>CM075852.1:65932988-66312988 GCA_037975125.1 Latrodectus hesperus
TGGCATCCTGGATTATACGGCATCTGTGCCAGAAAATGAAAAAAAAATCGATTTAACACGACTAACGTCCAATTGTTCCAAGCGGTCTCTCGGAACAATATTCAAAGCGGTCTGATCTAAGCGGTCTCTGCTTTTCAAAGTGAAGGAGTAAAATAGAAACAGGGTAGTCCATTATTGTTCGACGAAAATATATCCCCCCCCCTCCAGCTACTTCGTTCATACCATCTGAGAAAGTGTTACTGAGGGATTAGCATATTTCTAACACAAACTTAAGTAGCCTTCGTCCTGTACCATTTTTGAGCATCTTTAATTGTAAACATTGCATGGATTTTAAAAGCTTATTTCAGGAAAGTATTAGTGGATTGGAAACATATGTATTGTGTCGGAATAACACAAAAAGGAATTTCAGTTCTGCTATACTCATCCCATGTCATTTGTTCTTTGGTAGCAGCTGTTCGATGACATCATATCACGCCACGGTTTTCAACCAATCACTGATCAGTAATCCTATGTTTGAAAAAACCTGCCAGCCGGCAATTTCTGCATGCTTGAGTGCACTGCAGGTCTTAATGCTACTTTCTTGCGCATCAAGCATGTAAGACTGCGCATTTCTTGGACTTATAAACTTATTTTGTACATAAACATTCTTTATTATTATAATGAATAACTAAAATTTGTTATCAAAGAATCTTTTTGAATAAATAAACATAATATATAACGATGATATACTTTCATAGACAATTTTTAACAGGATTACATTTTTTGAACCAATTTTAATTAAGATAATTTTATTATTAATCATTAACAAGGTCTATATCAAAGATCTTCGGATGTTAAGAAATAAATATCTTCCCTGGACAGAATTTGTATATTTTTATCACTTCCTACTTACGAGGCCATTAAAATTGGTACCTGGGGTATTTTAATATTATTCTCCTATGAGTGATTATCCTCTTTGAAAAATCCAGTTCCACATCTTGAAAAATTTGCAAAAGAAATGAATGAACTTTTGAAAAAATAAAAGAAATATGTGTCGGAGCTTGCTTCATATTAAAAGAAAATTATTAAATCGTCAAAATTTTACTACCGAATCCTTAAGTGAAAAGTAAAGAAGATAACTTAAAGGAGGATTAATTAAAAGTGGATAATTAAAAGTAAGTAGATAGATAACTAAATAACTATGCATACAAATTCATAAAATTGTGGGAATTCATAAATTAGAAAAGCGTAAGTTAACTCATAATAATCCAGACCATGCAATAATTCAACTGCACATTTTTTGTTTGGTTTTCAAAGTAATAAATTGACAACAAACTTTTAATTTTAAAATATGAATCAGTTACATAAACATATTCATGGATAAACGTAGTAATTCTTGATTATATTATAGTAACGAGCTATGAGTAAAAAATAGTGTTTTCTTTCAAAGAAAGGATAATGCGGTGTAAAAAGTGTAACAGAAAAGGAATTTTTATCAACTAAAAAGGTATCACAGGAGAGATTGGCGAGGTTTGACACTCTGTGATCATATTTTTACACATGAAGGAACCAGTAGTCCTAACAGTTAGGACCAGTTTGATAAAAATAGCCAGGTGGAGACTTCGAGATTTTGAGGCGGAGGCCTACAAGAAGACTCCAAATATTTGGCCTGCTACCCCCAGAAATATCATTTCACTTGGAGGACATTGCCACCACGACTAGTTTTAACGTGCCCCAGCCGTTAATAGCGAACACAACGGATTTTCGGTTGGCCGAGATTCGAACTCACGACCTTCCGATTATTAGCACAATATTTTAAGTATCCATAAGCACCTTTTGCAATACTTCACAGAATCAGTTGCATAAGTGGATTGCAACTTTAACTTATGTGCATGAATGCAGTGTGTGTGTGGTGAGATTCTTTCGTAAATTAGAACATTTCTGAGATATAAAAGGAAAAATAAATTATTCAAACTTCAATCTTTAAACTCTATCCTATCAATATATACCTTATTTTTCATAAAGATTTTTAGGAATAAATCATTAATATTTTGTAAATTAATTACTCGTATTTGTAAAATAATTTATAATTCAGCAAAAATTTAATAAAAAAACTTAAAATTTAAAACGTGATCATATTATTAAGAATAATCTGATATAAAAAAAATATGTCAGATTATTTTTATGAAATTATTAAAAATTTTATTACTAAAACTAATGTGAGTGAAATATTGAAATAATTATACATAATGTAGTAGTAAAAATATGTTCAGCTTTGTGTGTGAGAAAAACAGGAAAGCACAAGCAAAGCTACTTCTAATGCAAAGTGAAATTGTTTACGTGAACTATTTAATAAATAAGTATACTCCAAGAGAAAAGATATTCTACGATACAGATTCCATTAACTGTGTGTTTCCTGTAAATAGCAACTATTTTATATCTTCTAGTGCCAAAAAATTGTATTCTGAAAGAGAATAGGCAAAGTTAAATACTATAATTCTCAAAAACTTAGATTTAAGAAATTAGAACTTATATAGTGAAATATTCTAACTAATTCTAAAGTATTTTAAATAATAAATTTTTTTAATTTAAATGATAATTTTTAATAATATAAATAATAATAATTTTTAAATAATTTTCAAAAAATTGTATATATTTCGCAGTAGCTGATAAATTTCTTATCAGGCAATTTTATTAAAAATTAAGATATAGAATATTTTTGGTAGATGGATTTAGGCTACATAATCTACGCTAGTCTTATTCTAAGAAGTAGCGAAAAATCTGTGTCTGACTGTTGCAATTGCGAATTATATGTTCTAGTTAAGATTACAGATAGCTCGACAATAGATAGAAAAAAAATTAATATTGGCGTAAGCAAGGCTGTGGTTTTAAGATTTAAAAGAGACTGTTTACAAATATTGCAATTATTAATTTAAAATTCTATTAATTAATGAGACTTTTAAAAATTTTTATCGTCCTTGCCGATTTGAACTAATTATAAAGTGAATGTTTTGTCATGTCTTTTTCATTTTGCTTTTTCTGCTGTTCTATTGTCCATGTGTTAATAGTTTGAATCGAAAGAAAACAGTTTCTCAAATTTATGCTTTGCAGCCTCTCGAAAAATTTGATTTGAAGGCAATAGCAAATTCGTCGACAAATTGGATTGATGACGTCGTCTCAATGCGATGTGACGTATTTGAAACGTTATCTGACGTCATGGATAGTTTAAGCCAATGAGAATCATAATAAAGTGACATACTCAGGATTTCAACTGTAACGAAAGAAACAACCACTTCATGCTTAAAAAAATGTGTATAAAATAAATTCATGAACAGGCAAAAATAGTTTCAGATTTTTAAATTTAATTTAAATTTTAGAAATCATGAACTAATACAAAAAATCGAGTTAAAATAAATAAATATATATATATATATATATATATATATATATATATATTATATATTTTAAAATGTAAGCAACTATATTCATTTCTTTAAGATTAATAATAATTAAAATTTGTTATTGATGTTTTTAAGAGGAATAAAAAAGTGTGAAATTTCCCGATCTAGAGGGTTAAAAATAAAAAATTTGAATTCAAGTAAGGATGTCCATTTTGTTAATGGTTTGAATCAATGGAAAACGAATTCTCAGATCGGTGCTATGGTCTTTATATAAGTAATCATTTTATTAACAAAATGAACGACACTATTCTCAGACATTCGATGGTGAACTTCGCCTTATTTGCTGCTGCTCGAAGAATGCGATTTGAAGATAGGCAGCAAATTCGATGAAAAGTTGAATTTATGACGCCGCCTTAATATGACGTGACGTGGATGAAACGTTATCTGACGTCATGGATATTTTAAGCCAATGAGAATTGTAGTAGAGTGGCGTACTCATGATCTCAACAGGAACGAAAGAAATATAACCGCTTTATGGCTAATAAATACTAATAGTGATAATATATTGGGTTGTTCGGAAAGTAATTTCGTTTTTTTTTCCTTTTGTGGAAATGAAAGACAGTTTTCGTATAACAAACAAATACTTTATTAAATTATATATATCCAATAGTGCCAGGTCTGGAGAATATGGTGGGTGGGGCAATGTATCCCATTCTAGCTGTAAAAGCGCTTGGCGAGTGACCGAACTTGTGTGAGGTCTCGAGTTGTCTTGGTGAAACACTACACCTTTCCTGTTCATTAGTTCTAGTCTTTTCTGTTGAAGTGCATCATTCAGTTTGTCCAGCTGATGACAGTAGACTTCCGAATTAATCGTTGTGTTATCCGGTAAAAGCTCAAAACAAAAAGATTCCTTTAAGATTCCACCAAACAGACATGCATCACCTTTTTTTGGTGAATATCGGCTTGGGAAATGGTTTCAGCCGGTTCTTCTTTTTGCTCCATGACTTCTTGCGTTTGACTTTGTTGTATGCAACCCATTTTTCGTCCCCAGTGATGATGCGCTTCAAAAACGGATCATTTTCGTGACGTTTGAGAAGCGAATCACAGACATCAATGCGACGACACAGATTTCTCTCTGTGAGAACATGGGGAACCCATACATCGAGCTTCGAGGATAATCCCAGGCCTTTCAAGTGGTCATAAACTGTTGTTATTTGCCGGTTCGCATCAACAAATGCCTTTATCGCGTCTTTATCAGCTTCAACCGGCCTTCCCGAACGTGGTGCATCTTCGACATCAAAATTGCCGGATCGAAATTTAGCGAACCAGTTCTGGCACTGGCGTACTGTCAACACACCTTCTCCATACACATCGGTCAATTTCTTTCTGGCTTGAACAGCATTTTTACCCTTTCTGTAGTAAAACAGTAAGATATGTCGAAAATGCTGCTTATCGCTCTCCATATTTAAAAGGGCACCAACCAAAAACTACTGCGTAGAATTAATTGGAATTTTTCACACACAAGCCTTGCTATATGAGCTCTCAAAGCATATAATAATTATACGGCTTAAGTTGGAAGTTGGGTGCTAAAAAATACAATTAAATCCTCTGTCGGGAAAAAACGAAATTATACTTTTCGAACAACCCAATATATTTATATAATATGAAAAGTAATTTCGTAGTACATATATTATATACATATATGTACTACGAATATATTACTATTATTAATTAGTAATATTTTTGTATATATCTCTATGACATTGAAGTTTCTCAATTTTCCTTTTAGAATTGTTGTCCAGTATAATTTTCATTGAGAGTTGTTCTGCGGCGAATCGTCTTTGAATTTGGAATCTTTATCCAGGTTTAAGGAGCTTACATAGATCTACGCATTGTGCATCGTTAAGCATGACGCTTAGATCTTTCATTCTTGCTGTCATCACTCAAACAGTATTATTCGAAAATCGTCTCAACTATGTGGAACTTTTTAGTCAAGAAAGAGTTGATTTTCTTTTGTTAATCGCTCTGTGATCTGCATGTAAGTCCTTATTCTGAAAGGGCTTACAACTTGCAAAGTGAATCCCGAATTAGTACAAATATCTACGATTGACATGATAAGATTGATTATTGATTGATTTAAAAGCAATTTACACTTATTCAACAGCTTCAAGTTAACAGAATGTGGATTAAATGCTTATGTTCAAAATGAATTTTTTAAGAATGGAAATAATGCTAAGTTTTGAATTTTCACTATATGGAAAAATATATTACAAATTTATATCTTAATTTTTATTTTTTATAAATATTTTTTTAATATTTAAGCATTGAAAAAGTTTAAAAAAACGTAGTTTTGGATCAAAATTTATTAGAAAATACGAGTAATATAAAGCATAATGAACGATTGTTTAAATTGTAGAAATTTTAGCAGTTCTTAAATTATTGTAAAAAAATGCACAATCTAAAGTATGAAGTTAATTTGCACCCTAAATTCCGATTATTTTAAATCAACCTAGACAGCTTATTTATGACAGTGTTAAAATAAACAGGAATTATAAAACTTTCAAAATGGGGAAATATTTATAAAAGACAAGAGAAATTACATTGGGAATAATTAAATTAACTTAAGAGCAAATAAATATGAAATGATTTTACAATAAGAAGCTAAATCAGATTTCCGCAAAATCCTAGATTTAGGTTGGAGAATTTTTAGAAAGTAAGAGTAATTATATATATATATATATATATATATATATATATATATATATATATATATATATATATACGAGGGTCACCCTGAAATTTTTGAGATACAACTAGGTTTTTAAAGTTATACTTACAAAATTTTAGGTGTGTTCAAAGTAGTCTCCTCCAGCATCAATGCACATTTGTAGACGAATTTTCCACAGATTAAATGCCTCAAGCCATTCATTTCTTCGAATAGATGAAAAAAATGCATTTATAGCCACATCAATCTCTTCTTCTGAATGAAAACGACGTCCACGTAAGTTCTTTTTTAGGTTAAAGAATAACCAAAAGTCGCACATAGCTAGATCAAGTGAATACGTCGGATGTTCGATCACTTTAATTTGTTTTTGTTTAAGAAACTCAACTGTTAATTCTGCTGTATGTGAAGATGCATTGTCATGGTGAGGCATTAGTCCCCTAACATTCAGTTCTTGTAGAATTTCTGGAAGACATTTAGTGGTATACCAGTTTGCTGTTACTGTCTTCTGTCCTTCCAACTTGATGGCTTTGACCAATCCCGTACTTCTGAAGAAAACGGCATACATCACTTTTTTCACCATTGTCGGCGTGGGATCATCTTCAAAGACCCATACTTTGCTTTCTTGACGTGTTGGAACGTCAAAAAACGGTATGTACGTTTCATCACCTGTTACAATTTTAGAAATGATGCGGTGGCCGACCATCATTCAACATATTAAGAGTTTCTTTACTGATTCTGACACGCTTCTCTTTTTGATGCTCAGTTAGATTATGGGAAACCCAACGGCAAACTACTTTTTTCATATGTAATTCTTCATGAATGATTTTGTGTATGGCTGCGGATCCAATGTTAAATTCCTTCTGTATCATTTGATAGGTACAGCGATTATCATCCATTAACATTTTTCGTATGGCAGACACATTATCCGGGATGACTGGCAACGGCGGCCTTCCTGTGTGTTCTCCATCCTGAAGAAAATTGCGACCTCTTCTAAATTCTCGAAACCATCTGAATACAGTAGCACGAGCTGGAGATTCATCACCCAATGCTAATTGCAACCGTTGAATGCATTCTTCTTGATTGAATCCTGCTTTGAAATCGTAGAAAATCATATCGCGAAAATGTTCTCGCGTCAACTCCATTTTCTCTTCTGTTTAAAATTTATTCCACGCTAAACAAGTTGAAGTAAGTCAGTAAAAAATCGTCTTCTGTGTTAAAATACTTTGTACTTTAAAATTAAACCGTTATTTTTATTTTGTAAATTCTCGTCTGTGCGTATCTCAAAAATTTCAGGGTAACCCTCGTATATATATATATATATATATATATATATATATATATATATATATATATATATATATATATATATATTATAATCTGTATTAGGAAGCTCATGCGATTACGAATAAATATATTTAAATCTTGATTACTAATCTCATAATGACGATTTAAAATATTTTCATCAGTAATCGCAATTAATTGTATTTTATAGACTGGCATCACAATTACTAACAAGCCTAGGGATCTCTCGTCTTTCCGAGAAGTTCACTTTCATTTCAGTGGATACCTTCGCATACAGACATCTCCATGGCAACGAAACAGTATTTATTGGCTAAAGGGGGTTCTAGGAAACGTCCCTCAGTTTTTAAACGCCTCTACTCTGAACTATTTTCGAGGGTTGCAGGATCTGAAAGTGCTTCCTGGAACACCCCTCCAGTGCACCACTAGTATCAGGGGGTATAAGACGTGGAGGGATTTTGTCACTCCAGAGTAACAGGAGCGATCAAACAACCATAAGATTTAAAAGTGGACATTTAAGATCTCAGAGTTACAGTTACGGGAAAAAGACCTTTCCCATCTGCGTGACATTTTTATGTGAATTTTAAGATTTGTGTTAAATAACAAAACAAAAAAAGCGTCAAAAGCATTTTATAATAGATTTTATATTAATCATGTCTATCCATAATTTATACAAATAAAAGTTGCTAGAATACTCTATAATAGTGTGTTCTTTTTTAGGCTATGATTTATTTTTTATCAATACGAGAGTTTTATTATAACCATTTGCTCGTAATTTTGTGTAATGATCACTTAAGCAAAATTATGGGCAAATAAAAATAATTAAATGGCTAACTCACACAAAACTTTCTCAATTGACAAAATTATTCCAAGTATGTAATACTACTAAAAATTTTTCTAGTTTTATCTGATTCTATATAGAATTCGCATGGAAAAGTTAAGGAAATGTGTGAAAATAAAAAATACAATATTTTATACTATTTCAAGTAAATAATGTGTGATAAAAAATCATGTTAATAAGAATTAGTTTTATAGAAAAAATATTCAAAAAAATTTTTGTATTGTAACTTGTGTTTCTTTTTTAATCTCGATGAATTTCCTGTTTCTAATTGTAGCTATATATTTGGATTATAAAGTTGAGGAACTATTTCATTTTCAACTGTTTTTGTGCCTAATTTTTGCGTCTTAATCCATCTTTAAGATTTTAAATTCAGAACAAGTTAATTCTAAATAAAACATATTTCTAGGCTAACATTACTTACTGCTAGTCCATGAGTCACACAATAAACTAATAGATAATTTTAACATATATCGACTTTATAGAATTGCTTCGTTTGATTATATTGAAAAAATGAAATGCGATAGCCAAAATGAAATTCTTGCAGAGTGTTTTATATTTTTTGTTAGTAAACGCAGTCTATTACGTAGTTATGATGTGATACGGAAAACATGCTTTAAAAACGTAACCAACTATTCCTTTTTAATTAAGAGTTCAGTTAATTGAATATTTCATTATAAGAAACTAGAAATCGGATTTCAAGATAATCTTTTTTCCTACTTTTTAACACCGCCTCAGATGTTGATCGGAAATATGTGAATTAGAGTTGATACTTTGAAAAACTATGCTGCTTCACTCTAAATGCACTATTAAGGGGAAGATATTGCTTTGGATTTTAGAAATTTATTTTCATTTAACCTCTTCGCGACGGGCGGTGCATATATGCATTTCGTACGGATGACAGTGAGGGCCGGGCGGTGCATATATGCATTTCGTACGGATGACAGTGAGGGCCGGGCGGTGCATATATGCATTTCGTACGGATGACCGTGAGGGCCGAGCGGTGCATATATGCATTTCGTACGGACGACAGTGAGGGCCGGGCGGTGCATAGATGCATTTCGTACGGACGAAAGTGAGGGCCGGGCGGTGCATATATGCATTTCGTACGGACGACAGTGAGGGCCGGGCGGTGCATATATGCATTTCGTACGGACGAAAGTGGGGGCCGGGCGGTGCATATATGCATTTTAAGCTGGAACAAGTTTTAATAATCACTAGATGGCACTATGTGTCCATTACATTTAAACTGAACGTAGTTTTAGTGTTCTGACCTTCATTTTTTTCGTATTCTTGCTTTTTTTGGTATTTTGATTATCAGCTGTGGGTGGGGAGAGAGGAAATCTCAATGTAAACAAACACAGCTCGGCTCTTCAACTATCCACGTGATTTAAGGATTCTCGCTTCTGATAGCTCTCCGAACACTTTTTTATTTTGTTTTCGCTACTATTGGAGGTCTTTTAGGGTTTTAGCGTCAGTTTCGTTACAGTTTTTACTGCTTTCGGTTTTATTTGCTCACTTTTCTTGTTATTTTGAAAATTCTCGACTCCAGATTATTATGGCGAGGATTATCGTGTAGGCATTTTCCTACCCTTAATTTGAACAAAAAGGGAGAAAAAAGTCGCAGAAAGTGCATTGTTTGCTCACAAACCGTGATGAAAGAAAAGAAAACAAAACAAACATTTTATGCTTGCAAATCATGCAATGTCGGACTTTGCGTTTCTCCGTGATTTGAGATTTTCCATACTCAGTCTTCATTTTAAATTTTGTTATTTTTTTCTTGTAAATAGCCCTTGTACAGTTTTTATTAATTTGCAAATATGTTGAAGTGTTTTATCAATTAAAATTTTTGAAAAATAAGAATTGCACTGTCGAAAATTATTTCTCAGAGTAAGCAACTTTTTTATTTATATATTTTCATATAAATTGAAGGAAAAACTTTATTAAAGTCTAGTTTTAAGTTATAAGATAGATTATGTGATAATCTAAAATGCTACCAAAAATCACGGCGATAGGACTTTAACTTTATTATTTACGAATTTTTTTCTAAAGTTAGGCCTAGCGGAGAAAAACCCCCGTCCTGTAAGATCATTCCTTTCGCTTCAGCTTCGTCCTGAACGCGCGTCTTAAACAAAGGCGCCCCGTCCTGAAAAGGTTAAGAGATTTTCAAATCCCTATCCATCAATTGAGATGGATAGAGAAGCTTTCTTTTAAAAAAAGGAAGAAAATTATAATGGATAGCTTCCTCAATAAACAGGAAGTAGAAAATAAATTAAATTAATTTAACTAGTTCTTTATCTTTGTTTAGAATTAAGAAAGAATGACAGCTAAAACTGGACAAGAAACTGGTAAGAGAATCTGAAGCTCTGCAAATTAGAATAAACTTTATTTAATTTAGATAACATAAAATTCTCTCAATGGGAAGAAATATAAATTTTGATGTTGTTGTTGTGTGACAAATGCAAAAAGAAAAGAAAAAGTTAAAAAAAAGTCAAATCATATGGGACCAAAGGAATGGAACACTGTCCTGGCCACATCTTCAGCATAAAACTTGGTAAAGTACAGTAAAAGATATAGGTTTCCATCACTTGTAGGTGGTCTGATGGTGATCTTGATTTAAAATTTTCAATATCATAGTCCATTCTTGGTTTCGCAGCTGATAAGCAGGTGCACAGGGATTCGACCCTTACTACAACCAAAAGAGAAACACGTGTTTTTACTCATCGGATTTCAAGGATTTTCGAATTTCTCATTGAAATTTTGAACATGAATGAATCATTTTTAAGAAGGAAGTCTTCCCCCTCAAAAAGAAACCCCACCCATCACCTTGTCATTGAGCTAGGAAAATATGAAAGGAGACATAGCTACACAAATATTTCCTAGCAGTAAAAATATTTTCTCTCTCTTTATATATATATATGTATGTATATATATATATATATATATATATATATATATATATATATATATAATATATATATATATATATATATATATATATATATATATATATATATATATATATATATATATATACAATATATATATATACACACACACAATAAATGCAGTGTACATATTGATCATTTATTGAATGTATATTAATAAAGACTTAAACTTAAGTTTAAATCGAAATATTATTAATGTGTCAATATTTTTAATAATATAATAAATATAATTAAATATTATTTATGTAATGAAAGAAAGAAAACATTGTACATTTCACAAAAGAAATAGAAAGTTTCATAGAAGAAGAGAGATAATAGAATAAACTTTGTAATAATAGTTCATTGTTCCATTAAAATTTTTTATACATCATTCAAATGATCAAAGTATAGATATATATTAAATAATGTGAAAACAATATAAATGATCTATATAGGCACTCAATCACATGCATTAATTAATGCTTATAAATTTCTAACTCATATTAAGGTAGAATGTGGCATTAATTATAATCATGCCATACTTCAGCAAATGGAAATCAATAATATAACAGAACAAAGAAAGGTTTTTGCAGCAAAAATATTGCCTTCGAATTGGCTAAAAAAACTCTTTCAGGCTTCTTCTGCATTCCTGTAAATGGTTTATTTTTCAACATAAATTAAAAAAATTCCTAATAAAGATACCTAATTATTTTATACATTTATTAATGGTTAGAGATACTCATATCAAAGCGCATCGAGGTCCAATCGATAGCAGATGGAATAAAATACTGAACTTCCAATACACGATGTTAAAGTCGTCATTAAGTGTGTATGGATTTCTCATTTCCTTCTTAATTACTTATATTTAGTTGTCACTCTGAAGATAAGCAACCAACTTAATAAACTTTAATCACAATTGGTTCATTAGTTATTTGATGATCACTTTTTGCCCAGAAGAGCTGATTTTCACCCAAGATTGACTATTTAACTTGGATTGGATTCCAAACCAACTTAAATATTTATGTCCGATTCTGGAATCGATGTAGCACTAGTACTCAATTGTAAACCTTTTTTAATCAGAAGTTAAGTATATGACATCTGTTTTTAGAAAATGTATTTAATTTAAAATTTTTGCAATTGGTTGCAATTTACATTACGTTATTATGGTGTATTTTACAAAAAGATATTTATGCACATGAAAAATGTGTTGTAGAGAATACATTTTTCTTAAAAAATAAAAAAGGGAAATAAACTTAGATGATTTTAAAATACGCAAAAATATAATGTTGAAAAATTGAAGACCAATGAAAGAAAAAGTGCGCAAAAGTTTACTTATGGGTACCACTTGATTTTTTGGCGATTTTTTTTAACACTGAGATAGGCAGCAAGATGTGATTAACAAAACGGCAACCCTAAAATTACGTTAGCTTAATCACTAAAAATACCAGGGTTACCAGAAATTAAATTTTATCACCAATGTTTATAATCAAATTTTTCGCCAAACCAAGGGGTATCTACACTGAAACGGAAAAAGAGTTTCACATTTTATACCTTTTTTTTCTGTTAAATATTATGTATTCTAAAACAAAAGAATTTTTATGATTTCCTTCTTCTTTATTTAAAATAGTTTGTGCATTTTGTAAATTTATCGTATTTATTTTTCTAACTATACAGAATAGATACATCATGAATTCTTAAGTTTCATGATGTAATTCATGACACATTTCGAATTTTACGAATTTTCGAAAACGGTTCTTAAATGTAGCTTTTACATTTATAAACGAAAATTTAGAATTAAATGTATGTGCGAAAAATATTATTCAAAAGACTGCATTTTATTCGCAAATTGCTATATTTGATTTCAGCATTACAATTTAATAGCAAATTGTTGAAATTGATTTTATGTTGAGTGCGATTATTAAATTGTTTCGTAAAATGTGCTAAATTTATCCCTAGGTTTTAATGAAAATTAATCACTAGTTGCTTAAAGCATTACAAGCGATTAACTTAATTTTAATCACAAAACAGATACTATGAAGTTTCTTTTCATATTTTGATTATATTTTTTGAAATAACAGAGAATATAACCTCTTAATTTTGAGAAGGAATAGCTAGAATTATTAAAGTTTTATAACACTTATACAAAAACTCTAAAACACTTAGAATTTCCTAAATTAATATATTCTGTATGGCTAAAATATTCTAACGGTTAATATTATAATTGATAAACTTTGTGTTTTTTTAAATAATAAACTGCATTTATTTTGTAAGAAGCTATTAAAAATGTATGTGTTAAATTTTTGATAAATCTATTTTTTGAGTAAGGGTTCAAATGATTTTATTGATTTACTATTCGAATTTTTCAAATCTAAAATATTTTTAAGACTGAGTTTTTATTTTTATTTTGAATGAATATTCATATAAATTTTTCTTTTCCCTAATTAAAAACTTCAATATAACCTAGTTTATGACACAAACTATCAGTTATACATAAATATTCTTATGGGTTAAGAATGATGGAGTAGGTGTATTCTCGAACTACTTAAAATTTTAAGAGCTTATAAATAATTTTATTGTTAACATTGAGTACTTCCATTGTTAACCAAGTCATTCATCTACCACATGAGAATGTACCTACAATTTATCAGTGTCAGTTCATACCACCTCCTACTTCGATAGATTCATTCAACAGAGAGAGTCGAACCGAAATGTTTCAATTTTTCAGAATCAGTATACACTGGAAATCATAGTGGTCGTTCAAATCTAAATCCTATTACTCAAATCAATCAATGCTATCATTTATAACTAATATGTTCTCTTTGTACAGAATCTCAAAATTTATGATTTGCAATAAAGTTGAATTTATATTAAGATATTCATTAAAAATATATTAAATTTTATATTTTAAGGAACATTTTTGTCGTGCATTAAATTAGTTTGTTTTTAATAAACATTTTATTTTATATTAACAGAATTATAAAAGTTTCTCTGTAATAGTTTGTTAGTATTTTCCGAGTCTTTTAAGGTAGAATTTTAAAGATTTGAATAGAGAAAAAAAGATAAAGTTAGTATATTTTGTGTATGTATGTGAATCTCGCGTTTTTCCTGCAAATATGCGAATACTGTTGAATACAGCAAATTTTTTTTTTAACAAAGTTAATATTTATTCAAAAGTGATACTATTTCAATAATGATTAGTGAAAATTAACAAGTCTAATTTTATTTCGAACTTTTAGAGATTTTTTAGAAAAAAGGTAAAAGAAACCAGCAATAACTTATTTAGAAAATGTAGCTCATTCGAATAGAAGTACTATAAGCTTACCGAAATATTATGTTAGCTTTAATTCCTTTTCTCACCCGTTTTCGTAGAATGTATTTTCCGCCCGGTATAATTAGAAGTTAATTTTATACTTCAGCATATGAAGCAAAAAATTAGCAAGTATATATATTTTTAAATAAATATATGCTTAGAATATACTATAGTAAAAATGACTACAGACAGAACAAAAAAGTAAAGCTTATTTTGTAATGTTTTAAAATTTTTTTAAAGAAAGCTAAATTTGATAGTTGTTTTTCATAACTTTCAAAAAATCAAAATTGGTGATTTTTGAAGACAATATATTTTAAATTATTTCGAAATTAGCATTCATTCTCAGATTATGTTTAAAGTTTTGCCCCTTTTCACAAAATGCATAAAATAAAAATTTCAGAAAGAGTTAGAGATAAAATTTAAATAATTTATATATATAAGTTATCTTACTTTAAGGTCTATTTTTTCAGAAAAGTTTAAATCGTTATAACACGTTATTTTAAACCTTTCAAATAAAATAATTCTTACAAAATATACAAAATATTAGTGAATAGTTTAATAATTCAAATTTCACAAGCATTTCTTCATAACTTATCATCCAAAATAAAAAAAATAGCTAAGTACGATTTTATTGTTTGATAGTATTCGAAAACTATGTAATGTTTTATGCAAACGTTTTGCTCAGTTTGCTTTTAGAATCATAAGTTTTCTCGATTTTACTCGGATAATGTGCACATTAATAGGCTTCAATGGGTTAAAGCTCAAAAGTTGGTATTTGAAAAATTTATTCTATATACTGATTTATTGATAGTCTGATTGTATTAGGTTGGTGCGTATGAAATGTCGGATTCTTAAGTGATTGTATAAAACTGCATATCTTTCTTCAAAAGCTGTTTATTCAATCAAAGTATGCTCCATTCGCTTCAATACACTTCTCCCAACGAGATTTTAAAGCGTAGATGCCTGTCTTAAAAAAATTTTGGTCTTTAGAATTAATAAACTCTGATATCGAGTTTTTTAGACTGTCTTCATTTTCATAGTGTTTGCCCCTTAAAAACAGCTCTAAATGCTTGAAAAAATGAAAATCGGTCAGCGAGAGATCCGGTGAATAGGGTGGATGCTGCAATGATGAGCATACGTTTAACCGATCCAGCTTATTTCGCTCTGTCAGTGCGTGCGGTACCCACTTGTCCATCTTCTTAACCTTGCCAATCTCAGAAAGGTGTCTCAATATCGTTGTATGGTCAACTTTCATCCTGATAGCAAGTTCTCTCGTGGATACGGCTGGATCCGCTTCCACTAGAGCCTTCAGGTCATCATTCTTCACAGACGTTTTGGGTCTTCCGCGCGGCTCATTTTGCAGTGAAAAATCGCCAGTCCGAAATTTTTCGAACCAACGCTGCACTTTCCGATCGTTAACCGTATTCTCCCCAAACGCTTGGCTTATGTTGCGTGCAGCTTTTGCAGCACTATTACCAAGTTTGTACTCATATAAGAAAATGACGCGAATGTCGGCAGAATTCATATCGGCAATAAACTCAAAAGAAATAAAAAAGGGAAGACCTTCGAGAAAACCTATTTTGCTGAAATGAGTCTCTGGCAATGGACAATACGAGTATGAATGAGGTTATGCCAAATACAAAAGTATAACGAAAACAGGGAGGAAAACGTCCGCATGTAAAGAGAATCCGACATTTCATACGCACCAACCTAATATTAATATTATTTAGATATAGAAAAATAAATAAGATCTTAATTTAAGCCTACAGAAATTTGTTTCCACACAGCAAATATTATTTTCACTTTAACTATTATCTTGAAAGTAGTAGGCCGAGTAGTTATATTCGAATGGTTAGCGTTCTTACCTTCAATTCAACTGTTCGTGTGCTCAAATCCTACCTTAGTTTTAAATGTTTGTAGTGGTTCGTTATCTACTTTAAACGATGGGCCTCAGTTTAATTAGCCCTTGTCTGCAAAAAATGATCGTTGAGCGACGAATAAAGCAAACTAATAAATAATGAGGAAATTACCAGGGGAAATTTTCAAATTACACGGTAATTTTTAAAAAGGAAACAATTTTTAGTATTTTAAAGGAACATTCTTGTTAATCTGTATTTATTTTGTAAATTTGAAGAATAGCCTATTTTCGGTCTTTAGGGGTAACATATATAATAATATTGTTATTTTTAAATAACAAAATTGCCGTCCAACTTGTCTAGTGGTCAGCGTACCTGACTGCGGACAAGGAGGTCCTGGGTTCAAATCCCGGTTCGGGCATGGATGTACTTTCTCTCTCTATCTATCCTGTCTTTGTCCTTTCCTTGTATGAATGGGTTGTGAATGGTTGCCTACCCTATAAACGAGTCCCTATGGCATGTGTGTACTGAGGAAGTCGGACTCCACACCAAAATAGGGTTCATTTGGAAAAGTGGAGCAGCGCACCCCATGTTGCCAGCCTAGCTGGCACACGACAACAACAACAAATAGCAAAATTAGTATTTTCAATAACAATATAGTCAATTTTTAAAGTTGTCACGTTATAAGATTTATATATAACATACATATTTCCTGAATTTATTTAGTTTCCCCGGCTAGTTAAGCATTTTTTACTTCATTTTTTATATGCCCTACATATGCATATGAAATTATCTCTAGTAATTACTCTAACAATATTTACTCTTGTAATAATAAATCTCTAGTAATAATTCCCTTCTCTAATCATACTCAATGTAGTTCCATGTAATTTTAGATTTGTAGTCAAGCTTTGGTTTCCTTATAGCTAAATGGTGATTCGCACCATGGATTGAAGAGTGCGCGGACCAAAATGAAGCGGTTTTTAGTTATACTTTTTATATACTAATGAAATCCATTTTAATAAGACTTCTCAATATGAGAGAAATTCATCATTCGTAAATAAATAAAGCTTAAAATAGAAATTGAAAAACATTATAAAAAGCAAATTTTCATCTATTATTCACCAAAAAAAATTATTAATTCAAGTTCAGAAATTGAAGATTCCCATGTTCACTTTAATCAAAAATTTCGAAGATTAAAATCGCACCTTTTATAAAAATTAATAATCTTCAAAGTTGGTAGCAATTTCGTGATTTACGATTTATTTTTAAATTGCTGTGTCTAAATATATGAACCTAGGTATTGAGTATATAATTAAAACTATAGTTATTTTTATTACGGAATTTTATGATCTAAATTCCCAAAATAAATTTGATCTTAAATGAAATTTTTTTCCAATTAGAAGCATGAAGAATTATATCTATGAAGAATAATTAAAGTGGAAAGTGATTCGTGATTATATGAAATCCTTTATGTCAACTATCAAACTTTATAGACATATTCATATCCAGATTTTCTCGGTATCTTCCTGTAACTTATTGTTTGAAACAAAACTCTGGTAGCAATCTACTGTTTACCATTGAATTCTATTATCCACATTACTAGTGATGGAAACTAATGGAAATGGTTCAAACCGAATATTTCTTTAACTTACTGTGAAGTAAATCATCATTACATGATATATTTATAAATGATTCTATATAAATATTTCTGGGAATCGTTAAAATTTAATTTTGCAAAGCTTCAAATAAGTATCAGATTCAATGTCTTGACGCCCAACCTATTTATATTTTATATAGTCTGATTGAAACTTTTCGACATGACAAGTATTTGTATTTGATCATATATTGGGTAATTAAATGAAGTACAAATATGATTCTATGAAATATGCCTAGTGGTCAGGATCCCTGACTGCGGATAGGGAGCTCCTGGGTTCGTATCCCGGTTCGGGCATGCATGTATTTTCTCTATCTATCCTGTCTTTGTCCTTTCCTTGTATGAATGCGTTGTGAATGGTTGCCTGCCTTATAAATGTGTGTACTGAGGAAGTCGTCCCTATGGCATGTGTGTACTGAGGAAGTCGGACTCCACACCACCAAAATATGGTTCAGTTGGTAAAGTGGAGCAACGCACCCCATAATGCCAGCCTAGCTCTGGCACACACAAAACAACAATATTCAGTGTCTTGATATCTATTTTTTATTTCATTACTGAGGAAATTGTTTCCAAATTGTTTTTGAAAATTTATTTTAAAAAGATTTTTTTTCTATCACTGTACTTTTTTTATGAAAAACCTTTATCGAGTCATTTTAAGATTCTTAGATTCATTTTTAGTCACAAAAGTTTTGTATATTATATCACATATATTATATCACACCTGCTATGTATTTCGTTTTTGATCTCAAATGAATCACCTTCCTCTGAAAAAAAACATGCTTTTTCCTCTTGATGATTCACTTCCTGTTTGAAAATTCTCTATCGAAACCAAAAGAAAACAGTTACAGGAACAAATTCATTCACGCATTCTAAAGCATAATTTCTTGTGTTAAGATAAAAGTGTATATTGCTAACTACGGTTTACTGATTGTATTGATGATTAAAGTAGGAAATAGTTTATTATCTTCAAATTAGAAGCTTGGGAATTGATATATAATAATCAAAATCATGATAACAAGAATATATCATGCTATATTATACATTTTTTGAACGTTTCTTCTACCATTTTCTAATTCGATACTTCAATATCGGATTTTAAAATGATGCTTTCTATGCAAAGAAAATTGCATTCTTTGAATACAACTCCTATGTTAAGGTCAATCACAGCCTCAATTAGTAATATAATAGTGTTTCATTATTGTGTTAGAATAATTGTATGATTGCGATTGAAGTATAAATTAAATTAAATTCAAAATTTTATCAAATTTATTTAAATCAAAAGTTTAATCAAATTAAATAGAAAACTGATTATTTTTAACTCTTTAATTTCATTATAGCGCTTTAAAATAATTATAATAGTAATTAATTTTTGAAAATATAAAACGCTTTATAAAATAATTATAAAATATTGATATTTATCTACAGAAAAATATCCTTTATAATAGATTAAATTTTATTCCGAATCCCGTTATATATAAAAAGATATATAGGAACAAAAAATCTATTCATTTAGAATGATTCATAGTTGTATGTGAAAAAACGAAAAGTGATACAGTCGACACTTGTTGATTTGAAATGTCGTAAGTGGTCAATTTTTATCTGTAAAAACCAAAGTGCTTAATAAAATAGTATTTCATTAATGATAAGGCTAGCTTTTGATGTTTTTAAAATGCCCTGCGTTAGCATTCAATGTTAAAGTTTACTATGTAGACTGTATAATATTATGTATAGGAATATAGGTAAGCTATTCTGATAAATATAGCTGTGGGTACTGGTTTTGAAATATAAATAGGTTAGATATGATATATAAATTATAAAAAATTTATAGTACCGCGTGGTTTTTAGTTAGGTGGGGTTTTACATGACATATTCATTTTGCTTGTAAATTTGTAAATGGTGTATTCTATGTGACAAAAGTTAAAATTTTGTATTTCGTGTGTGTATTCTCACACACATTTAAAATATAATATTTTTATAAGTGAAATTTCTAATTGTATTTTTGTATTTTATAATTTTATGGTATTGAGGCATTGTGATAATGTTTAGAATCAAAACTAGAGAGAATTATATTTATAGGTTTTTTTTAATGTTTTATTTAAAGTAGATTATGTAAGGAGTATACATTTTAAAAAAGTTTTGATTTCGTATATTGAAAACGAAAGTAATTCCATGTAACTTTGAATGTTAAGAAATGTGAGATTTATTGACGTAGTGTTGCTTGTAATGCATCTGATTCATTTGATATTTAAACTACGTATGTATTTTATTGAAAACCATTTGGGAAGATTTTGTAATGTTTAAACTCCTTACTGTAAATGTATTTTCACAATTTTATTAACTTAATAACTTGGAATTTTTAAGCACACATACATAAAACTAAACTTATTTATCAAAATGAATTAATTTTGTCTGTATTACATTTACTTATAGATATCAGGCTCTATAGCATTGTATTTCACAATTTTATCCACATATTTCAACTCATTTCTTTTTACAAGGATCTATTTTTGATTCGCATTTCAAAGTTAAACATCCTTTAGCTAAAATATTATGACTTAATACATAAAAAAATCGTATTCACCATACTTATATTTTGAATGAAATAAAAATGCCATAAATCTACGATTTTTTTATGAAAACTCAATAAAATAAAATAATATGGCATAAGAGTCATTATCATGAAATCCAGGACTTTAACCTCTGAAACTTATCGGGTAAATTATATTATCATAAAGAAAATAAGATAACGGATGTTCCAACGATTATCATCTTCGATAAAAAAAATTGCTCAAGTTAATATCAAGTTTCTCTATGTTAAGTAAACAATAAGCATTCTTATCAACGTAACGAAAAAAAAAAAAATCTAATAAGGAAACGATATATATTCACGAATACTTCCGCTTCTATTATCTTACTTTAAATAGTTCTCCACTTTAAAACAAAAGAATATGTTGGAAAAAAATGTAAAATTGTAGGATACAAATGCAAAATTAGAATTTACTTTACTTGTTTATAATTTTATGTTAAAAATTATGAACCAGTAAGGTAAAATACCAAGATTTACATACATATTGAAAGCGTCTCTAGAGATGAAAGAACTTCAGTCTGTCTTACAGATATGCTTATCTATTTATAATTTAATACATCATTAATTTAATATACATGTAGACATACATTCTATGACTATTTCAAAGATTAGTTGCAGATATGTAAATCAAGCTAACAGGATTTAGCAAGTGCATCCCAAGGAAATGTTAAGTGTAAATTTTAATGCGCAGAATTAACGTTACTTTCTTTTATCACTATTATGTATAAAAAGTAATCCTTTATTATTCTACATGATTTCACCGAAATATTGAATTGTGTAATTTCTTCAGTGTCATTATGTCCAACAACTTCTATGAGGTCATTTTGAAATTGAAAAATGTCACTTTATTTCTTTTTTTCATACATCTTATATTGCATACATACTAATGATGACACTTGGACATACATACATACTAATGACACTTGGACAAGCTAAGTTCGCTATGCTATGCGAATTAAGTCGATTGGGAGCGTCTTTCGTTTTAATCAGAGCACCATGAAGGTGAAAGTACAACTTTACTCTACACACATGCCATAGGTACCCGTTTATAGGGTAGGCAACCATTCACACCTCATTCATACAACGGAAAGGACAAAGACAAGATAGATAGAAAGTGAAAGTACATCCATGCGCGAACCGGGATACGAACACAGGACCTCCTTATCCGCAGTCAGGCATGCTGAACACTACACACTATATATATATATATATATATATATATATATATATATATATATATATATATATATATATATATATATATATATATATATATATATATATATATGTATATATATATATATATATATATATTTAATTATTTTAAAATCACGTATTAGGATACAAATCGTAGGGAAATTTCTCTTAATTGTTTTATATATGTGAATTCAAAAATTCTATATTAATAAATAAATTGGAGGATATTGATCTAGACGCAATTAATTTTATTTTGATTTTGCATAATATTATGGAGAATAATTAGCAAATATTGAGATGCTAATTGGTAAGAGCATCACAAATTTTTCTGGTTTATATACGATTAGAGAAGACGATAAATGTCTTCTTTTGAGACTGAGATCTCTAATATGAATGATTTTCATCCAAAATTGGCATAAAAAGCACAAACAATTAATTGGTTATTAATTTCAAGATTAAAGTCTCTATAATAAATTTATTTAAAAAACATTGTATAAGTAAAAAGCCTAAATAATCAATTACTATTCATGATGAAACGGAGGTGCTTCTAGCAAGATAATTATATAAAATATGGCTTAAGAAGACCAAATAGAATATTGTAATTACTGAGAGACATCGTGACCGCACAGAACGCTGTCTCCCCAGCAGCAGAGTATTCAATTTATTCCTGTAAAATGATGCAATATTCGTAAATTCTTTAATGTGAATATTAATGAATTTTTTTAATGTAAATTGATTATATTTAGCAAAAAACTTATTTATTTAAATTAAATTTTATATATATATTTACATATATATACAAGCAAGCAAACTATGTGAAATTAATAATAATTTCATTTTTGAAATCTATTACAAATTTTCAGATAAATAAGTTATAAACTATTATTTGATCATGATTATCAGTTTTGAGGAGATCTGTCTTCCAGCTGACAGAAATACGTTGCCAGAGGCAACCATAATAAAACAAATACTAAAAGTTTTCCAGAAGTTTCATTTCAATGTTCTAGTGTTTTATTACTTTTTGGCTTGTTACTTTACAATCACTTTTTTATTGCGTTAGAGATGAAATCAAAGAAATCTTTGTGAAACGAAATTTATACTATTGTAATTATTCAACTTTGATGGGAGTGATGAACTTCCAACTATTCTTTATTAACGTATTACATTAAATAATTCTATTTTGTATTATTTTTACATGTGCTTATTCCGCTGTTTTGACAAAAATTAAAACTTTTTTATTATTCTGTAATAATTGCATATAATTTTATTAAATATTGTATTATGTGAAATATCCTAATGTATAAAAAATTAGTTTTTATAAAGTTTAGGTTTTCCATGATTCACATATTATGCTTTTCATTTATTAAAAATATATTCTTCGCCTTTACCCGCGAATTTTTATATCATTGTATTGAATCGCCCAGACATTTCAGCTTGAAAGAAAACAGAAACTGGTAAACATCAAAAGTCCCTAACACAACATAGAACAGGAAGATAGGGTGTCACCAAGTACTCCTTCCTTGCTTCAGAAATTCAATCACCACCCTCCGCCACACATCCTGCGAATTACCACGTCACCTAAAAGACGACGCCAAAAATCACCTGCACTCCTCCACAACGATCTTATAAACAAAATGGTCGAGCGTCAGGAATTGCGGACCCAGATATATCTTTGTATTAAAAATAAAAATCAGCTGTATTAGTCGGCCGTCTAATCTCATAACAACAGAGGCGGATTCAATTTGGACTATGTACCGTTTCCTTCCCCCAATATACGCCAACGACCGGAAGCTCTTCCTGTAGAACAGTTTCCAAAAACAGAGCCAACCGCAGGCAGTATGCTGTTCACAAATGTCTGACTTTTCAAATGTATTTTGTTAATGTTTTGCGTGGCAAATTCGATACGAATTTAGCGCACGAGTCGGGTTTCGATGCGGCTAACAGATGATCAAATGCTGGCGTAGACATACAATTAACAAGTGGAGTAGTTTTTTTTTTCATCAAGATTTCTGTCTGCAAAACCACGTGCCACTAGGGTGAGTTTCGCTTTTTTATTTTCTGTTATTTGATATGCTTACGTGAAACGAAACCTTTTCGAATTTAGTAATGTAAGCATACTTTATGTGTAGTTGTATTTTTGCTATCATCACAGTTGAAATACGTAAATTGTGTGTTTCAAATATTTGTTACAACCAATGTTACGCCTCTATTATTTAATAAAAAAATGACTGTTTGTGAAGTCTTAATGTATAAATTTGTTGAAATTATAATATTCGAATTTATTTGAAATATAAAGCGATATTTTAAGTTAGGAATGTAGTGAATCTTAATAATTATATTCTTAATATAGGATATCATTTTATATTTTTATTATCGAATAATTTTAAATAATATATAAACATTCATAAGTGTTTTCAAAATAAAAATAAAAACCTGGAAATATTTTTTTAAATTATTAATTTATCCTCTTTTTTTTATCGACAGCTTTTAGATAGTGTAATTGAAAAATTGACTTAAAAAAAGGGTTATTGAAATTGTTTTTCCAGTATGCTATATTATAATTCATCCAATTTTTTCAATCAATTTCACTGTCGGAATTATATAAATAGGTATGAATTGTATACAGTAGCTCAAAAAATTTGATTAAACTTAAAACTATTAATTAATACACAAGACTATATCTAGTTATTTTCTAAGGCTTTCATACTTATTTTTTTGTTATTAATTTAATATGGAAAAAAAATTTTTTTTACTGTTTAAGATTTGAACCTAACATTTTGGCGTTAAAAAAATTAGAGAAAGTAATTAGGTATATAAAATTGTTTTTGTTTATATATAAAATTGTGTTTGATTAAAATATAATAATAATGGTATTATTGAATTATACTCAAATAAAATACTTATTGTAAAAATACATACCATTTTAAATGCTTAAAATATTAGAAATTCTCAAAAAGTAAAAACATTATGTATATTAATTTAATTTATTAAATTGTGGATATAAATATTGTATAGAAAAGACGTGTTATTAAAACCTTATCTTAAAATTACTTTTCAAGCTTTGAAGAATTTACAATTCCAATAAATAAGGGACAATAATTTAAATGGTAATACCAATGATAAAAAAATAACAGTACTTGTAAAAGTGTTAAATATAAAAAAATATTCCATGTAAAATTTCATGAATTTAAACATTTGCACTGATTTTAAATGCTTAAAATATTACTCATGTAAAAAATTCAGAATAGAGAACCAAACATTAATCATTTACATTTATCTCACTTACATTCATTTTAAATTATTTTAAATATCATAGCTTTGAATTAGAAAAATCAGTATATTGATCAAAAATCTCCAACCTTTTGCAACATGTAGAAATCTTTCTACTTTAACAATATTTTTCAAGTATTCTTAATATTAGATAATAATTAAGACATATGCTTATTTAAATGTAAAATGTGGATTTTTATGTAGATTCAAGCTTTTAAAAATAACAAAAATATTTATATCTACTTTGTTTATAATTTATTATCAATTTACTAGTGGTTATTTTCGTAGCACTTTCGCAAATCCACTTGGTTAATGAAAAAAAGTAGATTAGTATCTAAAATTTTAATCAGTACAGTACCTCACTAGTACTATTGCAAAGTAAATTTTATAAAGGGCAGTCAGACTCGCTATATCGAATATCAGTATCCCAAATTTTTCAATATTTTAACTAGAAATAATTTTAATTAAGAAAGTATCCTTTACTAAAAAATCAGGTATTTATTTTCTAAAGAATGTATGAATGTACAATCGCTCGTGTACTTAATTTTAATCTAGTTTTATTACGTTTTAAAGTGTTTTTTTAAATTTATTTATAAAGAAGTCGTTTGAGCATACTTCCAATTGCCATAAAAATAAATTGAATAAATTCTAAATAATGCGCTTACAAAATTTATATTTTATTATATTTAATTTTCCACAATATTACTTCAGAAGAGATCAAAAATACATTTATATATTTAGTCTAGCAATTGAAAAGTTTCTGTAATTTATCTTTTGCGCTCATATACTCGAAGTTATACCATATATATTTGTGATACTTTTAACTGAATTTTCCGATTTATGTAAGAAGATATTGTTGGAATTTAATATTTTACTATATATCGCGAACGTATTTTTAATTTTATATTACGTTTTCATAGTTACATACAAAAGAACTTAGCAAATTTATCAACATTGAAAGCATGACAAGAATCATGTTATAGCCTTACATATTTTGATGAGATAATTCAATTAACTTAGATAAAAAAAATTATCTTTCCAAGCCTGATTGTCTATCCTTTGTCTAATCTCCTAGGAGTGATAGTTCCTGCATTTGATTACAGCCATAATGGAGCACGGAAGTGAATGCCATATTTCCGGTTCCCTCAGACACTTCCAGATTTTTTTTTCATTGTGAAACATTAATACGTTCTACTACCCAAAAAAGAGAAACTGGATTTTCCATTGTAATATAGTGGTTTTCAGCTGTAAGCCATCAATTACACGGTTTAAATTCATGCCCAAGTACACCGATCTTACAATCAAAGCGTTCTGGTCTATTCTAACGTTCAACAGTTTGTGGGTTCGTATCCCGTCTCGGACTTTTATGTTCATAGTGGTTTGGATTTCACTTTAATCTGTAGGTCCCTGTCTACAAAACCGTTGATCAACAAACATATCTGTATATGTGCAGTTTATATTTTCTTTCTCATAACAATTTTCTTTTTGTCAGGTGTTTTAAAAATAGCGTATTAAAAAAATTCTAGTAATTCTAAGATATACATTTTTTTAATCACTTATAAATATTATTAGACTTATTGAAAAACCCTGAATGAGAAGCATGCATAACTTAACCGCATCCGTGTTTGGAGGCATCGTGGAGAACGCGCATTACCAGCTTGCATTGGACATCGCCATACTGGCCCATCTGCTGGAGTGATGGTATGGGATGCCATTGGATACACGTCTCGATCACCTCTTGTTCGCATTACCGGCACTTTGATCAGCAACCGTTACATTTCCGATGTGTTAAGGCTCGTGGCTCTGCCCTATCTTCGAGGCCTCCCTAATGCTTTGTTTCAACAGGATAATGCACGACCGCATGTTGCCCGTACTGTTCTGAACTTCCTTGATACAGAACAGGTTCGACTGTTACCCTGGCCAGCACGTTCTCCTGACCTGTCACCAATTGAGAACGTGTGGTCAATGGTTGCCGAGCGATTGGCACGCCATCACTTACCATCCCCTACTGTCGATGAACTGTGGCATAGTGTTGAAGCTGCATGGATTGAGATCCCCGTACACGCCATACAATCGCTGTTTGACTCCATGCCTAGGCGGATAAATGCTGTTTTTGCAGCCAGAGGTAGCTGCTCTGGATACTGATTTCTCAAGATCTATACATCCTAATTTCCTGTAAATCTAATCATTTGTTCTTTCCACTATAATGTATGTGTCCAATAAATATCGTTCTGTTATTTGCATTCCTTCTTGGTGTAGCAATTTTAATGGCCAGTAGTGTACATTAGACTGTGTGAATCTTGATTTAATTTATCGGTGTGTTCAAGAAAAATGATTGTAATGTGATAAACTGAGTCGAGAGTTTTTATGAAATTCTAAGATATGTTTGTGGAGATAATTTTGAGGCATAATTCAAAGATGTAACAACTGACCAATATTTGTTTTCACTTCGATATTTTGAGTGAGAAAAACGAAATTAAAAATTATTTCAAGTAAGCTGTGTTATTAGGGATAAAGAGAATGAGAATTATATATATACACAGTAGTATTCATAGGGACCGATATAATAAGAGTTCTTAAAATCGGCAGTTCATTAAAAATGGACATATTTAAACTTGTTTTTTCAAGCTGCTATCCATAATAAAGTATTATTAAAAAATTATTTTGTATATGCAACACAATAAATTATTTTATTAGATCCACTAAGTAACGCATACATAACAAAATTCATACTTAAAAACAATTGTTTCATTTTATTGTTGAAAAATTAGGCAAAATCTTATTATTTCATAACGTTTTAAATCTCACTTTTCCTTTTTTTTTCAAGAGAATATATTTAAAATTTACTGACTGTAAGAAAAGAACATAGCAAATACGTTTTGCCGTAATATTTATTAATTAACTAATTAAATTAAAACCTCTTACTAAATCAAAACTTAATATCTTTATTTAATTTAATATGATTTGATTTCGAAATTAAAATTTACTAAACATTAAAAATAAATTTAATAATTCCTTATGCCTATCTTGCAAAAAAAATTTTCAAAGAATGGTTTAATATTAGAAATATAGACTGCTTTTTTTTCTTTCTAAATTTAGCTGAGATCTATATATATTTTCTTCATAGTAGCCTCCGCAGTAAATCCAGCTTCACTGTTTAAAATGGTAATAGAATGAGAAAGACCCTTGTTTTATGTGCAGAAAGCTCATCTGCTCTTGCACAAATTCAGAGTGATTTATAACAAAATTATCTTTTACTTTCAGAACCGGTAAATCCAAAACTGAAACATCATAGAGAAAGTATATATTTTCTTAATTTTATTTTCGGTACGACACTCGCCTGTGTGGTTGTTGATGCTTGATTATACTCTAATACTCGCTTACGCCCGCTTGAAAATATATCCACATTTCTGAATTAATCTTCTATTATGAATGTTTAATACAGTGAGCTGGAATTAACACGTAAGCATATATAACGTACACATTCAAATAGATTCGATAGTTATAGAAGGATCAACTCGAATGAGACTGTGAGAATTTGAAACTAACATTATCGAATATTCTCCTTCTCCCTGTGAAAAAACATTTGCTCACAGCAGTGAATGCTCTAGACCCCATCTTATCGATATTCTAGAATGTTCGAGACGAATCGTAATTTCTCTCGAAACCACGAGAATGTTCGACATGGTGGAAGAGCAGAATCCGGTGCAAAATGTATCGAATTCTTGTTTTATTAATGCTGATTATTAATTTGTATTGCCAAATATCATAAAAATTCAGTGTTCTTGGTAATTTGTGTAAGGTTTAAAATTAAGATCATAGTGTAGATTTAGCACCAAAATACTCAAAAAATATTATTGAATACATTTTATTGTATACGATTGATTGAACATTGGACCGCGAATACTGAAAGGTTGAGAAACACTGTTGTAAGTTGTTCAAACATTGTCAAGCATACATACTTGACAGTCATAGATATGTTATTTTCTTGTTTAATAACTGATTATTTTATTCTGAATAATTATGCTCTCAATTATTTAATTATCAGACGCTTCTTACGTACATATTACATCTGAATCCACATTCGAAAATTCCTAAAATGAAATTTCGGCAGCTACAGTTTCTTTGTTGAATATCATACATGACGAGTTCGTCTTCACTGTCAATTAAACTTGCCGTCAATTAAGTGTTATTGGCTTTCCTCAGTTACGGTAGCTTCCTTTATAAAGTCTGGGTGTCAAAACGACTTGGATATAGTTATTTTCGCTGCAATAATTGATTAACAAGTACATTACGCTAGAAGTATCAATTTCATAATGAGATTCTAAGCAAACCCTCTTTGCGAAAGCATTTTACACTATTTTCAATTTGATGCTTTTCATTATATACTGATGTATGGGCAGTGAGACGAAAATTAAATTAGGAGGTTGAAATTCCTTTAGACGTATTAACAATAACACGTTTTCGAAGTGGCCACCTAAGATCATTGACATTTAACAACAAAGAAAAGGAATTTCCAACTTGCGCTAAGTGTTCCAAAAGCCAAGCCACTCCGGATCATATCCTTGAGTGCTTGGGACTCGATAAAGAAGATCTTCTGGAGCGACCATTATTGGTCATTGATTTCCTGAGAGTGTGCAATGTCATAGACTTGGTCTAGCGCTGCTAGACAACAGGGATCAGCAACAACAACAATTCCTTATGAATTGTTTTAAATAATCTGGGATTTCTCAACATTTGCTGAGAGTACAATTAATTATTCATAATTCAAAGATTTTACGATTTTCTAATAAAAACGTTTCTAACAAGTTTTACTTTCAGTTTTTAAATAAGAAAATCATTAATGTTCATTTTACTTTAATTTATATTGAAATATACTCACAAAATTATCAAATCATATTTCTTCTAACGAATGAGAACAAAGCTGATTTAAAAATGCTTGTTCACTTTACAATGTAACTTTCTCCCAATTCTTTAAGATTGAATGACTATTATGATGCCACTTCCGGATATAAGTAAGGATTTCCCAAAATATTAGTGTCCCTTTTGAACTTCCGTCCACAACTTCCTATGTTAAAATGGGTGCCTCGTCACTCAAGCTGAATAGCAGTGACTGTAATTCCATTATTTTTACTTGGATCATTAGTCACTAACCAAATATTTAAACTTGTCATAATTTGTTGTCTAAATTATGTATCTCATTTCGAAAAAAAGAATTCCTTTTTAACACTGAGGCAATATTTATTTTTGAGATTATTTTATATTAATTTAAATTTTTGTATGCTTTTTTAACTACTCGATTTAGGTAATTTATTCATCGAATGAAAATGAAATGAAAATAACTTGAATTACAGAACTACCCTGTCTGATATTATTATGCTTCTCCAGCTTTAATCGGTGTTAATTTGTTGTTGTTGTCGTGTGCCAGCTAGGCTGGCAACATGGGGTGCGCTGCTCCACTTTTCCAAATGTACCATATTTTGGTGTGGAGTCGGACTTCCTCTGTACACACATGCCATGGGTACCCGTCTATTGGGCAGACAACCATTCACAACCCATTCATACAAGGAAAGGACAAAGACAAGATAGATAGAGAGAGAAAGTATATCCATGCCCGAACCGGGATTCGAACCCAGGAACTCCTTGTCCGCAGTCAAGTACGTTGACCACTAGACAAGTTGGGCGGCCAATGTTAATTTAAAAGTAGCATTTACTTTTCCAAACCAAAATTTTATATATGACTAAGGAATATAAATTTGTTAGGCAACTATCTTAAAAATTTTTTAAACTTTTTTAAACTTTAAATTTTTTTAAATATAAAACTTAATCCATACGACCTGTTTGTGGATTACAAGATTATTTTTGTGTAAACTGTATAAAAGCAATGTAAAGTGTATAAAAAATATAGGTTACTATTAGGGTTCTAGGTTATAATTATTTGGAGCTTATGGCAACAATGATTAATGATAACAGACTTATCTTTCAACTGATTAGATATATATTTAACTATTTATTAATTTAAGCAAAGTTCTACATCTTCATAGAAAGAGCAAGAATTGATTCTTACAAGTTCAAATACTTTCCTAAACACGAAGATCTTCGTAAGCTAAAGACTGTACCGCATTTTTATTAGAAGAGATGACATTGTCAACTGAATATTATACCCATCGTTTATTGATTCTTTTTATTAACATAATATTTGACTTGCGTTGTGATTTCTTAGTGATTTGGAATTACTGCAAACATATTGTGTAAAAAGTTTTCAAAAATTTCGAGTTATGAAACTTTATCGATAACTGAAATGCTCCTAAATTTATAGAAGATAGTTTATATCGAGGGTGGACAAATTTTTCTAGGTTACGAGATACTTTTTTTATTATAATTTTTTTATCTTGCGATACCTTTCAGTGGTATAAGCAATGAGGTATGCGGATCATAAAATTATCATTGGCCATCACCCAAAAATGTCATCGCGGTTCTCTTAATAATCACTTTCGCTTAAGATGCCATGTGAAAAAGCATAATAATGATGTAATCTTGTTTCTCATTGAGATTTCGACATATTTCGATTCTGTCAATAGATTAATCATATAATCAATTTGGCGAAAAAATTAATGTAATATTTTCCTTCAAATTTATCGAATTTTTACTATAATTTATCAATTCAAAATTTTTATCACTATTTACTGCTTTTGTTATAATTTTATAATACAGGGTGATCTTTTTTAAAGTGACAGTGCTTGAAACATCCTGTAGCGGGATCTAATATCCAAAATGGCACCAAACTTGGTATTTAGACTAATAAGACACGGAAAAAAAGATTCCGTATAAAAATAATTAGTTCCAAAAATGGCCGCAAGGGCATTTTATGGCGCCTTACAATGTATAAAATGTGAGAAAAGAAAAATACTAACACATACAATCGTACAGTTATATTATTAATGTTCATTTACTACATTAACTTCCCCGGTGAGGAATTAGACCACATTCAATGTGAGCACCGTTCTCAGAAATAACGCCGTGCATTCTGTGCACAACGTTTTACACATCCGTGCGTAACATATCACGAGGAATATTCCGCACTGTCTTTGTTATGTTGTCCTTTAGAATAGACAAATTTGATTCTCCACCAACATAAACGCACGTTCCGGTAACGTGAGAGACATGACCATTGGATCTCGTTAACTTCACTGGGATTATTTGTAGGAGCTTTCTACTACTTGCTTTTATAGACCCTATTACTGGCACTGTCAATCCACAACATTTGCATTTTTCTTTGATACCCGTGTTTTATGCTAATTCCCGTTGTTGTAAACTATAGCAGCACCACAAAATGCCAAAATGCCCTAGCGGTGACTTTTGGAACTAATTATTTTTTAAGGAATCTATTTTCCCATGTCTTGATTAGTCTAAATACCAAGTTTGGTGTCATTTCGGCTATATATTAGATCGCGCTACAGGACGCTCCAAACACTGTCACTTTAAAAAAGATCACCCTGTACAAATTTATCTGAGTATATTTGCGTCAGCAAAACAAAGATTTTTAGTTTGTTTTTATTTTAAAAAATGTATAGAGTCTATTAATTTTTTTCTGGATATCTTGGTTTAACTTCATACAAGAAAATATTTTGTTGCGTTTATCAGTTGCGTTTTTATTTCTCCTTTCTTTTATGTGTTCGAAAAATGAATTTCTTTATTATAAATTAGCCTATCATTGAAATAATCTTCGGAAAAAACATTTTGAAAAATATTAATAACAGAATTATTAAGGATTCCTCTGCTATCAATAATTTTCAAAATGTTATTAGAGTTTAATAGAGTATTATTAATGTTCAGATTTTGGATAACTTTTGTAGTGATTTTTTCCAGAAGGTATATCAAAATTGATGTCACTCGAATGTTTTGCCATATAATTTATTTGAAAAACAGTTTTATAATAATCCTTTTTTATTTTTGCTCAAAAACCTATCATTTTCTCTATAGATATTATATAATTCTGAATTTCAAAAAACATTTAAATAGCAATATATATTTACTTGAAAATAAAATATTATTCAGTGACAGATTTTATTTTACTTTTGAAAACAGTAGTACATTTATTTTTTTAATGAAAAACTCGCTATCTGTTGGATTTATTATATGGGTCTTGAATAATGTGTATTTACACATTAACTTGTATTTACATTAACGTGAACTGTTGGATGTGTGAATGTGTATGTAGGAGGTTCTGTAATTTTTAAAAATAGAAATTGGAAGGTTTAATTATTAAAAAAAACTACCATTATAAGAAGTTTTAGAGAATTGATGCAGTTTTATTAGTTAATAATTTTATTAAAACATTAAATCAATAGAAAAAAAACATTAATTTAACAAACATTCAAAAGTAAATCATGGCCTTGAAAAACTTGATTACTTTTGTAAGAGAACACTGGGATTTATCACTGAACACATTACGCACTGTTGGCCTATTGTTAGTCCAATGTGTTCGTAACAATTAGCTGTGAGTTCATAAAACATTTGTTATGAATTCTCGCTTTAGAAAGTTGTGAGTTCATAACAAATGTGAGCTTGTAACAATTAGTTCCAATATTTCAAAGGGGGGAAAAATTCAAAAAAATTTTTGCTATGATAAATTAAGCACTTTCGGAATAAATTTATAAAATTCGAGTTTTCTATTTTGAATATTCTCCGAAATATTCCACATGAATATCATAATTTCACCTCACGTGTCTGATACAAATAATAATTACATTTTAATTGTTTGTAGGAATAATTGTATTTTGTATAAGGCAGATTGAATGCATATTTACAAGCACAGATTCTTTAAATTAGTATAGATTCTTTAATTATTTTTAATTTCTAAATTAAAATGTCTTACAGAAAAAAAGCTTTCAACAATCATTAGTTTATTGTTTCATTCTTGAAATTTTATGGAAAACTTTTTGCTATTCAAAATCATTTTACTTTGTAATATTGTTTTTTGTAGTAAACTTGCAACAAACACTCTAAATTTAAAACTTCTTTTTTGTCATTTTAGATCAAGTTAAATTTTAAAATCAAAACGTACCGTTAACAAACTGTGTCAAATTGTTTATATTAAATATTTATTTATTTCATTAATAAATTAAATTTTGGTCAGTGAATCTACTAAAATATTATGCCTCGTAACTTAAATACATAGAATAAAAAAATTATGAAACCACTTGAAAATTTCAAATGCAGCAAAAGCATGATTTATAGAATCGCAGAAATAAAATGTTTCCAATAAATCGTTTTATAATTCTAAAAATTCGGCAGTGGTACTGAAAAAAAATCATTTTAATAATATTGCCCATATATGGGTGATTTTTTTTCTTTTTTAGAACATGAGATCGCAGTGACTGGACTCGCACGTGACTGGGCTATGCCTGGGAAATCTGTGGGTGCCCAAACAGATGCGTCCTCTTATTCTAGTACAGATGATGAATGATTGTGAAACTCTAGAACTTCTGTGTTTGAAGGGAGTGAAGGGGCCTTCGAATCTTTGGTCAGTGTTAAGCCAATGACTCAAATGGATGGTGATGAATGGACACTCACGATGCGATTATTGCATCAGTGAGTATGTTAAGTGCTAGTATGACGTGTGGAAAATCGAACCATTTGCTGGGTATTGACGGGTTAAGAAAAACTATTTTCGTGCTTCGCCCGGCAGCCGAATGTTTTCGGTTTAACATTTTATGGGTTCGAATCCCAACTCGTGCATGGATGTTTGTAGTAGTTCGGTATCCACTTTAAACCATAGGTCTTGGTTTAGTTACCTCTCGTGTGCAAAAAATGATGATTAAGCGACAAAAGATATTTGGGGGCTATTATAAAGAAGTAATCCCGCATCACGTGTTTCTGTTTTACGTGTCACGTGTTTCTGTTTCACATGTCACGTGTTTTTTCCCTATAGGTCTGTAAAGTCTTTTTGGTGACACTTGGAAAAAATTAATATTTACTGAAACTTTTTATATAGTTTCATATTTTGTTTTTTAAAATGTCTATAAAATAATAAACGAATTCACAAAAGCATACAAAATGCATCTTGCTTGCAGCTAGTCTATTAGCATTGACTATACTTATAAAATAAAAAGAAAAAGTTAATACATTAAAAATAATACGATATTTATTAAAAAATGGAGGAAAATTTGGTTCACTCATAAAAATTAAAAGGAATTTTTTTATGTCTATATGTTCATACACAATGAAGTATTACTTAAAAATATAGTGAGTAATTATAAAATCATTTGATTTCCCGTGTATTAAGACAAAATAATACTTATAGCTCTGTTAATAAATTACATTAAATTTTTCCATTTTTTATAATTTTATTTAAGTGATTATCATTGTTTTAAATAAATAAAAAAAGCATACAAAATTTTTAATTTAATTTATGCAATCTATAATTTAGATTTTTTAATCTCTTAAAATAACTATAGGAAATGATTTTAAGAATTATTTTTAAACATTCCTTGTGGATTCCTTATAATTGTCTCGTACGTTTTCTGTATTATTTGTACTATCTTTCTAGTTAGAGGAGAAATAATTGCTTTAAATTTTGAATCTTTATACATTCTATCTGTTGCCAGAAAGCGCAGTTAAATTTAAAATAGAGTTTACGAGGTCTTTAGGATATATTCATACATTCTTTTTTTTTTTTTCAAATAATTTAAGGTGTGGTTTTATCCAACAAAATTTGAAACACAATTCTTCATTCATTCTAATACAGTTTAAGAAATAGTAATTTTCTGAGTGTATTTTTTTAAATCAAATTAAGATATGAATGATTCCTTGTTGTTGCAAACAATTTTTTCCCCATATTCTTTTCTTATTTTATTTTTAGCATCATCAGAATCCAGAGCTAGTCTGTTAAAGATACAGAATTTTAAAAAAATAATATTTCTGATATTTAATAATGAAGTAAAATGACTATAAATTAAAAATTTAATGACAGAAATTAACAAGAAATTAATAGACAAATGAATTAACCAAATACTAAATAGACATTTGTAAATGTGTCTAGTCATAAAACTGAATACTTATTTTATGAAACTTATGACTATTTTTTTGTTCCTATTATTAGTTCACACTTTTCTTGTTTATCTTATTCAAATTTTCAATTTTTAATAAAATATTTTTTTATTCATACACTGAAGTTCAAATATATTTTTTTAAACTTGTAGTGGATGATACGAGATGTTAATACAGTTTTTTTTCAAGTATTAATTAATAATTTAGTTAATTTATTTTTATATGAGAGAAAAAAGCATTTTTATTTGTTTGACCTAAATAGGAATTAACTTTAAATTTTATTTTATGTATTATTTGTTGTTTACAGTTTGCAAAACTTACATTTTCAATCGAAATAATTAAAACCTCTTCGCGACGGGCGGTGCATACATGCATTTCGTACGGACGAAAGTGAGGGCCGGGCGGTGCATACATGCATTTCGCACGGACGAAAGTGAGGGCCGGGCGGTGCATACATGCATTTCGTACGGACGAAAGTGAGGGCCGGGCGGTGCATATATGCATTTCGTACGGACGAAAGTGAGGGCCGGGCGGTGCATACATGCATTTCGTACGGACGAAAGTGAGGGCCGGGCGGTGCATATATGCATTTCGTACGGACGAAAGTGAGTGCCGGGCGGTGCATATATGCATTTCGTACGGACGAAAGTGAGTGCCGGGCGGTGCATACATGCATTTCGTACGGACGAAAGTGAGGGCCGGGCGGTGCATACATGCATTTCGTACGGACGAAAGTGAGGGCCGGGCGGTGCATATGTGCATTTTAAGCTGGAACAAGTTTTAATAATCACTAGATGACACTATGAGTCCATCACATTTAAACTAATCGTAGTTTTAGTGTTCTGACCTTCATTTTTTTCGTATTCTTGCTTTTTTTGGTATTTTGATTATCAGCTGTGGGTGGGGAGAGAGGAAATCTCAGTGTAAACAAACACAGCTCGGCTCTTCAACTATCCACGTGATTTAAGGATTCTCGCTTCTGATAGCTCTCCGAACACTTTTTTTATTTTGTTTTCGCTACTATTGGAAGTCTTTTAGGGTTTTAGCGTCAGTTTCGTTACAGTTTTTACTGCTTTCGGTTTTATTTGCTCACTTTTCTTGTTATTTTGAAAATTCTCGACTTCACATTATTATGGCGAGGATTATCTGGTAGGCATTTTCCTACCCTTAATTTGAACAAAAAGGAAGAAAAAGTCGCAGAAAGGGCATTGTTTGCTCACAAACCGTGATGAAAGAAAAGAAAACACAACAAACATTTTATACTTGCAAATCATGCAATGTCGGACTTTGCGTTTCTCCGTGATTTGAGATATTCCACACTCAGTCTTCATTTTAAATTTTGTTATTTTTTCTTGTAAATAGCCCTTGTATAGTTTTTATTAATTTGCAAATATGTTGAAGTGTTTTGTCAATTATAATTTTGGAAAAACTAGATTTGCACTGTCGAAAATTATTTCTCAGAGTAAGAAACTTTTTTATGTATATATTTTCATATAAATTGAAGGAAAAGCATTTTTAAAGTCTAGTTATGTGATATAAGATAGATTATGTGATAATCTAAAATGCTACCAAAAATCACGGCGATATGACTTTAACTTTATTATTTACGAATTTTTTTCTAAAGTTAGGCCTAGCGGAGAAAACCCCCGTCCTGTAAGATCATTCCTTTCACTTCAGCTTCGTCCTGAACGCGCGTCTTAAACAAAGGCATTTAAACGCGCGTCTTAAACAAAGGTCCTGAAAAGGTTAAATGTGAAAAAAATCCCACCATATCGAAAGTAACTCTCCACTTCTAAATGTGCATGTCATTTTCCTAATAAGCAGATTTGAAAGGACAAGAGTGTTGTTACTTGTGGTTGTTGTTACTTATGACACTTGGACAAGCCAAGTTCGCTATGACTTGGCTTGTCAATAGGGAGCGTTTTTCGTTTAATCAGAGCACCATGAAGGTGAAAGTACAACTTTGCTCTTAAAAGAGTCCCTTAATTACCCAGGCCAACGCACGAGATTTCCGATGTGCAAATCTTAGCGACCTTAATGTATCTCTATAGAGTTTTTTGCCAATTTCCTTGAGAAATAAAGGAATTTAAAGCAAAATTTTCAGAATTTTTTGTTACCAAACGTTGGACGTAGGCCATAAGATTATTTTGTGAGTCATTAAGTAATGAAAACGGCAACATATAAACTATTAATATTCGAGACTATTTTATGATGCTTACGGTTTGCTACTTTTCCTTTAAAATCGCGCTTTTGTCACAGTCTGGGTTTGCTTATTTTGATAAACTTTTACGTGTGTTAAAAAGTAATATCACTATTCTTAAGATAAATAATATTTTTTAATTACTGGAAAAGCTTATTTAAAAATGTAAATTAAGTTTAAAATTAATACAAGATACCATGTAACAAGATACTATCTTATTACATGGTATCTTGTCCGAAGTGTTTATCATTTTATTTATATCTGAATTACAGAGTTTGTACGCTAATTTTGTTATGTTTTTAAAGTTTATTTCTGCCACCAAACACATTTAATAAAAATAAAATGAAATAAATGTCTGACTAAAATGCAGAACTTAAAAATTTATTTTGGATTACATTATATGTTAAGTATGTATTACTATAAAATTATATATTGTAACTATATATTACTTACTAGCTAGTAATATATATATATATAGGGTGATTATAAAAAAACTTTGCCAACATCTGCACTTCTAGCGTCCATTCTATTTAACCGATCAAGATGATACTTCAAATATAGTTCTTTTGAGACATGCGCTCGAGATTCTGTGAATGGCAACACAGTGGCCCTCGCGGTTACAGTTATAGTGACAGAAACTCGAAATTTTCGAATGGCAACGTCTACTTTTTACCATCGCAAAATGTTCAGCACATGCGAAAACCCTAAATAGCGTTGAAACGGTACCGATATGTCTAAAAACGGACGTGTTCTGCAAACACAAAAAAGAGTTCTGAAAACCGGCCAATAAAACACGATCTGGGCACACGCAATAAATTTGCATGTGACAGAGTCAAGAAACCAATCACAGAACGCCGGTCGCCAGATATTCAGCGTAGGAAACCTATAAAATACCAAGCAGGTATGCGAAGTCGTCATTCGGGAACTCGCACATGCCGACGATATGAGTCTTCCTAGGAAAGTTCGCGGTGAATTGATCAAACTCTATTACCAAAATGGGATGAACGCTGCGGAAGCCTTGCGTGTGTATCGCCGCAATCATCGACAACGACGCGGCCCATGTACTCTGCAAGCTCTGCGTGATTTAGTGCGGAAATTCGAAGATACAGGCTGCACCTGTGACAAACAGCGCTCCGGACGGCCAACTGTTTCTGAGGACGTTGTCATGAAAGTGCACCATACAGTGACTGCAGGACACACAGAAACCGCAAGAGGCATAGCGCGCGTGTTGGATATTCCGAACTCAACGGTCCGCAAGCTCTTGCGCTCGGTACTTCACATGTTTCCCTATCGGTTCCAGCGCGTCCAGATGTTGGAGCCGGGTGACCCACAACAACGTCTGGACTTCGCAAATGCATTTTTGTTACGATATGATGCGGATAACGACTGGCCACTTCACATACTATGGACGGACGAGGCGCATTTCACCTTAAATGGCAGCATTAACACAAAGAATTGTGTGCACTGGGGAGAGACGAATCCTCATGCTGTGGCGCCAGTACCATTATTTGACGCCAAAGTGACTGCGTGGTGCGGCATTACAGCTACATTTGTTCTGGGCCCGTTCTTCTTTGAGGAAACGACCCCGACTGGCCCTGCAACATGTTCTGTAACGGGCGCTCGGTATGCAGCCATGATGAAAAATTATGTCTTACCGGAGTTGCGTCGGCTGAATGCACTCAATGACATTGTTTGGATGCAAGATGGCGCACCTCCACATATAGCGAGGTCAGTTAAAAGGCTCCTGGATCAGCATTTTGGTGATCGCATCATCTCACGCTATTATCCTTTCCCGTGGCCTGCGCGATCCCCAGATCTGACGCCTATGGATTTCTGGTTTTGGGGCTATCTCAAATCCAGAGTTTATCTGTGCAATCCTCAAACATTGTCGGACTTAAAGGATTCTATACGGTTTGAGATTGGAAACATCCCTCGTGCCATGTTGCGTGCAGCGACATTGTCCACAGTCTCCCGCATGCAATGCGTAATTGCCTGTGATGGCACTCATGTGGAAAATGTTTGAAATTAATAAAGATTTTTTTCTGTATGTGTTCTCATCATTGAGCAGTGTCTTGTCTCTGTCGTATGCATTATTCCTCCGTGCGCCTTGAAGAACTGTTTGTATGTGTATAACACGTCGGTTTTCGGACATATCGGTACCGTTTCAACGCTATTTAGGGTTTTCGCATGTGCTGAACATTTTGCGATGGTAAAAGTAGGCGTTGCCATTCGAGAATTTCGAGTTTCTGTCACTATAACTGTAACCGCGAGGGCCACTGTGTTGCCATTCACAGAATCTCGAGCGCATGTCTCAAAAGAACTATATTTGAAGTATCATCTTGATCGGTTAAATAGAATGGACGCTAGAAGTGCAGATGTTGGCAAAGTTTTTTTATAATCACCCTGTATATATGTGTGTAAAAAAGTTATTTTTTAAAATTTTGTTCGTTATTATGTGTATAAAAACTGTTGTTATATATTGCTTACAGTTTAACATAATTTAATAAAAAATAGTTGCTCGCTACTAGTCCTTTTTATAACACTATATGTTAGTTTTAACATAGACATATATATTGTAAGTATGTATTATCGCATGTCAGAAATATTATACTAATGTAATAAATTACTTACAATGTACAAAAAAGTATTTTTTTGTATTTGTATCACACAATTTTATTCAATTTTTAAAAAATTATTAAGAATAGTTTTTGTACATTACAATCTTTTTTTTTTTTGAAATTAATAATAGAAGAAAACATTACTTTTAGTAAGAAATATTTATTAAGAAAGTTATCCATAATTTTATTATTCTTTAAAAACTGAAGAACAATATAAAAATATTTTTATTGTTCTTCAGTTTTTGAAGAATAATAAAATTATAAATAACTTTCTTAATATTTCTTACTAAAAGTAATATAAAAATATTTTAATATTGCAATTTTTATTGTTACAGCCCTGAAATGCAGAATTTTAAAATTTATTTTAGATTGTATTGTATGTTAACAATGTATTACTCTCAAATTATATATTTTGTAAGCATATATTACTCTTACCAGTTAGTAATAATATATGCTTACAATATGTAAGAAAAGTTATTATTTTTATTTTTGTTAATTATTATGAATGTGAAAATTTTTTGTTACATATTACTTACAGTATGTAATATAATTTAATAAAAAATAGTTTCTCTACTATAATTTTTTATAACACTAAAAGCAGGTGTATATTATTTATGTAAGTTATAACATAGGATTATACATATTTTAAGTATTTATTATTGCTTGTCAGTAATATTATACTAATATACTTACGATAGTAAATTGCTTACAATGTACAAAAAAAGTTTTTTTTTTTATTTCTGAAATTGGTTTTTTGTATAAGTAAATTACAATTTAATTAAATTCTTAAAAAATTATTAAGAATAGTTTTTGCACATTACAATCTGTAAAACTTATTATGGGAGAAAATATGACTTTAGAAACGTATCAAACAAAGAAAACAAACGTATCAAATGTAAACTTACGTATGTAAGAATATTGCGTCACACGAAGATTTATGGCAACCATAGTGTTTGCGACAGATCGGGAAGTCCATACGTCAGCATTTTGTGCATAATGAGTTGGTCTTTAGAGGGGAGGAAGACCTACTCATTATGCACAAAATGCCGAGCCCAACAAGCCTCTCCTGTTCTTGACTGCATGGGGCTCACCAAGTAGGACCTTTATTCTTCCCCCCCTTTTTGTATCAGATTTTCTTCGGGTTAGTGGTCTTATGGACCTTGTCTGACGAAGTCAGACAAAAGGAGGATAAGCCACAACAACAACAAGAGCCTTAGCTCTTAACTCCTCCGATAAATGGCACCACCAAAGGATCCACTCCCTCAATTTTGACATTGATCTGAAGGGAGAGGAAATTTTTTCAGACAATTGTATCCATGGTAACCGCTCAATGACCAACCACAAGACTTTCGTTTCCACGAATTTAAGGTGCATGTACATGGCATGTACTCGGTGAGTCTTTGGCGGCATTAGGGATCGAACCCCGCCCTTCCAGGCGGGAGGCCGATGCCCTAACCACTACCATGACCCCTAGAGACAAGATGTAGCATATGCAGGGCTAGGGAAAGAGAAGGGCTGGCTCAAGTGCTCCTCAAAACTGTCACCGGAAATAGCCGTTGATGACGTAGTCAGGCATCCAAGGAGAATAAGCTGCCTGGATTTTCTAAGCAAAATGATTACTTTTTATTTTTAAGTTCATTTTGTTTTTAATCAGAGTGAAAAAAAACTACAAATGCCTCTCAAATATTTAACAATTGGGGCTTCAGTTTATGGCAAATTTTTATTTCCCCGACATCTTTATTCAATATCTCATATAATATTCTAGATGTTTTCTAATATGTTTTCCCTAGCCCTGTAGCATATGTATGCTTAATTACTTTCCAACCCTTTACAGATCCAAACGCAAAATCATATCGTGCATTGTGGGCTTTAGATAAATGGATTTTGAAATGTAAGTGTAAAAAGAGGACAAAAATGTCCTCTTTTTACAAAAAGGACAAAAATGTCCTCTTTTTACTTGTACTGCTTTGAATGAAGCTAAGTAAAAATATATGAAGATTTATAATAAGAAGCTAAATAAATTGTATTTTTTATGAAAATGGACAATTGCGAATCAGGCTCATTCATTTAATTTGGAGAAGAGTTTCAGTTAGAATTATTCCATCAACAAAATTGCTAAGGTTATTTAGGGAAATTAATGTGCAATTTTTTCACAGACAAACTTCCTAATCCAATTGTTTTGATTCTTTAACTGAACTTTTTACCTCGACATTAGTTACACCTGAGCTTTTAAAATAATTTGTAGTTTACATTAAAATATACATGATACTACGTTATATTGTTTATATTTTATGAGCATTATCTGTTTTGGCACAAGTTGTCCAATTTTGAACCTGTTGTTGTTGTTACTTATGACACTTGGACAAGCCAAGCACGCTATACCGTTGGCAGTGCGAATTAAGTCAATAGGGTGCGTCTTTCGTTTGGAACAGAGCACCACGAAGGTGAAAGTACTTTTTTGCTCTAATTAAGGTGCCTCGTAATTTTGAACCAAAGTCAGGTGACGAGGCCACACCTGAGCTGGCACCCTCCTCTCCACATCCACGCCACACCAGCGGAAGGACTTTGGACGTCACAGATGAACGTAGACACGTCCCCAACCTACGGAGTTCCAGCAACCCAGTGAAGGAGAGTACACCGTGGTCACCCTCCCAACCACTGCCTGCGGCAAATGATGCTTCACTTTGCTGAGCTTACGGGAAGCGGCGTGAAGCTACTGAGCCACTGGAGCTCTAATTTTGAACCTTTTTCCACCAAATCTAACCAAAACAGCCAGATATTATTGAATTTCTAAAGTAATTTTTATTATATTTCTAACTCATCTTCAAAATCATTTATGTTTTCGTCATTAACGGAAAGATTTTTTTCATTACATCTGCAAAACTTTTACTTTATAAGAATCAAAGATAAGGTTAATTCTCAATGAAATGATCTGTTTCTTAAATGTTTAGTTTTATTTACTTAACTTTTTTTGTTTATCTTCTAAGACAACTAATTTCAATTTTAAGAGTAGAGCATTAAGATTTTGCAAGTTTTCTCTAAACGTATTCCTTTATTTATTTATTTTATTTATTATTATTTTTTAAATTTTTTTGGGTAAGATGGATTATTGATGTTTTCCTTCAACAAATGCTTTTTAGCAGGCTTGTGACTTGAGTGTTCCATAAGGAGGTTTGTGGCATTGATAATTACAGATGGGTTGTATAGATTTCGATAGAGTAAGGCTTTAGATTGTTATGTTTTCATAAAGTTGTCAGTTAACTGTAATAACAAACTACTTAATTCATATACTGTTAAGTCCAATACTTGCTATTATTGTTAGGTGACAAATGGGAGCTCATTCAATAAATCTGCAGAGATGTTAGCTTATTCATTAAAGTAACAATAAAACTAAGTATATCTGGTCATTGACCGGCGAGAACTGACTTGTATTTAGGTTTTATTGCAGCAATATCTTTTTATAAATTTTCTTGTATCAAATCACAAATAATGTAAGTCCAATGTTTATTGTTGTACCGCGGTCACCATTTAACATGTTTAGAGTTGAGTTCTCCTGATGCAACATTTTCAGTGCCAGGTGGAAAGATGCGTTTAATAACATCTGTTATTTTTCGCCTTGGTAAATTATTAACCATAAAGTTATTGTTTCTTTTATTCCAGTTGAGACCATGATTACGCCACTTTATTATAGTTCTCATTGGTTTAAAATGTCCATGGCATTAGATAATGTTTCAACCTTGTCACATCATATTAAGATGGTTTCAACCGAATTGTCGACTAATTTGTTGCCTCCCTTTAATCGCATTCTTCGAGCGGCAGCAAACAAGGCGAAGTTCACCATCGAATGAAAGAATGTCGTCGGCGATGAGAAAAAATCCATTCATGATTTTTACCAGCAATAAAAAAAGTATTTTTTAATTATAATTTTTCCGTTTGTTAAAGTTTTCAATATCATGTTGTTCTAAATAATTCGTTTTAAAATTTTCAAACCTGTAGCGACATTGCTACCAAAATGGAAAACGTTAAAAATAGAAAAGAAAAAAACAAAATGAAAAAAGACAAGACAAAAATCCACTTTATGGTTAGTTTAAATCGGCAAGGACAATTTTTATTCATTTTTTTAAAGTTATTTTTATTTTATTCTTTTTTAAAACTATTAAAAGTGAAATTTGTATCTTCATAACCACTTGAGTTACTTGCCATGATCTTTTAATAAATAATATTTTTCTTTTTTGCTTTCTGTTACATTTGAATGTGTCCTAATCTGCTTTAGTAAAATTATGATATCCGTTAGCAAGTGTTTTAATAATTGCATATATATCTTAATCACGTTCTATAAAAAAATTTGGTTTTGGTCGGTAACCTTAGTTTTTCCTTTTTGTTGCTAATGAGTTATCAATGAATGGTTAGGGCTGTTGTCTTTCGTTCAACAGTTTGTGAGTTCGAATTCTATCTTGGGAATGGATGTTTGCAGTGGGTTGGAATCCACTTTTACCCTTATTCTCTGGTCTAATTAGCCCTCGTATCCTTAAACTGGCCGTTGAGCAATTAATAAAATAAAAACAAAATATTTTTGCTTTGCAATTCTTTTTTATGTTCTCTGCATTTATTTGAGCCGTCATTGCCTGTTACTGTTTGGAATTAACTTGCTATTAATATTTTATAAATTTTAGTTACTTAATTTTGATTGATTGCCTTTTGGATAATTTAAATTGAATTTTTTGATCGGCAAAATTATCCCACAATTCCCCAGTTGTTTTGATTTCTTTTATCATATTTGTAACCTGTCTTATTAATGCTTCTCTCATTGTACTTTCATCGTCAACTATAGGATTTAATGACACATTTCCTCTAACTGGAAATGTGTCAACTGGCAACTGACATGCATTGAACAATTTACACACAATTTTTAACTGGAAAAATAATAAAACTATTCTGTTTAAAGTTTTGTAGATCATCTTTTTTAGAAAACTAGCCAAAAGTTCAAAATTTTGTAATGCAAAAATTTTTTTTTCATAAAGAATTAAAGTATTTCATTTTTTTTTCTGGATTTTAAACATTGCGGATTATCCGTATAACGGATAATCGGGAATGTGTTGTAAGCTGTGTGTCCCATCATTCTTCCAGTTTATAAATTGATCATTCTATTTGAATCACTTTCATGTCCAACTGCCCTCTCTTCATTCATAGTTCCATATCTTTTCAATCAATTTGTATGATAATTCTTATGATTATACCCCTATCTTTTTTACTATAACTGGACATAGTTGACAGTTTAAAGGCTGGGTATCCAAATCTCTGGATGGATACCTTTTATAAAGCTTTCTGAATTGGGATGAGTTTTATGATTTTTTTCTCCACAAAAATTCGGTTGAAAATATATTGCTGGAACTTCAAGATTCGAATTCAGTTCAAATAGTAACACTTAAAATTTATGCATTATTTATTTCTCTTATTCAAGTTGTTCTAGTCAATCGTTTTAATTTGGATGTGAATGTTACATGTTACAAAATGACATTTGACAATAGTCAAATTTTAAGCCTTTGACAAAAGTCAAACGTTTCACTGTAATTAATAACTACATATCATTAAAAGTTTTTTTTTATCTTCAATAAAGGTTACATTAAAATGAAAACTGTTACATTTTAAATTTATGATTTTCTAAGATGCGAAGGAAATTATTTTTGACAAAACTTAGACAGAGATTTTTACGATTAGCATTGAAAAAAAAATATCAGCAAAATAATCTTTAATGTTATATTTACAAAACTTACACTCGAATTATTTTTGTGCTTCAAATTCAGTTAAATTTAAGTTGCGCTCTTGTAAAAAGTATGTTAATTATTTTGTTACTTAACTGAAACTTATCTTTCATATTAAAATGCATAAATCTATTGTATAAGGTGTTTGTTTGTATACATAACATGACATTATAATTCAAAAAAATATAACGTCATATTTTAGATGAAGTTTTGAAAATTTGGACACATTGATTTTTTGAGTTAGAATTTCAAAGGTTGCATTTATAAAAGCACTAAAATTAAATTTATAAATCAACATTAGAGAGAGAATTTTTTTCTTACTATTTATAGTTAAATGTATGTAATTTATATTGTAATGAAACTTATATGTTTGGATATTTTGTTACAGTACATAAAAAATTTACCGTTATACCCCACAATTATTTGCAGAAATTATGCTTCCAAACTAAAACTAGAACCCTTTTTAATTTGTGTCATCTTACAAACTTGAATAAGACATTTTTCTTAAATCCGTTTCTTTTCTTCTATTTTTTTCCGTTTGGTTTTACCAGAAATATTTGTTTTTTCATTATTAAATAATAAAATTAAGTACTGTTTAACAGAGTATTCAATTCATAAAGTGCATGTAATATTTTTATAACAACTATTTTATTTACAAGAACTTCTGTATTTTTAAACATTTTAATTCTTAATTGAACTGGAATTATATTTGATGATTAGACTCTAAGTAAATATTTGCTATAAATATCATAAATATCATGTAATAAAATAAGTTTATCTCTTTCTATCAAAAGTATTTCATGTGAGGAAATAATCGATGAAAAACTATACAAGATTCCTTAAATGCTGAATTAAATGCTCCGACTGTACTTCAGTTAACTGATGACAAGATCGTCAGTGAAGTGCTCAATAGGAAAGACACCGATTCTTCCAAGTTCTGAGGATGCCGATGTAGAGGAAACAGAAAATACGGAAAACATTTCCGTTGGCCGTTGTCTAGAACTAACGAAAGAACTTATCCGCGGAATGGAACAGAAATCATTTCTTAAGAATCACAATATTATGTCTGTATATAAAATACAAGAAACTTTATAGTCACAGAAAAACCAAAGCATTTAAAAAAATAGCGATATGTTTGCATCAAAAAGCAAAAAATAATCTTACTTTGCAAATTTTAGTTTATTTTATTATATATATATATATGTGTGTGTGTGTGTGTGTATTTTCATTAAAAATATATTAAAACGATATAGTTATTATTTTTGCCCCCACAAATTATTTCATGGATGAAGAAGGGGTGTCGCGATTTTTTGCAAATGGTTATTGAAATTTTCAGCAGCGATCCAAAAACCGCAAAATTCCAAAATATAATATTGAAGCAAGAAATATATAACCAAGAAAACCGGATAATTCTCGGTCCCGAGGTTGCCGGATAATGGATCCTATACTGTACTGTAAAATTTTGTTAGTGAAATTCTTAATATCGTTTCTTGAGATGGAGTTTATTCCACTTGTGATATAAATGAGGTTTAAATTTTAATTTTAGTGCACACCTTAAGTCACATCATTTAAAAACGTCAAAAAATTGCTATCAACTTACTGGATATAAGTAAATCGTGGTCACTTACATAAAACTCAAATACGAACTATATATAATGTAAAAAATGCCGTCTAGCGATGAATTGACTCCATTAAAGTGCCTCTCTCGCCAACATCAACCTACATTTAACAATTAATTGCTTTTGGTAAATTTATTTGGCGTCTGTAAAAGATTCATCAAATTATACCATATTTGGCTATTTATCACCCTTAGTGAGCTCTGTTGGTAATGTCTCTTTTGGCGATTTATTTTGAAGCAAAGTTTATTAAATGTGATTTTAATTAAGATAATACTAACTAATTGGATTTGTTTATAATTACGTTGCACAATTTCTGCTATTTCATTTTCTTGTGATATATTTTATTTAAAAAAAATTTCTGGATCCAATGAAATGCTTTGATATCCTGATTGGTACAGTGCATTGGTTATACTATTGGGAATTTTATATTCCTAATCTCACACTCTAAGGAATTTTCTGGACTCTTCGAGCAATAATCGCCTAAAATCCTCACTTCACACTATACGGAGACGGGTGGTCCAATACCTCTTCGTTTCTGAAATTCTTTGAATGCTTTGTATCATCCTAGCTGAGCTCTGTTGGGCACCTACGAAATAGATGTGCCGCCAAACATTTATGACATGCGAAAACTCTCAACAGCTGTGGTCTACCAATCAGAAAATTTTTTTTCTCCTGATGGACGTTGAGAGTAAAGTGTTTTTAACAATATCCTCGGTGGTGTTGTAAAACTAATCTCCCTTTTAATTCTGTGTAAAACCATAGACCTCTTTTAAGCTAAGAGGTCGGCTTATTCGTTCCTCTCCGCACCCCTCTGAGCTGGGACTCACAGGAAGGTATCATGAATTTATTTTTTCATACTGCTGGTAAGTTCGGCATTGTAATATTTCCAAAGATGTAGTAATCATCATAAGAAGCAACAGCTGCCTTCGAGTTGGATAACATTGCAATCCTCAAAAAAGACCGACTCTTTAAGAAGTTGTTGCCGAGTTATCTTAATAAGACCCTTCTTACCATCAAAGCAATTCCTTTCGTCATTCAGCGGACATTCTTTTGTCTGTTACAAACAAATATGTTAGCTAAATTTGGTATTATATACAGCTTGTGCTTGATCATTGCATTTAATGCTTTATTCAAAAATTTACTTTTTATGTTTTTGTTTATTACGTAAAATTGTTTTCAAAACTTCTGAAAAAAATACTTTATTTTAGCGGAAGAATCTTAGATATTGATAATTGCTAAGTAAACTAATATTAAAATTATGTAAAATTTATTTTTAATTTCATCTAAACTCTTGCAAAACTATTCATATCCTAACTGAAATGCAAAAAATAAAGATTTATTTTGTAAATATTATCTTTTTGTTTGAAAACACATTTTCATTCTCTTAATTTGTATTATGTAAAAATAAATGTAGGAATATATTAATCGAGACCCATTTTCAAAGCATTTATTTATAATTTGATAACTTATTCAGAATTTAAAAATTTCTACTTAATATGCTTATATACGCATTTCTATTTAAATTTTTCTGCTTCTAGATAATGTTTTAAACTTAGTCTGTTTGGATATTTTGATGTTGGATTAAATAATGTATATGTATGAGAGAGAGCAAACACTTATGAAATTTATACATAGAATAATATATATCTGATTTATAGTGAACGTTGTCTTAGAAAATTTCCTTTTTCCATTTGATATCATTTCTTTTGTATATCGTCCGGTGTTAATTTTTCTAGTTTCTGTTATAAATATCTCCTGCGCGCTTTACTGATTGTGTGTTTTTGTCTTTCGCTTTATCAAAGATTAGAGTGCCATGTTATATTTACTTTTGACATTTTATTTTGTGAAATTGAGAATGAATCTTAAGAAGAAAAAGCACGAACATTTCTGATTCATGGGAATGAAATCACACACTAAGGCAGAAACACACTCAGACAGAAACATTAAAACTAAGACAGAAGAATTATCGTGCAGTATACTAGAAAGATTCTCCATTGAGAAACAGATACTGCAGGGGGAATTGAAATTTCTAGAAAGTGGAAATACATTAAACAAGACGAATCCCCGACGTCTCTGCACAAATGATAATTGATATTGAGCGTGTCAGAAAGACCTTCATAGAAAATTTGTGAAGGCAGCTGCATTGGAATTGGCACACTTAAAATTGTGCTCTAGATTCTGAGAAGGACCGTGGTAGCTTAGTGGTTAGGGTATCGGCCTTACATCCGGAAGGGCGGGGTTCGATTCCCAATGCAGCCAAAGATCCACCGAGTACATGCGACATAAGTGCTCGTTAAATCTGTGAAATCGAAAGTCCTGTGGTCAGTCCTTGATTTAAACTTAACTATTAGTATATATTTGCTCTTTTTCTAATACAATCTTCATATGATACGTCATGTGATATAACACTTCCCTCTATCTAACCACTATATATAAAACTGGGGGTTTATATTGAAGCTTACTTTGAGTCTTCAGAAATACTTTATTCAGCAATTTTAGTGCAATATATGTCCATTATTATTTCTAGTAATGTTAGAGTGTCTGTAAAATATTCTGCTATTTATTTTATTCACTTTTTTAAGCCTTTTTATTATTTATTGTATTGTAATTATATTATGCTCAATAATTTTCTTAATCGTGGTAACTACAGTGCACAGACTGAACTGCTGCAAAATATTAACTGAATCAGCAGACTGTAATCTGTTATACTTTAAATATTCTACAGTTTATCACTTACAGCAAATGTTAAATGTTCAATAGGATACCATTCATGCATATGTAATCTTAACTATCTGCGTGTAGACAATGTAGTCCTTTGGTATTGCGAAAAATGCAATGTTACATTAAAGGACCCAGTTAAAGCAGGAGAGAGTTACTAGTACTTATTGAAAATCTCTCTCTGTCCCAGTTATTTGCTCTTTTTATACTCTTCTACTTAAACTTAATTATATTGTTTGCATATTTGTGTTATAAACTACTTATATCGTCTGCTATGACCATCATAAAGATAATTAATTTGTATCTTCACCAAGGTTACTTGGAGTGTTAGGATAATCTATCTTCACAATTTTATAGCAATATTTAACTCATGTCATCTCCCATAGTGAAAATTTTGTAAATGTTTTGTTGTTAATTTGTAATGTTTTGTTGTCAAATTATTAATTTCAATAGAGACCTATTGAAATTCAATTTTGTTATCAAATTTCGTGACAATTCTGTCACACCAGATGTATTACGTGATGGAGCTATACCTGATAACCTAAGGTACAGACCAGGTGTTCCATTGCGTATGTCTATGTCAGTCCTTGAGCAGTTACTATGGGTGCAATGGTCTGGATAAAATTTCCTCTCCCTTTTGATCAATGTCAAAATTATGAGAGTGGATCTTCTGGTGGTGCCATCTATTGGAGGATTTAAAAAAGCAAAGACGTACTTTCACCTGCTCTGATTAAAACGAAAGACGCTCCCTATTGACTTAAATTCGCATTGGCAACGCATAGCGAGCTTGGCTTGTCCAAGTGTCATAAGTAACAACAACAGATTCTAAGAAAAAGATTAAGATTTTTCCGCAAAATTCAAATTAGAACCAAATAATAAGCATAGTGGGATGAGCTTTTCAACAGACGTCCTTAGGGTTATAGCAGGTGATATTGAATTTTTTAATCGCGTTAAGTTTTCTGGCGACTTTCATTTTTCTTAAATGATATGTAGCCACAATGGGTGCAAATGAGAATCTGAAATCCCTCATGAGTACTATGTGATACAAAGTGTCTCCCCAAAGTTTAATGTGGGGTATGGGTTCTTGTGAGATCTACAGGCCCAATTCCATGGCCACTCAGTTCAAATGATATAACGCCACTAAATTTTTTTCTTTGGTTATATTTGTAAAGAGCATAGCTTAGTGGCTTGGCCATGTCTGGAGAAGCCGGAAAAACAACCCCAATAGTATATCAACCCGTAAAAATCCCGTAGGATCCCGTGCCCAAGGAAGACCACCAACAATATGGCTCGTTGACACTGAAAATGACCTCAAGATACTGAAAGTTAGGAACTGGCACAATGTCGTTTTGACAGACTGGGCTGGAAAAAGCGTTCTGTAGAGGCAGCTAAGACCTGTAATAGGTTGTTATTCTATTAAAGAATGCCGAATCTTAACTTAAAAGGGAGAGTTTCAGCTGCAAAAATCTTAGGATGCCGACATGTTTGTATCTGTAATTAAATTTACTATTATCTTGATTATGTTCGTGAAATAACGGCTTACGCGTGGAATCCCATTGACAATAACTATAAAACTTTTTTAAGTCTACCTAATCATTAGTGATATCAGTTAATTTATCTTCATTATTCTATGAATTATTCAATATCAAAATATGCCCAACATTTTAAAAACACTGCATATTTATTTTTACATTTATCTGAAATTTATTTTCGAGTTATTCTAATGTAAACTTTAAATTTATGAAAATATAATAAATGTAATCTGCACATATTACCACACACCCTGAAAATGAAAGAAATTATGTATATTTCAACTAAATTTATTTCAAGAACATTCTACAATTATTTTCAAATTTCTTCTGTAGTTATTTTAATTGTGAATTCCAATGAAATATCTAGTAAGATATTAATTTATATTTTCTAAAATAACATTTCACAATATTTCATATCGCTATCTCCACTAATTAAAATAGCAAGTGAACAAAAAACCTAGAAATAGCTTAATAAACTATTTTTGTAATCTATTTTAATTAATGTTTTATTTGTTTTCCTTTTTTTGCAAACTCTTTTTGGAAAATTTTAAATTAGCTTGAAGTAAAGTTCAATGATTAAAGATAACTTTCTTTCAAAGTCTAGGGTTCGTACAACTCCTGGAAACTCGTTAAATTCCAAATTTTTTTAAGGACCCGTAAAACTCCTGGAATTTTGATTTGACTCCTTGAAAATTGAGAATTACTCCTCTAATTTTTACTTATCTTGATACATTTTTCTTTTAAATTTTATAATTTTTTTTTTTAGTCTTTGGTTTCAATATTTTAAAATGTTTCAATGTAATTGTTCAAAAACTTAATTGAGTATTAGCTGTTATTGTTACCATTAGATGGCGCCTTGATCAATTTTAAATTGTTGTAATTTTAACTGTTTAAAGATCTAGTTCAGCCATAATAATTTCATGATAATCCAGTTTAGTAGTATTTAGATTTGTTTATATACTTTAGCTAGGTAATCACCAAACAAGACCGTCATGTTGTGCAATTAGACGGGCGATTTTAATTGATTCTTTTTCTATTTGCTTTTGTTTTCTATATATTGTATAAAATTCACTGAATATTAATATTTAAATATAAAATTTTTGAGTTCAAATATACTTTCCATATTTCCCTAGGTGAAAAGGGCGCATGATTTCAGTGAATCAGGATAAATGTGTGTATAAATGAAATAAAGGCTGAAAAATATGAAGTACTTAATATGCCTGGTGGAAAGTATCTTTTCACTGACCAGTAGACTCTGAAAAAGCCATACAAAGATTGGCCTTTTGTATGGTTCAGAAACACCACTTTCTCATCGTCTGTTTGCAAGAAAGACTTTTGTATTTCAAATATTTGCGAATCGGCAATCAAAACCTATACAAAAAGATGTATTTCTTGAAACGGGCTGTAGCTACCAAAAATAAATAAATAAATAAATAAAAAAAAACCCTCATTTAAAAGATTTTTTCACTACTGCAGTTCCTTTAAAGGAATGTGAACCCAAAGTCTGTTCTGAAGTTTTAGATTCATTTGTTTCTTCAAAAGAAATCTTAAAGACTGAAATTCTATATTCCTTTAAAGTTTTAAACATTAAATACAGCTATAGTTCTTATAGCAATATAAATTGTCTCTTTCAATCAATGTTTTCAGATAATACAACTGCAAAACAATTCATTTGTGCTGAAAAAAGTGTGCTTATTTAACAGTTTTTAGAATAGCACCTTATTTATCCAAATTATTGAAAGAAAAAGTTAAGAATGTTATTAATTATGTGCTTTCCCCCTTTGTTGAAAGCTAAAATAATCATCAGCAAAATTTTGTATATCTAAATAACCAAGAAATTAGAAAATCTATTGAATGATTAAAGAAATAGAAAAACATAGAATAGGGATAGGAGATTGTATAGTTTTAAAAGAGTTTGAAAGTCAACAAAAGAAAAAATTAGAATTATTATTATTAAATAATAGTTTGGAAATAAAGTCATCCTGGAAACTTTATTAAATAGTTGTATTTGTTTTGAGTATATTTATGTTTGAAAAGAGGCTGCTATACACATCTTGAAATACTAAATAAAGTAATATGTAAGAATCTATTGAAGATTTTTAAAACTCTAAAATTATCTTTTATTTTATACAATGTATAATCCAGTAATATAAATAATATTGATTATTTAAATAAATTTTTTTCTGTTATAGCTGTAAATTCATTGAAGGGTTTTAAAGTAATCATTAAATATAATTCTAACTTAAATAAATGTATTCTCATTTATTTTTACAATTATTTACTTCTATTATTTACAAATGTAATTGTAAAATGTTACATATACATTAATTATATGCATATTTGGTTAAGATCAATTTATTTAAATAAAATAAAAAGTTATTTATCAGGAATATCAATATCTCCTGGAAACTTTTGACCCCTAGAAAACTCCTGGAATTTGAATCTTGGAAATCTGTACAACCCTGTATGATATTTATAAATTTACTGAAAAAGTTTATAAAAAAAACTTTAAATCACATATAATTCAAATTGACTTCACATATTTCAAATAAATCTGAACTGATTCTTGAATTACTTATTTTAAAACTTTTTAAAGTCTTAAACTGCTGACTATTTCAATTCCATAAAATCTCATAATGTTACGCGCACTGATATTTTTAGAATAAGCACAAACGTTTTAAAATATTTGTTTGTAATTTTATCTCCTTTAGTATTCATCCAAAACAATTTTTAAATGCGCTTATAGTAACTGATAAACACTCACCCCTAATTTTTAACTATATTATGAATGAAAATATACGACTCAAAAATTCTTACAGTAAACAAATTTTTCTTTCACCTATTTTAAAACTAAAATTAATAAATAAAACAATTCAAAACTAGAGTTACTAACTACATATTAATGTGCATTAATAATAAATTGTAAATTTTAACGAAATTTAAATAAATTTAGATTTAATATGGTATAAAAAGCTTAACAGTGAATCCGAAGGAATATGAAAAGTTAAGTATTTAAACGTAGTACTAAATGTCTCTCTAAAACTAAACTCTAAAATTTCTTCAAGATGTCAGAAAGCCATTCTGATTTTTTTGAATTCCTATTACTTAAATTTGAATATAGAAATTAGGAAATTGTTGCACTGTTATACTAAACTGCACTTTTAACAAATTATTTCATAAAATACGTATTTTCAAGACGAGATTGTGGGTATTTTTTTATAAAACTGTTTCATTTTCTTATCGTTAATATTTCTGAGTTTGGGGTAGTTAAAAATTACCCTGATTAACTAAATAAAGCAAAAAAATATATTATAAGGCTCAATTTTGATAATTTTACATGGAAGTTTTAACTGCATATCTAATTTCAAACATTAGGTGATGTTCTTTCAATTTATAAAATGACATTGTTAACGCAAAAACATGAAAATTTTACCAATGCATAAGTGTTTCATCAAACGATACAAAAAAGACAACTGTTAAAAACTGTTTGCCAAAACACTTTAATATAATATATATATATATATATATATATATATATATATATATATAAATTTTAAATTTAATTTCCTTACGTGCTTCTTCCACTAAAATTACAGATTACTGTAAATTTTTTGTGTGTGTTACTGTAATACACCCAACTTTCCAAGAAAGATTAACTCCTTCTTGCAAATTGTAGCTATTTTTAGAATTGTATAAAAACCATCCATGAGTAATTCAACTACAGCTGCACTTTTAGCATTGCCAATGACAAATAACCTACAATAACTATTGGAATCTTATGACACATCGCTCCTCGTTTAAGCAGAGCATTTGAATCAAAGGAATTTAAAGCTTCCATGCCCTGAACACCCCCGCGGGGATTTTCAGCTGCCCAATGTATTGTAATTTGATTGACATTTGGACTGTTCAGAAGTCTTGTATGCATTATGTATTCAAAGTATGATCTGAAGAAGAAGGGTGAACTAAAGTTCTTGTAGTTTGTATGTATGCACATTCTTTCTGGCTTTAGTCATTTATTCTTGAGTTTTTATTTCAATTTTGTATCTTTTGTTAAATTACTACGACAAATTTCTACCAAAGGACAAAGAAATTTTAACAAATCTAGTTTGCTGTTCCTTTAATTTGTACAATTTTCATCATAGAAAGGGTTATATATTTTTAGAATTGAAAAATGTTTAGATTTCCGAATTCTACATTAATCGAAAAAATCGGATTAATGAAATCAAAATTTTTAACTTTATTAATTATTAAACTATCAATTCTCTTTTGTTTATTATTAATTCTACTTATATACAGTAATTATAAATCTCCCTTTTCTTTTACTTAAATTCTTGGCTGTTCCATTTTTATGTTTTCAAATTTTTTTGTATAGGAACCTCATTTAGCTGGTTTACCACGGATTTGATGTTTGAAATGGGTTGGAGGTCTCTGTATACTGCAATCCAATATATATATATATATATATATATATATATATATATATTGTTACAAATTTGTAAATAATGATTATATTTGTCTTAAAATATCTCAGACAGATCAGAAATTCTCACATTTTGGGCAAAAATTGCGGTATTTAGACGTGTTGTAGTTTAAAAGCGGATTTCCTAATGATTTGGCGACTTGGCGACATTTGGCGATATTCTTGGCGACTTGGCGACGGTTGGCGAGATTCTTGGCGACTTGGCGAGAAATCGATACTTCTGGAAACATCCATCACCTAAGCTCTAGGACCAATATTTTCCGAGATAGCCTAGAAGCTTCCAGAGCCTTGGCGAAATTGGTAGATTTCTCCGCCAAGTCAGGTATAAATACCGCAGCCCGACATGGAAGAGTAGTAGAGTATTGTGAAGACAGTCAGTGAGTGAATACGCGCGATTAGTTGTGACTGCTAGTTGTTCTCTGTCTGAGGTATTTGAGACCTGTGATTAGAAGCTGTTTCTTATTATTCTATCTGACGAATTGTAGCTGTGATTGTTACAGCGGGAATTTCGTTTACCTTGTGAAATTTTTACGAATAAAAGTCTTGTGTTCATTAAGTGGTTGCTTTATTCAACTCTCAATCGACACGAACCCGTGAAGCTCGGTACAACTGGTGTCAGAAGTCGGGGTTGAAGAGTTGATGCAGCGTGTCACAAGAAAAATGGATATGGATTTAATGAAAAGTCTTCTCGAAAAATTAGCGGAGCAGATGGCTGAGATGAAAACTGAGATGAAAGCTGGACAAGAAGAGATGAAAGCTGGACAAGAAGAGATGAAAGCTAGACAAGAAGAGATGAAAGCTGGACAAGAAGAGATGAAAGCTGGACAAGAAGAGATGAAAGCTAGACAAGAAGAGATGAAAGCTGGACAAGAAGAGATTAAAACCGAGATGATGAAAGAGATAAAATCTGGACAGGAAGAGATGAAAGCTGGACAGGAGGAGCTTAAAAAGGAACTTAAGAAGGACATTGTAAGTGTTAAAGAAGAATTCTCCAACATCATTCAGGAGAAGATGAATGCAATGGAAGATAAGGTAACTTCAGTAGAAACTAAAGTTCTGGAGATAGAAGAAAACGTGGAAGAAGCATTAGACAATATCAATAAGGAGATTGAAAGCTTGAAGAAACAAATGTCAAACAGACATGAGGAACCCAACGTGACATTTGTGCCTTCTCTAGCCAATATTAAACTCTCAACATTTGATGGGAAATCATCCTGGCAAGTATACAAGACCCAGTTTATGATGGTAGCGGAAGCTAATGGATGGAATCCCCGAGCCCAAGCTTTTCACCTGGCGGCTTCTTTAAGAGGAGACGCGGCTGACATCCTCGAGACGCTTCCGGAGGAGCAGAGGCACGATTTCCAAGCCCTATCGAGTGCGCTTGAGCTGCGGTTTGGAGATAAGTGCACTAAAGAATATAGCAGACTACAGTTAAAGTCCCGCTATCAAAAAGCGGGTGAAAGTCTTCAAGAATTGGCTGCCGATATTCAGCGACTTTCCCATCTAGCATTTTCGGACTGCCCAGCTGAGACACGTCAAGATCTGGCTCTCCATCACTTCATCGATAGTGTGAGGGATCCGGAGATACAGAAAACACTTAGACTCGCCGATGTCAAAGATATTGGATCTGCCCTATTCTACGCACATAAGATAGAGGCTGCCCAGCAGGCCGCGCGTAAAGACCGGCACTCAATCAGAGCCGTCTCTACTACTGATAGGGACTATGATCTCAGAAAGCAAATCGAAGATCTGCGGCGAAAATTCCGTAACTTAGAAATGAGTAAAGGTGGCAGAAACACGAAAATTCAGTGTTGGTCTTGCGGTGCAGTCGGACACGTTCAGAGAGACTGCCCGAAACGAAAAGATGGTGGAAATGATCTTCGTCAGAAGCCCCATTTCAAATTGTTTCATATTTCTTCCGTAAGTAGCGGCGACAACGGACTTTTCGTTATGGGACATGTCAACGAAGTTCCCTGCAGAATGATAATCGATACTGGAGCCAACGTAACTATCATTAGGACAGATTTGGCTCGCAAACTTGGTGAGAAACTTATCTGGACGCCGCCCTGCATTACCCTCCAAACTGTGACAGGTGATAAGATTAAAGTGCATGGAAAAGTCAAGCTAAACATTGCATTTGGTAATGCCGTTTACCATCATATGGCATATGTCGCTGATATAAATGACGAATTTATTCTTGGATTGGATTTCCTCAAAGAAAACAATTTCAAGTTAGATTTTAAAAATAATGAACTACACTCATGTTCTGAAGACATAACGATTTTTAAGACGAAGTATTCAGATATTAAATCAGTCCATCATATAACTGCAAAGAGTGAAACAACATTACCACCAAGAACTGAGACAATAGTTTCCGGAGCTCTTTCAGAAGATAATAATTTTCATTATGGATTGACTGAATATCCAGATTCCGACAATAGCGTTAAAGGAATACTAGTGGCTTCTTCACTCGTCGATCTTTCACGAAATGTAATCCCGGTAAGAGTTGCTAATCTAAGTAATAAGGTAAAACTTATAAAAGAAGGAGAAGTGCTAGCGACTTGCACTCCAGTGACCTGTATTAACCGAAATTGTCAAGCCACACTATCTGAGCCTCCTGACACTCTAATTGATGAACTCCTTCAGAGAGCAGAGTTAGATGATAAACAGAGGAATGCTGCAAGAAATTTATTATTAGAATTCGGAGATCTCTTTTCCAAGAAATCAGATGATGTTGGGCGAACCAAATTGACGCAGCACCGAATCAATACAGGAAATCATCCACCCATTAAACAACACCCGAGAAGATTGCCATTCGCAAAGCAGGAAGAGGTGGACAATCTTCTGATGGAAATGCAGCAGAATGACATTATTGAGCCATCAGAGAGTCCTTGGGCTTCGCCTATTGTTTTAGTTCGGAAGAAGGATGGTTCTACCCGATTCTGCGTTGACTATCGTCGGTTAAACAACATCACTAAAAAAGATAGTTACCCTCTTCCTAGGATTGACGATACACTTGATGCTTTATCCGGAAAACAATGGTTTTCGACTTTGGATCTCAAGAGTGGTTATTGGCAAGTAGAGATACATCCTGAGGATCGAGAAAAGACTGCATTCACCACAGGACAAGGACTTTGGCAGTTCAAGGTTATGCCATTTGGGCTTTGCAATGCACCTGCAACGTTTGAGCGCCTGATGGAGACAGTATTACGAGGACTTTCCTACGAAGCCTGTTTGGTATATTTGGACGATATCATTATTGTAGGGCGCACATTCGAAGACCATTTAAGAAACATCCGAAAGGTGCTGGAAAAATTAAAAATGGCCAACCTGAAGCTGAATCCTTGCAAATGTAATCTATTCCGACGTGAAGTAAGCTATCTGGGACACATTATCTCTGCTGAAGGTGTAAGAACAGATCCTGAAAAGATCTCCGCAGTTAAGGACTGGAGTCGTCCAAAAGATGTCCACCAATTAAGAAGTTTTCTTGGACTATGCACATATTACAGGAAATTTGTTAAGGGTTTTTCAAGTATTGCCAGACCTCTTCACAAGTTGACAGAAGTTAAACAGAAATTTCTATGGACAGATGAATGTGAGAAAGCTTTTAAACAACTGAAGGAGGCATTGACATCTTCGCCCGTTCTTGCATATCCCCAGCCCGAAAAATTATTCATTTTAGATACGGATGCCAGCAACGAAAATATCGGAGCTGTTTTGTCGCAAGAAATTGATGATAAAGAATATGTCATTGCTTATTGGAGTAAATGTCTATCGAAACCAGAGCGGAATTACTGTACAACCAGGAAGGAATTGCTGGCAATCGTTAAAGCCATAGAACATTTCCACCATTATCTCTATGGAAGAAAGTTCTTGCTCCGGACAGATCACGCATCCTTAACCTGGCTTTTAAATTTTAAAAATCCGGAAGGACAGGTAGCCAGATGGATTCAACGACTCCAGGAGTTTGACTTTGAAATACGTCATCGCAAAGGAACTCTTCACGGAAATGCTGATGCACTATCAAGGAAGCCGTGTAATGAAAGCTGCCGATACTGTTCTAGAGTAGAGAAGAACTATCAGCTGATAAATACTTCGGTACGCCAAGTTACTGTTTCACCTCCATCAAAACCAGACCCATGGAGTGATGAAGGACTTAGGGAAGCCCAAAAAGAAGACCCAGATATAAATCCAATTCTTGAATTGAAAGAATCTTCTAGTATGAGACCAAGTTGGCAGGATATCTCCACCTACAGTCCTGCTACTAAGCAATATTGGGCTCTTTGGGACTCACTCCATATAAGAAATGGTGTCTTATACAGGAAATGGGAGTCCGATGATGGACGTAATTTCAAATGGCAGCTTGTTCTTCCAAAATCAAGAATTTCAGATGTTTTGAAAGAATTGCACAGTAGCTCAACTGGAGGCCACTTCGGAGTAATGAAAACTCTACAGAAAGTTCGAGAACGCTTCTATTGGAGCAAAACGAGACAAGATGTAGAGAAATGGTGCCAATCTTGTGATGACTGTGCGGCACGTAAAGGACCGAAGAAACGTAGCCGAGGAAGGTTGCAGCGGTACAACGTAGGAGCACCTTTTGAGAGGATAGCATTGGACATTTTGGGTCCTTTACCACGATCCTCAAATGGCAACAAATACATACTAGTTGTCATGGACTACTTTACTAAGTGGCCTGAAGCGTTTGCAATCCCCGATCAAGAGGCGACTACAGTAGCCGAGGTTCTAGTGCATCAATGGATTTCCAGATTCGGCACACCCTTACAAATCCATTCTGATCAAGGGACAAATTTCACCTCTGTTGTGTTTAAAGGGATGTGTCAAATTCTCGGAATAGACAAGACGCAGACCACGCCACTACACCCACAATCGGATGGCATGGTAGAGAGGTTTAACAGAACCATCTTGAATAACCTCTCCCTTATGGTTTCCAGAAATCAGCAAGATTGGGATTTGAAGCTACCGCTGTTTCTGCTTGCATATCGCAGTGCTGTCCATGAGACTACCGGATATACTCCTTCACAGATGCTCTTTGGTCGCGAACTTCGTCTCCCTTGTGATCTTCAGTTTGGTCGTCCACCGGATACATCTTCATCGCCAGAGGAATACCTTCGAGACCTTCAGGCACGTCTTGAAGATGTCCATAACTTCGCTCGAGACCGAATCAACCTGACGACCGAAAGAATGAAGACAAGGTATGACACAAGAGCGACGGGACATGAATTCCAAGAAGGTGACAAAGTTTGGTTGTGGAACCCGATTCGACGTAAAGGACTTTCTCCAAAGTTGCAAGCCAACTGGGAAGGTCCCTACACAGTCCTAAAAAGACTGAACGACGTCGTGGTTCGTATAAGAAAATCATCTGCTTCAAAACCAAAGGTAGTACATTATGATAGATTAGCTCCTTATCGTAATGTAGAGTAAAAATCAGTAGACCATGGTCTGTTTGTAAATAGTATAGATAATTTTAATCTTTTCTATTTTCTTGTATTTTTAGTGTATGTAATGTGCTCTGTATCCTCTTGAAATGTAAATTCTTTTATATTAAATTTAGCCTCCTATCAGGGGATTGTACTGCCCGGGACGTGCAGTCCTTGAGAGGGGGCAATGTTACAAATTTGTAAATAATGATTATATTTGTCTTAAAATATCTCAGACAGATCAGAAATTCTCACATTTTGGGCAAAAATTGCGGTATTTAGACGTGTTGTAGTTTAAAAGCGGATTTCCTAATGATTTGGCGACTTGGCGACATTTGGCGATATTCTTGGCGACTTGGCGACGGTTGGCGAGATTCTTGGCGACTTGGCGAGAAATCGATACTTCTGGAAACATCCATCACCTAAGCTCTAGGACCAATATTTTCCGAGATAGCCTAGAAGCTTCCAGAGCCTTGGCGAAATTGGTAGATTTCTCCGCCAAGTCAGGTATAAATACCGCAGCCCGACATGGAAGAGTAGTAGAGTATTGTGAAGACAGTCAGTGAGTGAATACGCGCGATTAGTTGTGACTGCTAGTTGTTCTCTGTCTGAGGTATTTGAGACCTGTGATTAGAAGCTGTTTCTTATTATTCTATCTGACGAATTGTAGCTGTGATTGTTACAGCGGGAATTTCGTTTACCTTGTGAAATTTTTACGAATAAAAGTCTTGTGTTCATTAAGTGGTTGCTTTATTCAACTCTCAATCGACACGAACCCGTGAAGCTCGGTACAATATATATATATATATATATATATATATATATATATATATATATATATATATATATATATATATATAATAACCTCATACGCAATAATTTTATAATTTAAAAGTCTGGTTGTCTTGCATTTTAGAAAGATAAGTTAACAATGCAATTCAAAGTATTATGTATTTTAATGTACAACAATCTTAACTAAATTCATCTAATTAAAACATGCGTTAAAATTTATAAATATATACATTTGGGAAACTTGGGATAGAGAAGTTTTCTTAAGAGTCAAACATTTTTAATTATTCAAAACATCTTATTGATACCGGAAAAATTTATTTTAATATTTTATTTATCTGTAAAATAATTTGATATTCATTTATTTAAAAAAATAATATCTTGGTAAATAAGTTATTATATTAAAACTTATTAATATAATAACTTATTTACCAAGTATTATATTAAAACTTATTAATATAATAAAATATTTATGCATAGTATTTTTTAAATCTTATCTTTTAGTATTTATAATTGATAATCTCAACATTTCACGCAAAACGTTTTGTCTATAATGAGATTGTGTTCTACATACATTTGGAGGTATATATATATATATATATATATATATATATATATATATATATATATATATATATATATATATATATATATATATAAATATATATATATATATATATATATATATAAATAAATATATATATATATATATATATATATATATATATATATATATATAATATATAAGTATGTCATTTGTCCGAAAGTTTTACGACAATAATGCAGAAAACCCTTTATGTTAGGATAAATTTATTATTCGAAAAATTTATCTAGCCTGTTGATTGATGTTTATACTTTTTTTATAAAAATTATATATAAATGGCACAATAGTTCAATGTTAAATTCAGAAGTCAATTCAACTTTAACTCCGCTAGTAAACAGCCTAACGGCTGAAAACTATTTATTGTAAGGTACTTAATATCCACCTCACATTATTCTCTTTCAAGAAGACTATATTTATAGTGGGCCGTATTCAAGTGCAACAATGAAAATTCCCAATTACCCTGCCTGACCAACAAGGCATGTTTGGCACCAGCCTTCGAAGCATGACAAATGTACATGCAAAGACATAAATCCTTTCAATAGTGATTGAAATCAAATCTATGAGTTTTGATTCTGAGGAGAACAATCCTATACTTGTCAAATTTGATGACTCTTGATGGACAGTTAACCATCCACACCTGTTATATACGGCATTTTAATGTCCATCGAATATATATATATATATATATATATATATATATATATATATATATGTGTGTGTGTGTGTGTGTGTGTGTGTGTGTGTGTGTGTGTGTGTGTGTGTGTGTATATATATATTTGTATGTAGTGCTATGTTTTTCCCTATTCATTTTAAAGGCGATGAGCCATACTGATGTGTCGAGAATGAGGAATCCCGAACAATCCCTGGAACTCACTTAGTTCTTAGAAAACTTAAATTTCGTTTTCCATATGCATTAGTAACCTCATTCGTCAAATCGACACTTTAATAACAGCAAGTGAAACAGCATTTATTCAAAATTTATAAATTGGTTCTGTCCAGTATTCTTTCCCACCAGTATAGAGAATTTCTTTCTACACGCATATTAATTCATGGTTCCAAAAATCGAGTCAATCCAACTAATAACTTATTATCACATCTATCTAGACGAGGTGTGGGCAAACGTTTTCGATCACGGGCCAAAAATAAAAAAAAAAAAAAATAAAAAAGGTTTGCGAGCCAAGGTAATTTTCTTAACTTTTAAAAACAATATACAAGTTTTACAATTTAAATAGATTTATGTTTAGACCTCTAAACATTTATCAAATTTTCATAGAGTTAGTCTTTCCATGACACCACACAACTCAACTTGATTTACTTGTTTTAGTATTAACTCCTTATTTTTGCGATTGTAATTGCAATTCTAGAGAATTAACAGATTGTTTACAATTTCTCTGTATTTTATTTCGCATTTTTTAAAATTAATATTGAAATTTTATATTTTGTATAAGCTTCTCTATTTTTAACGTTGATTAAAAGGAAATATATTTTGCATCTGTTTTTAAAGTGGTTGAACTTTTATAGCTATGAATGGACAAATGCTAAATTATCAAATAAATATTTTATCGAAAAATATGTATTTCACCAAAATTTGATGTTGACATTTCTTTATGAATCAAACATCGATAGTGACATTGAAATCATCTATTCTCTATTGTTATATTAGCCGAGCTGGCAGCCGAATGGTTAGCACTCTTGCCTTCGGTTCAACAGTTCGTGGGTTCGGATCCCACCTTGGGCATGGATGTTTGTAGTGGTTCGGAATCCATTCTAAACCGTAGGTCCAGGTCTAATTAGCCCTCATAAGCAAAAAATGACCGTTGAGTGACAAACCAAACCAAACTATTGTTCTATTTCTTAGTTTCTTTCCGCAGTTAATGTCAAAATTATCAGTGTAATTAACATAGCATTTAATGATTGTGATGTACACCGAATTCTAATCAATCCCGACACCTTTAAAAATATTAATATCAATCGATATGCAAAAGTAAAAATTGAAAGTAAGTTTCACAAACAAAATGATGAAAATCGCGGTGTGAAATCCTTAAAAAAATGTTTAAATATGCAGAGATTATTAACAAAAAGAAATGAGTATGAGAGTTAGAAAAAAGAAATTGCAAATTGAAACGAAATTGAATGTTTTCAGAAGACGCTTAGAAAGTCGAGTTGTTCATGCAAAGTAGAGAACGGACAGAATAAAAATAAAAAGCTGTTATTTATAGGTCCTCATTACCTAATAAGTTTGCAAATCACCGATAATTTAATTATGTAAATATTTTTTTTTTATAAAACTAAGATACAGAAAAATGTATCTTTGTGGATTATTTTTTCATTTTTCTCTGTCTGATATTTTTCTTTCGGAAATTTTGAAAATTATCAAAAAGAAGTTCGTATTAAAAATTGTTTAAATTATTTTAATGTTTTATGATTTAAAAATTTTTGCTTTTTGAATTAGAGCCATGAAATGTTGAATTTTCTATCAAAACTAATGTTATATTACACTAAAGAATACCTTCCTTTTCTGAATACAGAATAGACTTAATAGCTAGCAGAGAAAACTGACTTAAAATTGAATCATTTGGCAGCACTTTCAGAAACACAAGTACTCTTATCTGTTCTTCTCAGATTTTATTTTTTATTTTTTTCCTTGCAAATTGTGGCGTTGATTTTTATTCTGAGATGATAAAAACTCATCGGAAGTTTAGAGTGATTCTCTCAAATACTTAATCGCTATTATATATATAAATCAGTATTATGAATAATAATTTATTTTCAATTACTAAAAAAGTTAATTTAGTAAAATAATTCTCAAAATTAAACTGATGTTGTAGGAATTGGTATAAATTCTGGAAAAAAAATTCACAGTTATAGAAAAATTAGATAATTGAAATGATTGATAACTATCTTTGTGAAAATTTAAAATAATATATTTGCTTACATATAAAGATCTCGTGGTCAAAGATGACAGCCTAGAAATTAACCTTCTAAAGTTTTAATTTAACATTTGATGTGGATTCTACTCCAATTCTGGACATTAAAATTGTATTGATTCAGAATTTATTTTAAATTATAGATCTCGATGGATTATAAGAATCTGATCTTCTAATCAGAATGCCTGATATTAGAATAGAAAGAGTTTACTCTGCAAAACCAGCATGCAATTGAAAAAAGATGATGTCTGGATTCGATGCAAAAGAATTTAAGTATCACGCAAGTTATTGAATTGAAGATCTGTGCTAAATAAAAAGGACAATTTGGAATGGCGAAGTTTAAGTCATCTTTAATCAACAATCTAGTTCAACTGAATTAAACTTTAATATTGATTATATTTGGCCTAAATACTGAATTAACTTATTTAATTTTTGCTTTTTGCTGGAAAATAATAAGAGTAACTACTCCAAAATTATTAATCAGATTACGCTAATACAAAGCTTTAGTATATTTGTCACAGAACGGCTATTTTTTTACTTCATTGAATTGTCATCTTTCATTAAAGCTATAATTTTATTATTTAATTGAAAAAAAGTTTTGTTTCACAATTCACTGAAAATAATGAAAATATGTTTATATTTTGCTGATATATATGGTAAATTTTAAATAAAGCTTTAATATTTTATTTGGAAATGCATTGTTATATTTAATATAAATAATATTCAGTAAAAAAAGAATAAATTTTACATTCATTGCAATACATATTCTAGTATTGAAAATAAATTGCTTACCAGTTTATTAAAATAATTAGGATACATATATTTTGCTTTTATTACAGTATTTCTTTAACAAATTCTTTTTGTTACAATACTAACACGCAGGAAACATACGCTGTAAGAAAGGAAATAAAACTAAAATTTGGTGTATATCATATTCAAAACACACATATATTTATCATATTCAAAAGCTTTCTTTAGGGTTTTGCGAGAACGCCCATCTTCGTGTGGGGTAAGAAGCTTAAAAACTTGTAAAACTCCTTGCATTGTATTCCATAGAGCTGATATTTTACGACTGGATTGGATTCATTTGACAGCAATATGAAATGATTCTTCAGTACCTTTGTCACTGAAACAAATAGCAACCATTTATTCCTTTGAAATAAAATCGGTTGAACATAGAAATTAAATAAATTGTATGCTATTCAAATAACTTAATTTTCAATTTCTTAATTATAAGAGTTCTGTAAAATGAAATATAACTTTCATAATGGTAATCTGAAAGGAAAGAAAGAAGAAGAAGAAACACACACACATACACACACACACACACACACACACACACACACACACACACACACACACACACACACACACGCACGTATATATATATATATATATATATATATACATATACATACACACACACAGGGTGATCGTTTTTAAAGTGACAGTGTTTGGAGCGTCCTGTAGCGCAATCTAATAACCGAAATGACACCTAACTTGGTATTTAGACTAATCAAGACATAAGAAAAAGAATTTCGTAAAAACAAAAAAAAAATCCAAAAGTCGCCGTAAGGGCATGTTGTGACGCTGCTGTAGCTTACAATAATGAGAATTAGCATAAAACACAGTTATCAAAGAAAAATTCAAATGTTGTGCAATGACAGTACCAGTAATAGGTGCCATAAGAACAAGTAGTTGACAGCTCCGACAAATAATCTCAGCTGAAGTAAATGAGCTCCAGTGGCCATGCCTCTCACGTTACGGAACGTGCGTTTATGTAGGTGGAGTATCAAATTTGTCTATTCTAAAGGACAACATAACAAAGACAGTGCGGAATATTCCTCGTGATATGTTACGTACGGCTGCAGAGAATACAAGGTGTTATTTCTGATAACGGTGCTCACATTGAATGTGTTCTAATTTCTCACCAGGGGAGTTAATGTAGTAAATAAACATTAATAATTTAACTGTATGATTGTATGTGTTAGTATTTTTCATTTCTCACATTTTATACATTGTAAAGCGCCACAAAAATACTCTTAGTGGTAATTTTTGTAACTAATTTTTTTATACGGAATTCTTTTTCCCGTGTCTTGATTAATCTAAACACAAAGTTTGGTGCCATTTCGGCTATATTAGATCACGCTACAGGATGCTCCAAGCACTGTCACTTTAAAAAAGATCACCCTGTATATATATATATATATATATATATATATATATATATATATATATATATATATATATATATATATACTGGCACGACAGCTCATATTGGGATCAAAGTCCACAGTGACAATATCTGTTTTCTTGATCGAGGGCCCTGAGATGAGACACAAATCTCCCAGTCAAGTGGTCAGCCTAATACCAACCCCTCAGTGTTTAGTTTCTAAAGTATGCTTAGTACTGAGATTGATCGACCTACTAAACGAAGGAAAGACATAATGGTAATCTTGTACATATATTTGACTATGCAATCTTATATTGCTTGTATATTTATGAATATATTTGAACGTATTAATATATTCGTAAATATATTGCGAATTATCTTAAGATGGGTCCCAATGTTGGTGGGGTATTGGTATTAATATTTCCAAATAAAAGTATCTTTGATAATTTAATGATATAAATATTTTTTTTAAAATTATTTAATTTAAATGATTTTAAATTTTTTTGTTTTATTTCTTGTAAAATCAGCATCTAAGTTACATTTTTATAATAAAACGGAATTCACTTTAAAAACAAAATGCTTACGTCGAATTAGTCTCGTGTGCCAAACAGTAATTATAGAACCACAAAAATCAAACCACACTTAGATGTTTGTAACATTTTCCTAAAAAATCTGAAAAATATTATCTGGAAATAACTTATTTATTGATAGGGAAAATTATTTCTCTTCTATATAAATAGTGCTTATTAAAATAAATCTGCGAAACATTAGCAACTAAAAATACGTAATGATATGGTAAAATTACTGACAACAAAACAAAATAAATTATTTCTAATGATGTTATTATTTTTAATGATCAATAATGTACTAATAATTTGAAGTTGTAATTGAGTTCAGTTTTATACTATTGTACCGAGCTCCACGGGTTCGTGTTGATTGAGAGTTGAATAAAGCGACCACTTAATGAACACAAGACTTTTATTCGTAAAAACTTCACTAGATAAACGAAATTCCCGCTGTAACAATCACAATTATACAGCTACAATTCGTCAGATACAATAGGAAATAGCTTCCAATCACAGGTCTCAAATACCTCAGACAGAGAACAACTAGCAGTCACAACTAATCGTCTTCACTCACTGACTGTCTTCACAAAAACTCTATTACTATTCCATGTCGGGCTGCGGTATTTATACCTGACTTGGCGGAGAAATCTACTAATTTCGCCAAGGCTCTGGAAGCTTCTAGGCTATCTCGGAAAATATTGGTCCTAGAGCTTAGGTGATGGATGTTTCCAGAAGTATCGATTTCTCGCCAAGTCGCCAAGAATCTCGCCAACCGTCGCCAAGTCGCCAAGAATGTCACCAACTGTCGCCAAATCATTAGGAAATCCGCTTTTAAACTACAACACGTCTAAATACCGCAATTTTTGCCCAAAATGTGAGAATTTCTGATCTGTCTGAGATATTTTAAGACAAATATAATCATTATTTAAAAATTTGTAACATTGCCCCCTCTCAAGGACTGCACGTCCCGGGCAGTACAATCCCCTGATAGGAGGCCAAATTTAATATAAGAGAATTTACATTTTAAGATGATACAGAGCACATTACATACACAAGCAACTAAAAATACAAGAAAATAGAAAAGATTAAAATTATCTATACTATTTACACAGAGACCATGGTCTACTAATTTTTACTCTACATTACGATAAGGAGCTAATCTATCATAATGTACTACCTTTGGTTTTGAGGAAGATGATTTCCTTATACGAACCACGACGTCGTTCAGTCTTTTTAGGACTGTGTAGGGACCTTCCCAGTTGGCTTGCAACTTTGGAGAAAGTCCTTTACGTCGAATCGGGTTCCACAACCAAACTTTGTCACCTTCTTGAAATTCATGTCCTGTCGCTCTTGTGTCATACCTTGTCTTCATTCTTTCGGTCGTCAGGTTGATTCGGTCTCGAGCGAAGTTATGGACATCTTCAAGACGTGCCTGAAGGTCTCGAAGGTATTCCTCTGGCGATGAAGATGTATCCGGTGGACGACCAAACTGAAGATCACAAGGGAGACGAAGTTCGCGACCAAAGAGCATCTGTGAAGGAGTATATCCGGTAGTCTCATGGACAGCACTGCGATATGCAAGCAGAAACAGCGGTAGCTTCAAATCCCAATCTTGCTGATTTCTGGAAACCATAACTGAGAGATTATTCAAGATGGTTCTGTTAAACCTCTCTACCATGCCGTCCGATTGTGGGTGTAGTGGCGTGGTCTGCGTCTTGTCTATTCCGAGAATTTGACACATTCCTTTAAACACAACAGAGGTGAAATTTGTTCCTTGATCAGAATGAATTTGTAAGGGAGTGCCGAATCTGGAAACCCATTGCTGCACTAGAATTTCGGCTACTGTTGTCGCCTCTTGATCGGGGATTGCAAACGCTTCAGGCCACTTAGTAAAGTAGTCCATGACAACTAGTATGTATTTGTTGCCATTTGAAGATCGTGGTAAAGGACCCAAAATGTCTAATGCTATTCGCTCAAAAGGTGCTCCTACGTTGTACCGCTGCAACCTTCCTCGGCTACGTTTCTTTGGTCCTTTACGTGCCGCACAGTCATCACAAGATTGGCACCATTTTTCTACATCTTGTCTCGTTTTGCTCCAATAGAAGCGTTCTCGAACTTTCTGTAGAGTTTTCATTACTCCGAAGTGGCCTCCAGTTGAGCTACTGTGCAATTCTTTCAAAACATCTGAAATTCTTGATTTTGGAAGAACAAGCTGCCATTTGAAATTACGTCCATCATCGGACTCCCATTTCCTGTATAAGACACCATTTCTTATATGGAGTGAGTCCCAAAGAGCCCAATATTGTTTAGTAGCAGGACTGTAGGTGGAGATATCCTGCCAACTTGGTTTCATACTGGAAGATTCTTTTAATTCTAAAATTGGATTTATATCTGGGTCTTCTTTTTGGGCTTCTCTAAGTTCTTTATCACTCCATGGGTCTGGTTTCGATGGAGGTGAAGCAGTAACTTGGCGTACAGAAGGATTTACTAACTGATAGTTCTTCTCTACTCTAGAACAATATCGGCAGCTTTCATTACACGGTTTCCTTGATAGTGCATCAGCATTTCCATGCAGAGTTCCTTTGCGATGACGTATTTCAAAGTCAAACTCCTGAAGTCGTTGAATCCATCTGGCTACCTGTCCTTCTGGATTTTTAAAATTTAAAAGCCAGGTTAAGGATGCGTGATCGGTGCGGAGCAAGAACTTTCTTCCATAGAGATAATGGTGGAAATGTTCTATGGCTTTGACGATTGCCAGCAATTCCTTCCTGGTTGTACAATAATTCCGCTCTGGTTTCGAAAGACATTTACTCCAATAAGCAATGACATATTCTTTATCATCAATTTCTTGCGACAAAACAGCTCCGATATTTTCGTTGCTGGCATCCGTATCTAAAATGAATAATTTTTCGGGCTGGGGATATGCAAGAACGGGCGAAGATGTCAACGCCTCCTTCAGTTGTTTAAAAGCTTTCTCACATTCATCTGTCCATAGAAATCTCTGTTTAACTTCTGTCAACTTGTGAAGAGGTCTGGCAATACTTGAAAAACCCTTAACAAATTTCCTGTAATATGTGCATAGTCCAAGAAAACTTCTTAATTGGTGGACATCTTTTGGACGACTCCAGTCCTTAACTGCGGAGATCTTTTCAAGATCTGTTCTTACACCTTCAGCAGAGATAATGTGTCCCAGATAGCTTACTTCACGTCGGAATAAATTACATTTGCAAGGATTCAGCTTCAGGTTGGCCATTTTTAATTTTTCCAGCACCTTTCGGATGTTTCTTAAATGGTCTTCGAATGTGCGCCCTACAATAATGATATCGTCCAAATATACCAAACAGGCTTCGTAGGAAAGTCCTCGTAATACTGTCTCCATCAGGCGCTCAAACGTTGCAGGTGCATTGCAAAGCCCAAATGGCATAACCTTGAACTGCCAAAGTCCTTGTCCTGTGGTGAATGCAGTCTTTTCTCGATCCTCAGGATGTATCTCTACTTGCCAATAACCACTCTTGAGATCCAAAGTCGAAAACCATTGTTTTCCGGATAAAGCATCAAGTGTATCGTCAATCCTAGGAAGAGGGTAACTATCTTTTTTAGTGATGTTGTTTAACCGACGATAGTCAACGCAGAATCGGGTAGAGCCATCTTTCTTCCGAACTAAAACAATAGGCGAAGCCCAAGGACTCTCTGATGGCTCAATAATGTCATTCTGCTGCATTTCCATCAGAAGATTATCCACCTCTTCCTGCTTAGCGAATGGCAATCTTCTCGGATGTTGTTTAATGGGTGGATGATTTCCTGTATTGATTCGGTGCTGCGTCAATTTGGTTCGCCCAACATCATCTGATTTCTTGGAAAAGAGATCTCCGAATTCTAATAATAAATTTCTTGCAGCATTCCTCTGTTTATCATCTAACTCTGCTCTCTGAAGGAGTTCATTAATTAGAGTGTCAGGAGGCTCAGATAGTGTGGCTTGACAATTTCGGTTAATACAGGTCACTGGAGTGCAAGTCGCTAGCACTTCTCCTTCTTTTATAAGTTTTACCTTATTACTTAGATTAGCAACTCTTACCGGGATTACATTTCGTGAAAGGTCGACGAGTGAAGAAGCCACTAGTACTCCTTTAACGCTATTGTCGGAATCTGGATATTCAGTCAATCCATAATGAAAATTATTATCTTCTGAAAGAGTTCCGCAAACTATTGTCTCAGTTCTTGGTGGTAATGTTGTTTCACTCTTTGCAGTTATATGATGGACTGTTTTAATATCTGAATATTTCGTCTTAAAAATCGCTATGTCTTCAGAACATGAGTGTAGTTCATTATTTTTAAAATCTAACTTGAAATGGTTTTCTTTGAGAAAGTCCAATCCGAGAATAAATTCGTCATTTATATCAGCGACATATGCCATATGATGGTACACGGCATTACCAAATGCAATGTTTAGATTTACTTTTCCATGCACTTTAATCTTGTCACCTGTCACAGTTTGGAGGGTAATGCAGGGCGGCGTCCAGATGAGTTTCTCACTAAGTTTGCGGGCCAAATCTGTCCTAATGATAGTTACGTTGGCTCCAGTGTCGATTATCATTCTACAGGGAACTTCGTTGACATGTCCCATAACGAAAAGTCCGTTGTCGCCGCCACTTACGGAAGAAATTTGAAACAATTTGAAATGGGGCTTCTGACTCTCTGGACATCTCCGCCCCGCGAGATGGCCACATATTAGTTTCCCTGCTGTGGTGGAAGATCATTTCCACCATCTTTTCGTTTCGGGCAGTCTCTCTGAACGTGTCCGACTGCACCGCAAGTCCAACACTGAATTTTCTTGTTTCTGCCACCTTTACTCAATTCTAAGTTACGGAATTTTCGCCGCAGATCTTCGATTTGCTTTCTGAGATCATAGTCCGTATTAGAAGTAGAGACGGCTCTGATTGAGTGCCGGTCTTTACGCGCAGCTTGCTGGGCAGCCTCTATCTTATGTGCATAGACTAGGGCAGATCCAATATCTTTGACATCGGCGAGTCTAAGTGTTTTCTGTATCTCCGGATCCCGCACACTATCGATGAAGTGATGGAGAGCCAGATCTTGACGTGTCTCAGCTGGGCAGTCCGAAAATGCTAGATGGGAAAGTCGCTGAATATCGGCAGCCAATTCTTGCAGACTTTCACCCGCTTTTTGATAGCGGGACTTTAACTGTAGTCTGCTATATTCTTTAGTGCACTTATCTCCAAACCGCAGCTCAAGCGCACTCGATAGGGCTTGGAAATCGTGCCTCTGCTCCTCCGGAAGCGTCTCGAGGATGTCAGCCGCGTCTCCTCTTAAAGAAGCCGCCAGGTGAAAAGCTTGGGCTCGGGGATTCCATCCATTAGCTTCCGCTACCATCATAAACTGGGTCTTGTATACTTGCCAGGATGATTTCCCATCAAATGTTGAGAGTTTAATATTGGCTAGGGAAGGCACAAATGTCACGTTGGGTTCCTCATGTTTGTTTGATATTTGCTTCTCCAAGCTTTCAATCTTCTTATTCATATTGTCTAATGCTACTTCAACGTTTTCTTCTATCTCCAGAACTTTAGTTTCAACTGAAGTTACCTTATCTTCCATTGCATTCATCTTCTCCTGAATGATGTTGGAGAATTCTTCTTTAACACTTACAATGTCCTTCTTAAGTTCCTCCTGTCCAGATTTTATCTCTTTCATCATCTCGGTTTTAATCTCTTCTTGTCCAGCTTTCATCTCAGCCATCTGCTCCGCTAATTTTTCGAGAAGACTTTTCATTAAATCCATATCCATTTTTCTTATGACACGCTGCATCAACTCTTCAACCCCGATTCTGACACCAGTTGTACCGAGCTCCACGGGTTCGTGTTGATTGAGAGTTGAATAAAGCGACCACTTAATGAACACAAGACTTTTATTCGTAAAAAACTTCACTAGATAAACGAAATTCCCGCTGTAACAATCACAATTATACAGCTACAATTCGTCAGATACAATAGGAAATAGCTTCCAATCACAGGTCTCAAATACCTCAGACAGAGAACAACTAGCAGTCACAACTAATCGTCTTCACTCACTGACTGTCTTCACAAAAACTCTATTACTATTCCATGTCGGGCTGCGGTATTTATACCTGACTTGGCGGAGAAATCTACTAATTTCGCCAAGGCTCTGGAAGCTTCTAGGCTATCTCGGAAAATATTGGTCCTAGAGCTTAGGTGATGGATGTTTCCAGAAGTATCGATTTCTCGCCAAGTCGCCAAGAATCTCGCCAACCGTCGCCAAGTCCCCAAGAATGTCGCCAACTGTCGCCAAATCATTAGGAAATCCGCTTTTAAACTACAACACATCTAAATACCGCAATTTTTGCCCAAAATGTGAGAATTTCTGATCTGTCTGAGATATTTTAAGACAAATATAATCATTATTTAAAAATTTGTAACACTATTACTATTGTACTATATATTGTGCAGTTGAATACTACGTTGATACGTTGAAAATGAAAAATTTTCTAATAATTCGTTCTCTTGCGAAATAAAAAAATAATAACTTGCAAAGCTTGTTGCAAAACGAAATTAAAACGTTTTTCTACACAACAATATTTTCAAGAAGTAATGTCTGGAGCAGTAGTATGTATAAAATATTTCAATCCAGTCAAAAAACTAATTGAAACAATTAAGTTAAATAATTATATTTTATTTTGAAATTTAAAATAAAATACTTGCGTTACAATTTGTATAAAAGCCTTCCTGTAAATAGTTGAAGCAATTAAAAGTAAAAATAAGTATTTAAGTACTTTATAAAATTGGCTACTTTTTTATTTGGTTTTTCTTTCCTTAAAAATTTTGTAAGCTAATTAAATTGAAAATAATTTTTCTCTTAAGCACACAATGCAAACATTTCGGCAATTATATTAAGAAAATTAATTTGTTAAAATTGAAAATCTTCATTTTATAAGATTTTTGATAAAAAAATATATATATTGATATATTTTAAATATAACCTAAACTCTGTGGCACGACAGCCCATATGGGCTGACACCTACAATGCTCAACTCTATTTTCATAACCGAGAGGCTCTGGGGTACGATGCAAAGGTCCCTAATGCGAAACCACCAGTGTTGAATTTCCAAGCATGCTTGGTACTCAGTTTATCGACCCACTGAGTCGATCTTGCCCACCCCGAGGATTGAATCTCGGACCAGTACCTTGGGAGCGTGAAACACTACCATTAAGCCATTGGGCTTAATATTTTAAATATAATACTTTAAAATAATATAAGAATTTATATATATATATATATATATATATATATATATATATATATATATATATATATATATATATATATAAACATATCAGAAGCTATCATTTAAAAGTATTTTTTCTTACTTCGTACTTAACTGCAAGGAACTGCAGAAGAAAGATGAAGTAAGGGAAAAGTATTTAAATTCTATGAAATATTTTGCGGGTGTGTTCAAATAATCATGCGTCATCAGGAGGAGTTTCTAAATATACAGCCTATCCATTTGAGTGGAGAGAAGTAAGCTTGGGAAAGAGACAAGACTCGCCCTCTTTAAACATACTATTTTTCAAACAAATGACTAAGTATGTCAAATATTGTATTGAATTTGTAAAGGGAGCTTTCATATATCTGCGTGCAAATTGAATGATAGAAGTTTCTTGGAAAGTAACGTAGTAACGGTGGATCTCCTTTATGGAAATAAGGAACATCTTTAGAGGTCACCTTTTTAGTGTTGGTTCATAGTGAGGGGCATTTTAAAAGAAATCGGAAACCTTTTGAAGTAAGACCACCCTCGTAGCTAAAGAACTATATAGTACACATGCATTTGTGCATTTTAAAATATTCAAACTTAAATGTTCTGTTATATAAAAAGTAGGATTTTGGAGAATTATGTTTTTTTATTTTTCAGTAGTATGTATAAAATATTTCAATCCAGTCAAAAAACTAATTGAAGCAATTAAGTTAAATAATTATATTTTATTTTGAAATTTAAAATAAAATACTTGCGTTACAATTTGTATAAAAGCCTTCCTGTAAATAGTTGAAGCAATTAAAAGTAAAAATAAGTATTTAAGTACTTTATAAAATTGGCTATTTTTTATTTGGTTTTTCTTTCCTTAAAAATTTTGTAAGTTAATTAAATTGAAAAGATTTTTCTCTTAAGCACACAATGCAAACATTTCGGCAATTATATTAAGAAAATTAATTTGTTAAAATTGAAAATCTTCATTTTATAAGATTTTTGTATATATATATATATATAAACATATCAGAAGCTATCATTTAAAAGTATTTTTTCTTACTTCGCACTTACTGCAAGGAACTGTAGAAAAAAGATGAAGTAAGGGAGAAGTATTTAAATTCTATGAAATATTTTGCGGGGGTGTTCAAATAATCGTGCGTCATCAAGAGGAGTTTCTAAATATACAGCCTATCCATTTTAGTGATGAGAAGTAAGCTTGGGAAAGGGACAAGACTTACCCTCTTACACATACTATTTTTCAAACAAATGACTAAGTATGTCAAATATTGTATTGAATTTGTAAAGGGAGCTTATATTTATCTGCGTGCAATTTGAACGATAGAAGTTTCTTGAAAAACGTAGTAAAGGTAAAGCTCCTTTATGAAAATAAGGAACATCTTTAAAGGTCACCTTTTTAGGGTTGGTTGAATGTGAGGGACATTTTAAAAGAAATCGGAAACCTTTTGAAGTAAGACCACCCTTGTAGCTAAAAAAAATATAGTATACATGCATTTGTGCATTTTAAAATATTCGAACTTAAATATTCTGTTATATAAAAAGTAGGATTTTGGAGAATTATATTTTTTTATTTTTGTTAATCTGTCAAATACGCGCAAATATTTAATTTTAGGATTTAGTTTCAAATGTTCTTTAGTAAATTTCCATTTACTATTTCCATTACTTCATATTCTATATTGTTTTAATTTCGATATTCTGATGAACAAGGAGCATCATTAATCCTAAAACCAGTAAATCACAGTCTCATCTTAAAAATGTTATATTTTTTTATAGCTCTTCAATTTTTTACATGTTTATTCTTATATTCAAGACATATAATATTTTGCAAAGAAACAAAATAAAATTCTCTCATTTTTATACCATTTATGAAAATAAAATAGTAACACAAAACTCAAGAAAAGCTTATTCATTCAATGTGCATTTTTTAATTGAGAATTAATTGTTCTCAAGACATTTTTCGAAATCATTTTTTCTTATTTTTAACTTTTTGTATGATGTCAATGGATATCTTATACGTAGTAATACATGATCGTTTTATAACTTAAAAAAATCTTTTTAAAAAAGATTTTAAACAATATAGTTTGTGGTGTCGATTTTTATGAAGTGGTCCCCTCATATAAATTATATCCATATTTAACTCCAATGGCCTTTTCTGCTTACAAAATTAAACTACCAACCAATTAATCATTTTATTATTTGATGAATATTTTGTGTTGAACACTTTTGCATGATGGTATTCTTTAATTTAGATTTAATTAAATTGGTTGTTAAATGATTTAATTAGTCTAAAGTAGTTGTAATTGTTTTTAGATTTTTTAGTGTTTCTGAATGTACATTACGGTGAAGCACATTTGTGTAACTGATCGTACTAAAAACAATTTAATGTGTAAAATGACACAAACATTATTTTAATAATATTTTTCTAAACTGTATTCGTTTCATTTTATCGTTAACAATAGCAATAATTACAAATCGCGCTGTGTAAGAAAAATGTGTAAATTTTTTTACTATCTATTAATTTATGTAAGAGATTCCCGTGTAAGTATTTAAGAAATGGAAATTCGTAATAGATTTTAATTAACTAATGATTTACATAGTTAAGTAAAACAAACTAGTGATTAATTACTAATGATTAGTTAATTTACATACTAATGATTAATTTAAATATAATTATTTCTTACTTTTGCCGTAAAATTACTTAAAAATAATGTGCTGTACAAAAAGCATAGTTTTTAATTAAAAAATCAAACACATAGAGAATCAAAAATTTTTGAATAATTGTCACTTGGAAATTGACCCTTGGAAAGAATAACCGAATAAATTAAAAATCAACTTGTGAAAAAATAGAAATCCAAATTTAGGTGCTGTTGTAATAACCAACATGTGCACATATTGAATATTAATTACTATACTATTTAATTAGTGCCATCATTTTTCCTGCAGACTTTAAACCCCAGTTTAAATATATAACCCAATCTTCGAACATCCCAGGGTGATTAGAGATAAGACACAGCATGTGTAAATTCTTTAAAACCGGACAATAACCGCAAACTTATTCGAGGTCGTGCAGTGACTAATCATATGATACTGATTTACTGTTGCATGCTTCATTTTCTAAGAAACTGTCCAAGTTAAATACTATCACTAAATTTTGTAATTACTCGCAGTCGCATTGAATAGTCGTGCATTTTTTTTGGTACGAAAAAAAAAGTAAAAATAGAATTTATTAAAAGTAAAGATCTTGAGATTGAAGTAAACAAGCTAGGAAATTGAATTGTGATGTATACATGCATCAGTAATAAAGAAAAAATAGTTATGGTGTTTAAAAAAACACTAAGGCAAAGTAAAACATATGCACTGTCAAAGAATTAAATGAAGTTTAAATAATGAATTAATTAAAACACCCATTGGTTATAGCAGTGATTCTCAACTTGTGGGGCGCACCCCCCTAGGGGGGCGCGAGCATATCCAAGAGAAAATGTTATTTAAAAAAATTTATTAAGTGACTGAAAGGAAAGAACATACACACATACTAAACAAAATACATTTCGACATATTTAATAATTAACTTATTAAACTAAAACAACTTCCTAAATTAAAAACAAATTTAATAATTATTAGTGACTTCCTTGGGCCTGTCTTTCAGAGCAAAGTTTTTCGAGGGAGGGTTAATATTAGAAATAGACACTCTCAGTTCTTTTTCTATATTTAACGGAGACCTATATTTTGTCTTCAAAGAAGCCACCGCAGAAAATCCAGTTTCACAAAGATAAGATGTTGAAAATGGTAGTAGAATCCGAAATGTCATTGTTTTTAGTGCAGAAAACTCATCATCCACTCCTGCCCAAAATTCAAAAAGTGATTTATTTATCAGTTGTCGTTTGGTTTCACCGCTTGCCGTGAAGTATATGAAGGTTTCTTCCTCTTCAATTAAGAGTCCTTCAGGAGTATACTGAAATGGATAACTCACCCACTTGCAACTTGATGTCAGTTTGTCGTCAGCAAGAAAGTACTTCTTAAAATTCTTTGCTAACATTGCTAAATGATTTTCAATGGTTACAAAAACAACTTTTACGTGTTGTTCTTCAGCCTTGTAAGTTTTAATACAATCATTCAAATTTGCAAACTTTGTTAAGTTTTCTTGCTTTAAATTTCTGCTCCACAATTCCAATTTCCTACAAAAAGCATTAACTTTATCACTCGTATTCAATGTATGTGTATTTGCTCCTTGCAGTTGAAGATTCAAGTTATTTAATTTCTCGAATATGTCGACCACATGCAGCTCAATTTCATCACAAATAAATTATCGCGAAAATTCTCAGCTTCCGGTATGTTTTCCTCTTCTAGGAAAACGGGGATTTCTTCTCTTGATTCATAAACACGTTGAAAAAATTTCCCTCGTGATAACCATCTTGCCTCGCAATAAAATAGTAACGCAGAATGTTCTGTACCCATGTCTTTACAAAGTGTGAAAAAAATTCTTGATTTCAGGGGTCTCATTTTTATATAATTTACTACGGTTACAACCGTAGTTATCACAATATTCAAACCAGGACTCATTTCTTTGGAAGCCAAAGCTTCTCTGTGGATCATGCAATGTGTTCAGACGCACTGTGGCAAATACATCTTCCAAACATAAAACGAGCACCAACGGTGCATATTCCGACGCAATTTTTTCCATTTTATGTTTGCCTCGTTCATAAAATCCTTTAAGATACCAAATAATGCGAGTGATGTTGCTTTGAGTTCTATTGGTTTGCAGAAAAGTAATTCTTCTACTACTGACATATCGTCGCAAAATCTAACAAAAGCAATGAAATGAGCATGTTTATTACTATCTGTTGCTTCATCGAGTTGTATTGAAAACAATTTGTCACGCAACTTCAATAAAAGCTGACACTCTACATCTTCAGCTATATCAGCAATTTGACGAACAACAGTATCACGTGAAAGAGGTATAGACTGCAATTGTTTTGCAAAATTATCTCCAAACATAATTTCTACCATCTCAATTGCGGCTAGCAAAATAAGCTCTTCACCAATGGTGTGAGGCTTTTTACTTCTGGCTATTTTAAATGAAACTTTGTAAAAGGCAATTAAAGTTTTTTCATTCACAGACAAAGTTTTTTTAAACAATGATTTTTGCTTTTCATATGATTTTTATTTTAATTCGAAGAATTCTCTGGGTTTGTTTACGTACTCACTATGAAGTGCTTCCAAATGTCGTTTAAGTTTATTAGATTTCAGGCTATCTGCCGCCAACATTTTTGAGCAAATGATACACAGGGACCTTTCTTCTTCATTTACTTCTATACTAGTGAACCCCAAAATTTAAGTATTCTTGAGAATATTTTCTTGATTTTATTTTCGGAATCACGCTCGTCTGTGTATTTGTTGATGCTTGTTTATCGTCTAATGCTCGCTTACGCCCGTTTAAAAATTTATCCATGATTCTGCATAAGTCTGCTGCCGTGAATATTTAATACGGTGAATTGCAATTACATGAAAATATAGTATATAACATACACATTCAGAATAGATTCAATAGCGATAGAAGGATAGATTCGAAAAAGATTTTCTGGAATTGAAATTGGCGTCATAGAACTTTCTCCTTCTCCCCATGAGAAAACATTTATTCACATCTGCGCACGCTCCTAACTTTTAAGCTGACCAGACAAATACCAGAAAAATCGAATTTTCTCGCGAAACCTTGAGAATGCCCGAAATGGCGGGACGCAAGAGAAAAAAAAATGCATAGGATTCTTGTTTTTTCAATGCTGAGGATCAGTGTTGCAAAATGTCAATAAATTTCCGTATTCTTGGTAATTTGTAAAAGTTTAAAATTAAGGTTGTAGAGTGTAGGTTTAGCGCCAAAATAATCAAAATACATTATTATTGTATACATTTTATTTTGCATGCGGTGGGGAGGGGGCGCGATGAAAATTATGATTGAAAATTAGGCCGTGAATACTAAAAGGTTGAGAAACACTGGGTTATAGTATTTAGTCTTTATAGAAAATTTCCCTTCAGAAGTATATTGATGCTGAAAACTTTTAAAATTTCTTAAAAATAAAACCTTGAAAACGTTTGCCCGTTTTAAAAATTTCAGACCGAGGCTCGTACCAATCCATTCTAAAAAAATCTTTTCTTTGAAATTAAGAATAGCATTTTTAGCTATCTAATAATTATTGAGAATTCTTTATAGTGAAGTTAAGAAAATAATTCCTTATATATATATATATATATATATATATATATATATATATATATATATATATGTGTGTGTGTGTGTGTGTGTGTGTGTGTGTGTGTGTGTGTGTGTGTGTGTGTGTGTGTGTGTGTGTGTGTGTGTGTGTGAATATTCATTACTCAGAACGATCAAAATAAATTTTACAACTCGCCTCCTCCCCCTTTTTTTAGATTTACCAATATTTACAAATATCGATATATAGGTATAATATCTGATATTACAAATATTTTTAGAAGCTGATTTGAAAAAATATTTAATGGATTACCATAAAATATTAAATTTAGACTTTTGAAATTTCAAGTTCAATAGTTTTTATTTCGCACTTGTAAATAAAATCAAGCGCCTCCCAACTTGTCTAGTGGTCAGTGTGCTTGACTGCGGATATGGAGGTCCTTTGTTCGAATCCCGATTCGGGCATGGATATACTTTCTCTATCTATCCTGTCTTTGTCCTTTCGGGTTGTGAATAGTTGCCTACTCTATAAACGGTTACCTATGGCATGTGTGTACTAAGGAAATCCGACTCAACACCAAAAATAAGGTTCAGTTGGAATAGTGGAGCTGCGCACCCCATAATGCCAGTCTAGTTGGCGCAAGACAACAAAAAATATATAATCTATACATTTATTTTTACTATATGTAATCTAACGAACCAAACGACATTTCAAAGATGTATTAAATAAAAGAAAATGTGTGATGTTAACAATTAAGATATATTTTTAGCTTTTATAAAGCATTCTTTCATAAAATATTAATATCTTAAGATATAGAATAAATATACAGAGCTATTCTGTATAGTATTCTTCAAATTTAAGTTATGAGAGGTTTAGTTATAAAAATTCGCCTCTTTGATGCCACAAAATTCATTTTTAATTTTAATATCTCTTTTATTCTAATTAAAAATAAGTACAAATACGATTCTATGAAATATGTCAAGTGATCAGGATTCCTGGCTGCGGATAGGGTGGTCCTGGGTTCGAATCCAGGTTCGAGCATGGATGTACTTTCTCTCTTTGTCTATCCTGTCTTTGTCCTTTGCATGTATGACTGGGTTGTGAATGGTTACCTACCCTATAAACGGGTACATGTGTGTACTGAGGAAGTCGGACTTCGCACCTAAAATATGGTTCAGTTTGAAAAGTTTAGCAGCGCACACCATAATGCCAGCCTATCTGGCACACGACAACAAAAAATATATAGCAAATTTTAATCAGAGAAACTGGAAAAATTAAATAAATGAATTCCCAGCTATAAAATCAAATAGTTATAGTTTACAAATAAATATGACCTCAAAGTGACCTAGGTAATTTTAGCTCTTCCCCCCCCCCGCTAGAATTAGAATACAAAAGGGTACCCAGCCCTAAACTTGAGAAGTTTAGTTTAATCCTCCCATTTTGTGGGTGAACCTATTCTATATTTCAAACCAACCACAGGTAAAATCCATATCTTTACAATCCGCCTTTAAAGCAAGCGGGATATCCATCACGATGTAAAATTCTAGAGAATTCAGTTAGTTCTCAGCTAGAATTTTCACAGGAAGTTTTAAATCTTTGTGATCTTTTTGACATTGAAATTGTATTGTAGCGATGAGTGATATCGATTATCTTCTCACGGTCATTTCTTGAATGATCAGGTTACTAAGCTACGAATAATTATATAGTAACAGGTAATATTAAATTAATGGTAAAATGCGTTCCATCTTTATACAGATGAATTTACTTGAATAGTTATTCATGAAAAAATAAACTTCAAAGAACAATTCTTTTTAACTTTAGAAATCTTATTAGATTAGCTTTTTTAAATTAAATTATCATAATATTGATAACTCGTAACTAATAATTACACGATTAGATCATTTTATAGTTATTATTTTCTTCATTTTTAATGAATATATATATATATATATATATATATATAGATAGATAGATAGATAGATAGATAGATAGATAGATAAAAATAAATTTCTAAGGTTACTTTATTTTCAACTTAAAGGACACTATCTGTGAAAATATGAAATATTTTCCAATCAAAATTACTAGATGGTGAATAAAATTCGCCAAATATTGAGTATCAAGATTTAATTTACTGCTTAACCTTTTTTTATTAAAGGTTGAATTTAATTTACTACTGTGATGAGTAGTTAATTGAATTAAACCTTACATAATAAATGACCTGGTTTGTTATATTCCAACCTTAAATTAATTTTAAAAAATTAGAATTTACCTTGAAATAGGAACACTATTTATACTCTAAAATAAAATTTTAAAATTTGCAGTGTAAATATTCAAAATTTATAAATAGTTTGGTATTAAAATATTTCTATATATTTGCTTCATGTTGAAAAAAGTAGTTTCATTGTACAAGAAGTGTTTGTTGATGGTATCAGAACAAGAATATATGTGTTTGAGCGCGCGCGCACGCTAATAATTATATATTGGCACATATCTGGCTTTAAAGTTACTTTTTATGTTCTGCTACATTACCAGACCTGATATATTAAGTCTAAATTACATAAGCAGTTATTATTAAAAGTAAAAACTTTGTAAAATTTGTCTATATTTTTATACATATTTTAAAATTAGACATCTATAAAATCAATTTACTCAGAATAAAAGCATTAGTGTTACATTTATACAGCAAATTTAGTTTTAATATATAACGCGCTTTTTTTTACACTAAACAAAAATTAAGATATATTACCTTATTTGGAAAAAGGAGATTTTATCAATTTAAAGTTGAGAATAAGAACAATACGTCAATTATTTGATTTATGTATGCTAGAATGTGTATGTTGTGTAACATATACTAGAAATGCTCTTAAAAAGTTCTATATAGATTGTATATTTCCCTGTTTCATCTAAATTAAATTAATACTAAAAGCCCATGATTACCAGTGAGTTCAATATTTATTTCGAAATAATACCCAGAGCATTTTTCCCCCTTCCCTCAAAGATAACTTATGATTTTAAAAAGAAATTTTCAATCATATGATAAGTTATAAAATTACATAAATTTGAATGAGTATTTCATAATAGAAAAGCACAAAGTTTGACCAAATACTTAAAGAAAAAAGTAAACTATATCCAGAACCTTTATGTGGGATCAATTTGAAGACCTCAAAAACCAATGTTCTTAAATGGAAAAAACAGAAGATGTATGAAGCTTGGCTCAACACTCCTGGTCAAAACCACGCTAAAAGTATGATCTGTGGATCATCAGCGAGGATTGCCTCTGAAATTCTAAGATGCTCTAGGCAGAAGATACGATTCATCGTAGGCTTCATAACTGGGCACTACTATTTCAGAAAACACCTCCATAAAATGGGACTGTTTCAGCAAGACCCTATCTGCAGGAAATGTCATACGCAAGAGGAAACGGCTAAGCATATCATTTACGAATGCGAGGCTCTTGCCCTCTCTAGATTAACTTCTTTAGGCATCATCCATACTAGAGAGTTACACCTAGACTCCATTAAAGGGTTATCGGACTTTATTAATAAAGTGGGTGACCCGAGCAACTGGAACTAGGAAACATTGGGTTTGGAGTTAATAGTACAAAATGCTGATTAAAGCAGAGGTGCCCAGTGACATACAAACCCAACTCTAAGAGAGAGAAGAAGAAAAAGAAATTATATCCAGACATAAAAGTTTCCTTAATTCATAATTGTATTTTTAATTGTTGATTGTTTGAATAATTAATTATCCATTAATTGCAATTTCCTTTTGTTTCTACGCTACACGACCACTTTCTTAAATGTCGGAGAAAAAATACAAGTCAATTGTACTTCCCCCCTTCTCATTTTCTTACGCATAACTGATACTGATACTGTTATTTGTACCAATTGTTGCGCAGGACAAGCTACTGCAGAACACTTCTTTGAGTGGCTGGGGCTATCAAAGAATGATTTATGTAACGATCTTTATATGGTGCTTCATTTTTCGGGGTTTCTGGCCAAAGGGGATGTCCACAACACCTACACTGTCAATCAGACAACCTGACAGCTGAAACTTTTGAAATTCTCCTTTAGCATTTGATTGTCCTATTCTTTCCTGTTGAATAACGACTTGGGGGGTCCAATGACTGTCCAATAGCAATTTATTCCGCAGAATTAGTAGTCCATATTCAGCTGCAACTTTAAATAATGTGTATCAATCCTCTGAATACACGTGAGAGTGTTCCAACCAATCTCCTTTGTTTCTGTGTTACCATTTGAAATTTTGCACACCTGTTAAAATTTTCGGCATCTTGTGATTAGCTTAATTTTATGCATACATTTAAACATAAAATATCAAGAACAGACAGCATTTTTAGCAAAGTGCAGGGGAAAATCCTGCATTTTGTTAAAATGCTGTCGATTCTTTCATCATAAATGTGTAGGGAAGTATCCAGTTAAAATATTTTAATTTACTTCATTTTTATTGAATCTACTTTTCAAATCGAAAATTACATTTTTGTGTAGAATTTAAAAAAAAATCTGACATTTTACTGCTTTTCAGTTTTCTAAAATTTTTGATTAAAATTTTTCGGTGCAAAAGCAAAATTATGCATTTTTGTAAAAGGATATAAATGCAATATATATTCTAAATCAGTCGATATGCTTTTCTGTTTTCTTCAGTGGAACGTAAATAGCAAAATTTGAAAATACTAATATTCAACTTGTAAAAAAATTAAAAATAAAAGTAAAAATAATTTATCTTTAATATTTTTAAATATTCAGTGTACTGGGCTATGATTTTACGATTTTAAGAAATCAATATTTAACAGTCAAGGAATTTTTTTTTTGTTCTAACAAAGATAATTTATAAACTCTCACTACCTTTCAGCTTTGCTTGTTAATAAATTTTTCTCAAACTTTGATTTTTTTTCTATGATTTTAATGTGTTTATTTCAGTGCATGAATTTTGTATAAGTATGAAAAGAAAGTTAACATATATTAACATATTGTATCAATTTAAAATTTTGAATAAATATTTAGATAAATGCGTTAAGAATCTTTTTGAAACTTCTTGGTATTAAAAAACATTTTTTTTTTCTCTTTAGATGAATATACGGGAAAAGTGTTCACACAAATGCATTATCGACTTTGTATTTGATTCATTTAATAATTTGCCTCAGCTACAAATTATTTTTGTAATACAGGAGGTAATAATCTTTTTTTTATCTATGTAATTTTCGGGTAAAAAACGTTCTACCGTTTTATGTATTGGGAATATTTAGCGTTTATATATGCGTTTTATCTGTAGTTTAGCTGTGTGACGCTTCTATGGGTGCAACGTTAAATACTTTTAGTAAAAATATTCTAATGTGAATTTCAAAATGGATATAAAAAAAACCATAAAAGTCAACGAATAATCATGAAGAACATCAGTGGTCAAAATTTTGGGACTAATGTTCACAACAATATCATTTGCAATTTAAGTTAGTCCAACGTTTACACTAATGCAAACTGTTTTCAGGATATTATTCCTTGTTTTCTGAAATTCTCAATAACAAAATCGTATAATTAGGACATTACTACTAAGATTTTTCTAGCAAATAATACGCAATTTTAATGTTAAAAAATAAAAAGATTTTGTTTATATGACAATATCATTTTTAATATATTGATGTTTTTAAAATTAATATAATTTAGAAGTAGTTGTTAAATTCTGTATTTTGTTTAAATTATTCCTTACGCACGAAGTGGTTGCTGCTAGTCGTTTTTGAACTTTGCATACATATAATTTAGACAACCAACCTTGCACGTTGCGTATACACATGTTATTTCACTCCGTGTACAATTTTCTAATAATACTTACTATTAAGTATTATATTACAATTTACATTTTATAATATATTTTTAAATTGTTTAAAAATTTAGAATTTTAAAATGTTGGACATTTTAATGATTGTGGAACAAAGTTTTTCTTAATTTTAAAAACAAATTTAAAAATATGTACCAAAAAATTTTATTTTTTGATTAAAATTAGTCCGAGATTCAAAAAATTTATTTTTATATCTCAAACTAATTTTATTAAATAAAAAAATAAATTAAAAAAAGTTAACTGAATCTAGAACATTTTTCAATTCTTGTAATTCCTTGTGTCACAAATTTCATTTCATTATAATTTTCGCCGAGCTGGCAGCCGAATGGTTAGCGCTCTTGCCTCCGCTTCAACAGTTCGTGTGTTCGAATCCCGCCTTGGGCATGGATGTTTGTAGTGGTTCGGAATCCACTTTAAACCGTCGGTCCCGGTCTGATTAGCCTTCTTCGTGTGCAAAAATTAACCGTTGAGCGACTGACAAATCCTTATAATTTTCACATGTTCCAATCCTGTGAAATTACTAACATGAAAATAGAGGTTTTTGGAATATTTTAAACATACCTTGTTTATTCAGTCAAACTGTATCCTAGCTAACATCTAATTGAATTGCGTTATGTTGAGATCATGAGTTCATGGATTCAATTCCTAATTTGGCTTTCAATGTTTGTTGTACTGGTTCTAAGTCCTTTATAAACTTTGATTTGATTAAAGTGTTCTTATACAAAAAATGGTCAAACCATTTAACTTTAAATAAGTTTGTCGTTTACATTTTTATGAATTAATAAGCTGCAACAAATCTACAGCATTACAAAATAGAAGCACTATAAAATTAAGTTCTATCATAACAGCAAAAAGTAAATAAATTCGACAGATTTTATAAACCGTAAGGTTTTATATATCCTAATCACACATTTCTCTCCAAAATAAATATCAAATAGATTAAGTACTAATCTCAAGTAATTTTCTCTCTTTAAGTAGTATTTATTATCACTTAATATTTCAAAATTTTTCTCTTTATTAAATTCAATAAAATAACTTTATAAAAAATTATTTCTTCACCCTTTCTTGTCCATTGAATTAAACCGTCACTTTAATATTTTTATTGCGTAATGGATAAAAATTATGTAAACTTTAAGATAAGCAAATTTAACCATTGTGAGAGAATTCTCATTCGAAGAATGAGATTGTCACCGAAATTAATGATTGTTTCTGGACTCATAAAGTAACACAATAGTTTCTTATGTTGCTGTTAGTAAACTTCCCCAAAAAGAATAATTTAAAAAAAAACTTTCTACTTTTATTAATCGCTATTAAACGTCATTCAACGAAATAAACTAACTTAAATATCACCCAGTTTTTTTTATTTATTTATAGATTTGTTTGAATCTTTTTTTATTTTATTTTGGTTTGCCCACAATCAAAAGAATATAAAAATGCTTTTTCTAGATTTCCCTCCAAAAAATGCTTAGTAAATTTCTTTGCCTGGTAAGAACATGTAAAATTATTTATGAAACTAGATTTGTTAAATACACCGAATTGAATGTTATAGGTTCCAACCTTAAAAATATTGTAAAATTATTTATATATTTTCCTCTAATTTATTAACATGAAAAAAAAATACCTCTTTTACCGCACCACTTCTTAATATAATTTTCTATATTATTATTTCCCTCGTCTCCATATGGGGATTATTATCTATTAAATTACCTATCCAATTGTTGTAAACTAACATGATCTATCATATTTAATATTGTGATAGTAGTGACACATTATTCTGTGTTTTTCCAAAGAAACATGGCGTCTAAAAACCCTTTCATTAGCTCTACCCCTTTGACGTACTTAAATTCAGATGCTTCTCGACCCTATCGGCGCCCCTAAGTAAACAGTAAACCAGTCTCGCTTTGAACGCCTTGTTGTAACAACATCTGGCTTACTTACTTATATCTTTTCAACTGTTGGCCTTGGAAGATAATATCTTGAAGAGACAGAATACACCATGACGTTGCAGGACTTACAAGCGACGATCGAATCAGTCCCCGTGTATAAATAGTGACAGTAGAGAAACAAACCTTAAACCTACCCTAAGCAAATTATAAGTCATTCGTCATGGGAGTAATTTACTCTTGTGACATTCAGACTATATGGATACATATCTTGATATAATATTCGAGTCTTCCCTTTCCCAAAAACATGGATAAAAATACTGAGTCTCTAACAAGCAAAATTAAGCAGTACAACTGTCTCGAACCAATATTTGCAATTTTATTTGACGTAATTTAAACCTCTCACTATTATTAACGTAATATTTAAAAACAGAATTTTCTGTCAGCTTAGCATCATCTTCAATTTAATTTTTTAAATCAAATTGAATAGAGGAACGATTGTGTCTGTATAGGTTTAGAACAAAACTGATAATGAATTGATATATGTATAAGAAATTGTAGCAGTTGTGAGATTAATAAATGTTAAGAAAATTCGAATTAAGGCATAGCTTTCTTCAAAAACATCATATTAAATTAAACTGAAACTTATCAAGCCTTAATTAATTTTTTATTACTGATATAAAATTTTAATTTTCTTGAATGCTTTCTTTGTGAAATTTGGCAAATTTCTTTTATTTGTATTTATTTGCTACCATCTATTGCAGAAATTGTTATTAATTGTTTTGACCTCATTTTTCATACAGTTGATTTATGAAAATTATGATCATAAACTTTAATTTAATTAGAAATTCCAATGATATAATCATTGCAAATTCATGTATTTCAAAAATATTTTAACATTTTTACCTTCAAATTCATAAGTTTTTAATGTTCGGTGGATCTATTATAATCGTTCATTCTCAATTAGTTCTATTGCATCACTATTTAAATATCTGTAAAATATTATTAGTAACTCTTTCCAAGCCTATTTTATATATAAAGTAATTACCCCTTCCAAGCAATTATATATATAAAATACCTGTGTAAAGCAAACTTAGAAATATTAATTTTGTGTACCAAAGGAAAATATATCACTCAATACTAAAATTGCAATATTAAGAAAAATTGTGAGATTTGAGAAAAAATCATACCTATTAATAAAATTGAAATAAGTGATAAATTAATTGCCATAGCTACCAACTCTACTGATTTTGTCGAGAAACTCCTGATTTTTCTTCATTTCTGCCGCTTTCCGACAATGTATGAAAATATACTGATTTTTGACATTTTCAGTGAAAAACTTAAAAACAGCCGAATTTTTGCCGGAAAAAAAGTCTATTGAGCTGTTTTAGTAAAAAAGTTTTTGAAAAATGCTTTCCAATATCTCCCTGTTAATGCTTACAATTTTAACTATTTTACATGTTAATCCACAATGTAATCGGGTGTTCAGTCATAATAAAAAAAAATTAAGAATAAATTCAGATCTTCACTTATTGCTGAAAATTTAGAAAGTTTAATTATAGCTAAATATTCTCAAAATGAGAAAAATTGTGTTGAACAATAGTTCAACAATTCATTTTTAAAATGCAAAGTCAGGAACGTATGAAAAAAATAAATTGCCATGAGTTTTTTTTTAATTCTAATTTGAAATGTATTATATTTTTAAGTATTTGCTAATTTTTATATTCTTAGAAGTATTTGTCACTGAATTAAATTTGTTTAGTAATATATTTTATGTTTTTATGTAATTTTAAAAGTTTAATATTGATACAAATTGCACTAATATAGTAAAAGTTGCTCTATAAAATAAATATTGGGAGATAATTGTTGATGTAAACTTTTTTTACGTGTAGTATTCTTTTCTCTTTTTTTTCATAGTTCCTTTATGAGGTTGATGAATATTTTATTAAAATATTAACACAAAATATGTTCTCAGAATGTATGATCTAAACAGTAAAATTATATTTTTGCGGTACTACCGTTTTAATTATTATGTGTCAAGCAAAAATGTCGCTAACAGTGTCTCCTGATTTTTTTCCCTCAAAATGAGTAGAATCCACTGAGTTTTTTCTCTCCAAGGTTGGCAGGTATGTATTTCCTATAAGCAATTGAAATCTTAAATCGTAATATAAATTTATACTACACAAAACCTATAGTTTCAGTAATGTTTCTACAATGAAAAATATATATGTATATATAATATAGCGTGTATAGCATCTAATGAAGTCCCAAACATATATCACAAATGAGACGGATGTATCAACAAGTGAATCAGACATATAGGATATCCAACTCGTTCATCTGGGTGTTTCTCTGATACTATGAATATCTTTACATTATACTATATCTGGAAAATAATACACTTTGTATAAAAGAAAACTGAAACTGTGTGCAATTCAAATTACTTAACAATGAATGTCTAAAACATTTCATAAGTTTGCCAGTCTAATGATACCAAGGGAATTAGAATCTAATATTTCTTTACAACACTCATTTAAAAGTAACATAATGTTAATCAAAACTCTTCTCCTTTTTCTATCTATAATATACTGGTGGCATTATTAATTTATTGGGATTCTTTAGATATGAATAGATTAAGAATTTTCTAACAAATAATCTCCCAAAATTGTGTGTAAAGTATTATGAATTATTAGGTTGGTGCGTATGAAATGTCGGATTCTCTTTACATGCGGACGTTTTCCTCCCTGTTTTCGTTATACTTTTGTATTTGGCATAACCTCATTCATACTCGTATTGTCCATTGCCAGAGACTCATTTCAGCAAAATAGGTTTTCTCGAAGGTCTTCCCTTTTTTATTTCTTTTGAGTTTATTGCCGATATGAATTCTGCCGACATTCGCGTCATTTTCTTATATGAGTACAAACTTGGTAATAGTGCTGCAAAAGCTGCACGCAACATAAACCAAGCGTTTGGGGAGAATACGGTTAACGATCGGAAAGTGCAGCGTTGGTTCGAAAAATTTCGGACTGGCGATTTTTCACTGCAAAATGAGCCGCGCGGAAGACCCAAAACGTCTGTGAAGAATGATGACCTGAAGGCTCTAGTGGAAGCGGATCCAGCCGTATCCACGAGGGAACTTGCTATCAGGATGAAAGTTGACCATACAACGATATTGAGACACCTTTCTGAGATTGGCAAGGTTAAGAAGATGGACAAGTGGGTACCGCACGCACTGACAGAGCGAAATAAGCTGGATCGGTTAAACGTATGCTCATCATTGCAGCATCCACCCTATTCACCGGATCTCTCGCCGACCGATTTTCATTTTTTCAAGCATTTAGAGCTGTTTTTAAGGGGCAAACACTATGAAAATGAAGACAGTCTAAAAAACTCGATATCAGAGTTTATTAATTCTAAAGACCAAAATTTTTTAAGACAGGCATCTACGCTTTAAAATCTCGTTGGGAGAAGTGTATTGAAGCGAATGGAGCATACTTTGATTGAATAAACAGCTTTTGAAGAAAGATATGCAGTTTTATACAATCACTTAAGAATCCGACATTTCATACGCACCAACCTAATACTATTGTATAATTTGTAATCCACAACATTAAATGCAAAGTTACATAAGTGCGTATCACGTGCAATAAGTAATTTTTTTTTTAGTATAAACTAAACTCTGTGGCACGACAGCCCATATGGGCCAAGGCCTACAGTGCCCATAACTGTTTTCATGACCGAAGGGCCCTCATATGCCTCAGTCAGTCTAACGTGAGATCCCCAGGGTTTAGTTTCCAAACATGCTTGGTACTCCGTTTATCGACCAACTGAAAGGTTGAGTCGACCTAGCCCAGCCCGAGGATCGAACCTTGGACCTGTGCCTTGGGAGCGTGAAACGCTGCCACTAATCCACCGGGCATCCAAATTTTCTTTTACACGATATAAAATACATGCAAAAATATTCTAGAAATACTAGAAATGTTTTATATTCATGCATGCACACACTAAAAGGAGAAAAATATATTAGTCACGTGGAACAATTCTTATAGATTAATTTTAAAATTATTTAATTAAGAATCTCTATAACTTAAATTTTTAGCCGAGCTGGCAGCCGAATGGTTAGCGCTCTTGCCTTCGGTTCAACAGTTCGTGGGTTTGAATTCCACCTTAGGTATGGATGTTTGCAGTGGTTCGGAATCCACTTTAAACTGTAGGTCCCGGTCTAATTAGCCCTCGTGTGCAAAAAATGACCGTTGAGCGACAAACAAACCAAATTAAAAATTTTAAGTTTAATGTTTCCCATAAAATAATAGAGATAGATTTAAACTGATGTCATTATAGACGAGATATTATGAACATCACCAACCACACTCACACACACCATGGTAGTAATGTCGGCAGCCACTGCAGTTTTTATGTTTGTAATTCTGATGTCGAGTCATCATATTCTTGTGTTGTCAATTACAATTAATGAAGGGAATATCTATCAATATTTTATCAGGGAATCCAATTGACAAATAAATTGGGCCTCCTAAATCACTTTGTATCTAAAGAAACGTGACTGTTTGAGAATCTAGAATAGTGCTTCCAAACTCGTAAATTTTTTTCCCGTTATCTTCCTGCGAAATAACAATTCTCAAGAAACTCTATGAATAATATTAATAATAACCTCGTGAGATAGTTCACCATCTTGTTTGCAAAAACAGGCGATCAAAAAACTTCGATTAACGATTATATGCTTTTGTGATCATTACTCAAAGAGTATCAATTACTTTTTTCAATCACAGAATTTGTCAAGATGTCTTGAATGTAAGTGGAAGTAACGAGTTCGCGGAGATAAATCCAAAATCACACATCCTTTATTATTATATAATACAAACAAGAAAATATATTTTCTTAAAGAAGTGACTTGTTCTTTGATCGATTGTTGTTGTTACTAATGACACTTGGACAAGCCAAGCTCGCTATGCCTTGGCTATGCGAATTTAAGTCAAATGGGAGCGTCTTTCGTTTAATCAGAGCAACATAAAGGTGAAAGTACGACTTTGCTCTACACACATGCCATAGGTACCCGTTTATAGGGTAGGCAACCATTCACACCTCATTCATACAAGGAAAGGACAAAGACAGGATAGATAAAGAAAGAAAGTACATCCATGTCCGAACCGGGATTCGAACCCAGGACCTCCTTATCCGCAAGTCAGGCACGCTGACCACTAGACCAGTTGGGCGGCTTTGTTCGATGATTTCTTTATGTTATTTTAAAATTAAACTGATTAATTTCGTTTTGATGAACCACCATAAAATGCGCTTGCTTTCTTATTGTGTTGTCATAGGATTCCATAAACTTAAAAAAAGATTTTATGAGATTCTATGTTAAAATTAAATGTCCAGATTAAATTTCGAACGAGCACATCCAATATAAATCGCATGCGCTACGTTGTAATCGAAATTAAACATGTAAATTAATAAAGCAAACGATATTTTCGAAGTTAAAATAATCAAACAAAAATAACACTAATTTTTAAAGAAAATGTTATTTTTGCATTAAATTTGGTTTTATCTATTATGATTTGCTTGGGTTTTTTATAGATATGAAGTAGATATACACAATTCTTTATAATGATATATATTCCTCATCAAAGGGGTAAACGCATCAGATTTTGCGGGCCAGAGCTTCAAATTTAAAACGAGTACACAGCTTTTTGGGGGGGGGGGAAACAGCGGTTTGGTAAAATAGTATATTCTATTTTTCTTTGACCATATTGGTTATCGATGTCGTTGAGAATATTCATGTTTCTGAAGTCTGTTGATGTCTCCTAGTCAACTAGCGGATGTGTCATTGTGGTCTGGAGTGTAGGTCATCTACATATAAAAGCAAGGTCCAAGCTGAAGACCCCGCAGACTTGAACCGGCCACTCCCAGAGGTATCATTTCACATGGAAGACATTGCGATCCTGACATATTTAACAGCAACAGCGAACATTATGCCATTAGCAAACATTATCCATCTTCGGTTGGGCGGGTTGGAGGGAAACTCACTACTAGATCGAAAGCCCTAACAAACCAGGCCACCGCGGTTTTGTGACAATATTTTACTATTTACTCAGTTTTCTTCATCACGCTGTTGTGCACCACAAAATGATTACGGTTATAGTCAGCTAAAAATAAATCGAATTGAATGTGAAACACTTGAAAATCAACTTTGATTTCGAGGTCGTTAAATATCGAATTAAATAAAATCCGACTATTAAAGAAATGTGTTAATATTTTTAATCGTATTTAAAGCAATTCGTTTAAACACTGTTAAATATTGAAATTTATTGATTTAGTGAATAAATTAACTTTCATTTACGTTCCGGTCAATTACTGATAGGCGTTGTATTGGAAAAATAGTATTCATGTTCTCGCTTCTTTTCCAATACTCCGGAAGAAAAAAAAAGGCAATAGTTCACTCATCGGGAAAATAAATAACATGATGGAAATGTAGAAAAAATTATCTGATGTCGCTCATATTTTTTGATTGGGTGACAGTGTTTAATTTTTAGGGAGGAGGACCATTCGTTTTCGTATTTGAATAAAAATTTCCTGAATGATGTTGATCACGACATAAGTAATATTACAGTGAGGTCACATTGAGGTGTTGATTTTGGTTCAAATTAATGACAAATGCTCTGTATTCAAATTGAAACTTACCCTAACCAAAAATCAAAATTCTGATATAAGTTTCATTCACTTCAATGTAACCAATCTCACTTCATTTTATCTAACACTAAAATGTTTAAGACTTCCTAAAGACACGATGTATATTCGAGAATTTTGAAATTAGAATTTAACTATTTTATTTACGTCAATTATCTTTTAACAAAATTAACTGTTGCATAGTATTCAGATTCACAACTTCTTATTTCCTTTTAACTGAAATTATTTCTCATCCAAAAATAAGCCCACAATTTGATACATAAGTATTTTTAACAGCCATTACTTGAAATTCCATATCATTAGTTTTAATAATTAAAATTTGATGTAATTTCACAATAATTATTTGTATCAAGAGTTTTATTAATCAATTTTAGTATCGCTTTCATCATTCAAAATACAAGGTGTCTAGAAAATGAACACATTTTGATGTGAAATAATGTGATAACACTAATGGAGTAAGGATGGAATCAACAAGTTTCATGATCCTTGTCAATGGACTTCCACATGTGCGTCTTTGGGTCGCGGTGGCCTGGTTGGTTAGGGTGTCGTTCTTGTCATCGGAAGGTTGTGAGTTCGAATCTTGACTGGACCGAAGATCCGTCGTGATCTCTAATAGAGGTTGGGGCACGTTAAAACTGGGCTGGGGGTCGCGATGTACTCCTATTGAAATGATACCTCTTGGGGTGGTAGACCAAGTATTTGGGGTCTTCTGCTTGGTCCATTAATTCAAGATCACGAAAACTCCACCCGGCTGTTTCTATCTAACTGCTAGATCCCAACTCAGGGCTGATACAGGAAAGCATGTTGGTGCAACACGTGCGTAGTTCATCCTACGGTGAATATCCAAACGGTGAACAATTTTGCTGGCTACGAGAGACATCTACTAGCAACCATATTGGCATCCATAGAGGGAGACTGCTACGATTGAAATTGTGGTCACACATCAGCATTTGGTACTTTCCTCCTGCAAGCGATGTACTTTACGAATTTCCAAAGAATTAAGTCCTTCGGCGTTATATGAAGTGTCAGGGCATTTTACCCAATCTATCTTTCTGGGAAATGATCACTCAAAAAACTGCTAATGATGTACCCTAATGAGATGGCGCACTGTCTTGTTGAAAAAACACATGTGGCGGAGCCATTCGGGTTGAAGAAAACCAAAATTTTAGAGCATGTGTAAGTAAAAAACAGATGTATCACCATAGTGGAAAAAAGGCCTGTGACGTAGTCCTAAGTGTATACCACACATAAACCTATGAGTAATCCCTTTGTATCTCATTCAAGGGGTTTTCAGATTTCCAAATGCGCACAATGTAATAACTCTAGAAACGTTAAAGCAACCGTCTTCGGAGAATATTAGATTAATTATATTTTCCATGGTACGTGAATAAAAATATAACACCTTACTGTTGAAGGAAAAAATTGATTTTCTTAACTAAGAAATATTTAATGCATAGAAAATAAGTATTAAAGTATATCATGCATATTCCCATTTAAACATCTTAAAGGTGAAAGGATAAAAATAATCCTTCTTAATGTTGAAATATAAAGTTTTTATTGTTTTAATTTCATTCCCTTATGTGTCAGCTATATTTTTTAAATTCTAAGTTATCTATGTGAATCACTTTTTTTTCCTTTAATTTTTATTTTTTATTTTTCAGCATTAAAAATTTTGATTACATTTTTTACATAAAATGAAATGAAGCTGAAATAAATTAAATATCTCTAAATTCAAATTAACGTATCATTTAAATGCTATGTATAATCACTGGGATTAATTCATCAAAACTGTTTTATGTAGCTTTATTTCGGCTTTGAATAATTTACTTCTTTAGTATTTAACATTAAATAATTTTAATTCTGGTGTGGATGCTTAACCTTGAGTTAAGCAGTTCCCAAGTTTGATTTCAACCTTGTACGGGGATTTTTTTTATTTATTTAGATCCATTCTAATAGAGGACTTCTAATTAGACCTAATGTGGATAAAGAGGACTCCTACAAAAAATATTTGTCGTACAATTGCATGCAAGCTACAAAGGCTATTTAATATTATTTTAAATGCTTGTAAACACAGTTTCAGAATTATTTTAAATTTTTAATTTATAAATTAATAAAATATTGATATTACTATGTATATATATTTATAAATTTGCAAATATCCCAAGTGAATCATGAAGCAAAATATTTAATTATACATTACAAAAACGCACACTTTTTTTTATAACATTGAGTTTTTCTTAACAATTAAGTATAATTTATTTATTTTTATTTTTTAGGAATTATCTAATAAATGGTTTTCGATGAAACTTATTTCTCTAACTTGTTCACTATTATAATTATATTATTCACTTATTTATAAAACTTATTGTACTTTTAAATGCATAACAAAATAAATATTACTTCTCTTAGAATATGAAATTTGACCGTAGTTAAATTTCATATAAATTTCATCTACACTGCCTGTCACAGTTTCTGATGATAAATGAAAGTATAACAATTATTAATGAATTCAATTATTATTTGAATGTATTAATTGATATTCTGTAAGCATATATAAAGTATCAAAAAAGCATTTTTAATTCATTTGTGAAACACTTAATCGAAAATTTTTAAAAGAAGGAACTAGTATAAAAACAAAATTATTCATATTTGTTCTTTTTCAACCCAGAATTCATTTTAAAAGAGAATAGGAAGATAATCTAAAGTAGGGGTGAGCTGACATTTCTGGGTTACTTTTAATTTTTTTTCAAATGTCTCATGGTCACTTTCAGTGATGATCGATCGCTTAATAAGTGTATTTTTAGGGTTGCGCAGAACATGAAAAGTAACACTTGCGACCATCCTAATATGTCTTGCTGGTTCTTTCAATGTCCACCCCAAGCTTAAAAGTGATTCAGTTATCATGATTAGATCCTGATGCTAATAATAAACTTCCATAGATTTACACAAATGGTTTACTCGTGTTTATAAGTAATTTAATGTTTTTTCCTTCTTGAGGATATAATTTGAATTGGTGGAACAGTTGACATTCCTTTGATATTGGAAGGAATATTTACCTGGCATATCCACTTCCTTTTCGTGAGTAGTTCTTTCCAAAAGTCTCCACGCATTTTATAAAATCCGTCAAACATATCCTTACCATTAATCTTCTTGCGGATTTCCCGTAGTGTGTTGATGAGATTTAGCTGTTAAGTTCCGTTTCAAAATTATAACTGCTTTTAGCAGTTCTGGGTGGAATCTTCATCAATATTATAAACATCTGGGAATTCCTGCCTTGTTTGACAAGTTTGTTCTAAAGATGATTCAGAATGTGAAACTGTTGTTGACTTGTTGCTGTTTCTGGAATTTAGTTCTACTCTATGAATTGCATAGTTTGTCTCTATCAGTCATTTTCAATTAGAAAGAAAATTGATGCATCAAATTTCTTTACTTTTCTTTTTTCTGTTCTGGTGTAATTTAAAAGGGAATTATGAAATTTAACATTTTTTGCTGAAATAATCAAACTAAAATATTTCCGGCGATGTCTTCAAATGTGTAGAAAACTTTAAAATCGAATTAATTTCACAAATTTGTATTATTGAAAAATTATTTAAAAAAAATAAATACAAAATTCGGTTATAAGTAACCGTGTTAACCACTTAAAAGTTAACTCTAAATCTTTATTTCATCATTTCGATTGGTATTTCGCGCATGTATATTTGCAGTAATCTAGAATCTAACTTTAAATGACAGGTTCCACTCTAATTAGCGCTCGTGCGTAAAAAAATAAATAATCGGAGCAACAATTAAATTAACTACCGGTGTGTTTACATAAATAAAATATTCGATTATTTAACTTCATTGTAACTTTAGCTTCAAAATTTCCTTACTCATTTTCTATGCACAGTTAATAAATGTCATGTGTAAAGACAAATTCTTAATCAATATTTCATGTTACAGCTGTAAATTAATGCAAAATTTAAATTTATTTCCTACAAATGCTATTTGAAAGAAAGTATTGATAATCTTTCATTTCAAAGTTAAATTGTAAATATCTATTGTGGAGAAGAGATCTTTTATATTAAATCTATATTCTGAGCATATTTAAGATTTAAAAAAAAACAATATTTTCTTAACTTTTTTAACATTATAAGCTTTTTATCACAGCTTTTTATTATATTTTATATTTACGGTAATAATTTATTTGACAAAATATATAAAGAATTTTGAATGACATGTAAAACTATTATAGTAACTATAACCAATAATAATTAGATCAATAGTTTCTACACGCGACGAAAAAGTTTAGGCATTTGTTATTCTAAGTTATATTGGAATTTATTCACCCCTTTCTAACGTAGGTAGCAAAGTTGAAGTCTGAATAGTTAGTGCTATACAACAACATTCAACAATTGATGAACTCAGTTTCTATTTCAAGAATTAAAGCAAGGATTTACAATTCAAAATCCATTGAGAATCTGTTGGCTGAATCAGCTAGTGTGCGTGGGAGAAAGCAATCCACAAACCAAACAATCTCACTGTTGGTGGTCTGATTATTTCGAAATTTCTCAGAAAAAGAAAGAAGCCTTTACTCACTAAATTCTTTTGTTCAGCTCATTCGATTCTAAGAGAATTTAAGAACACTCTAGATGTTATCAAGTGTTCGTGCATTGTTAAAGTGCACAAACAAACGATCAAACAGTCTTGTTTTAGGAATGTGTTTAGTACGAAAACATCAAATAATACAAATAAGTATCAAATAAAACGAATAATATAAATGATTTCTTTATAAAATAAGATATTAATATCTCAATGGAAATATAATATATATTTAATTCTTAATCTTTTCGTGATAAATTCAATATTGTTTAGTGTGTTACACAATAAATGTTGTAAAATAATACTAAATTCACATACATAGGCACACTAACACATAAAATTCATCTGTTAAATATTGGATTTTTAAAATGTTATTAACTTTATTGTACTTAATATATTAATAAATTTAAGTTATCTGTCTTATACTTTCCGATAAAAAAATATCAGATAATAAAGACAATATAATATAAAAGCATTCGTTTTTCGTGTTATATGTACTATAAATAAAACGTTGATTATAGAGCATTAATATTAATGGTTTATTTGTGTTATTAATTTAGTTGGTATGGTATTAAGAGAACAAATTTTTTAAGGATACTAAATACCGCGTCTGAAAAAAAGCGCAATGCTTATCATTATACTGCATTATCAGAGATTGAAGAGTCAAAAATAACATTAATGGAAATATTGTGGAATAATTATCACATTAAAAAGATTTATACACTAAAAAATCGATTTTATTAATAAACCGAATACCTCTTTTAAAATTATAAATTAATTAAAAAATATTCTTATTGTTGTAACTAATAAGTTTTAAATTATATTCTGTAATTTATATACGACTTACTTCTATATTAATCGTTTTGCTATAATAATTAAAATTTAATTATTTATATATAACAATCATCAAAATAATAATATGATTTAACCGTATCAAAAATATTCAAATTGCAGAAAATTGCATGTGAAATAAGTCTAAAACATTTCTTTTTTTAAGAAGCAAATTTTTAATCCCAAAATTGCTCTTAATAGCTATTTTAGAGTTAAAGTCCAAGCCGCGTGTTCTACTCGAAGGGATTATTAGTACAATAATAAAATTAACAGTTTTGAAAATATTGTGTTAAATTTTTGACAGATCCTTATAGTTCTGTTTTAGTAATGTTAAACATCTAAACACCAAAATTACTCTATTTAAGAAACCAACAATTAACTATAATTAGTCGGGTAAACAAAAGATTTAATGATTATTAATAATAAATTTTGTAAAAATGTCTTTCATATGCATCAATTTTTTTTTAAATTTACTATTACTCTGAAAGTAATATTTTTGAAATATTAAAGTATAAATTATTATATTTAACGAACATTAGAAGAATGGAAATAATTTTTTTTAAAAACATTTTTAATTATAAAGATAAAATAATGTATTTTTTGAAATTTCTTTATACTAAAAAAATGAGAATTCATGCAAAAGTTTCTTATAAGTTATTTGTTTTGTAAAGGGTTATATAAGCATACTTCTAGTAACCAATCTATTCATATAAAGAATTTTTATAGAATGAAATTTGAAAACCTAAAATTGTGTATTCGCTTGTTGTATCGAAATTTCATGAATTTCTAATTAGTGAAATCTTTGAATTATGAGTCATAATTAATGACGAGTATTGATTATTATATCTTTAATTCTTGTGAAAGTAATTGGATTTATATTTAAATTGTAATTTCAGTTATCTATTTCCTAGTTCGAATAATAGGTTTTCTGTTCTTTTGCACATTAACACATTAATATTTCTTATCGATATTTTTTTTCATTTTTCTGAATTTATTTATTTTTAAGTAAACATTTATTAAAACTCATTTTTAAAGATTAGTTTTAATATTCAACCTACATAATTAATTAGAAGATAATTAAATTAGAAGTATTAAATTAGAAGATAATATTGTTCATAAAAATAATTTAAATTATTTAAAAAATAAATAATTAAAATGTCTTGCTTTTTCAATAAATAGTTTAACAACATAGTAGATACTTTTTTAATTTCATATTGTTAAGTTCGTTCGAAATATTGACAAATTTATTTTTTTAAATTTAATTATGAAATTTAGTTATTATAAACAGTTATAAAATTGTGCGCATATTGATTGCAGAATCAATCAAAAGGTTAAATTAAAGACTTCTATTCGAGAACCACTTAAATTTAACTATTTTTAAGTTTTTACCAGTTAATATTATTTACTAGTTTTTTTAACTACTAGCTAATAATATTTTATTTTTATAACATATTAATTTATGTAATGAATATTATAACTGCATTTACTATTATAGAATGGATGAAATAATGGCAAATTATATATTAACACTTTTGCTTCATAAAATATCTCTTCTGCATACATGCCATTTTCATTCCAGTAAATTTCGCCAATTTAATTACTTTAATATATAAAAGTACGAAATTTAACGGAATAATTTATTTTATTTGTTTTATAAATTAACAATATTTTAAAGGGAATCTAAATTATTAAAAAAAAAAAAAAAAAAAAAAAAAAAAAAAAAAAATACGCACACATTTCAAACTTAAATATTTATATGAAGAACTACATTGAATAATTTCTTATTTAGAAAGCGGACACACTTTTGAACTGTGTGGGTGAGAAAATTTTTAAATCCCTGCTATCAATCTTGTTTTCTGGTTTTCATGCAGAAACTACATATATTTGTGCTCGTATGAATGAAATGGGTGTTCACTTGCAATTCTATTTTGACACTAATCCTGTATGAGTGTTATTTTCTCGATACAAAATTGATTGTCAATTTCCTTGTATGAATGAGGAGTGAATGGTTGCCTACCCTATAAACGGGTCTCTTGTCAATTTTTGACAAAAAGCTTTCGTGGTGGGCATAAGCTATATTTATATCCCTTTTCTACTCATATGACTGAATCTGCTTAAAAATTCCCTATGTCTGTGGTCATGGGAATTGTACTGAATTCTTGTAATATTTTTTCTTCTTCGTTGGTATTATCTGATATAACCTCTGCTTAAAAGTATTTTGTACCACGTACACTATAATTCAATCTATCTCCACTATTTACACTTGGTGAAGCCTTTGGAAGGAATTTTAGAAAGAAAATAGATGTCAGCATTCTGTATGGACTGAATGAAGTTTTATGACTAAAAAAAATAATAATGCAATAATAATTTATGAAAAAATCTAAGCTAGTTTGGCAGCATCTATAAATTGATTATAATTTAATCTAAAAGAATAAATTCATAAAAACAATTAATTTCTCCAATGTTATGTATTTCTCAATTAAAATATGGATTACGAAAAATATTATTGTAATTTTAATCTGTGTGTATTTGTGCGGGGGTGTTTCTTTTAAGTCATTTGTATTGTGAAATAATTCACACACACACATTTCCTGTATTTTATCTCTTAATTAAGTAATAAAAATCTCTTAATTATTTTATCTCTTAATTAAGTAATAAAAAACTGATATCTGATGATCTCTGATTCTTAAACTCATGTTGAAATGTTTATTGGATTAATGGATGATAAGTTTATTTTCTTGGTTATGTTTTTTCGCATTTTAAGGAGCTTTTTTCGAAGTGCAAAATAGAGATCTATGGAAAAATACAATGAGGAGCTAAAAATATAGAAAAAATGTCCTTTGTTTTAATATTACGAGTCAAAATATTGTCTCGTTAGGGGGAGGTGGAGGAATGAAAATTCAAAAATTTATCTTGCATAGAAACGAAGAGCGTATTTCTACCATGATACATAAAAAACGACAATCAGAAGGCCACAAATTATTACTGAAAAGTCCAATAAATAATCCATGAAATATAATATGAAATCATGGTATTTTATGCATAAATATTTATCTAACGACTTGTTTTTATTTATAAAATTGAATATGACGTCATGTTTTCTCATATTAATCAATAAAAATGATCAATATACCACTATTAATTTAAAATTTTGAACTTTTTATTTATTAACATTTCTTTAATATATTTTCGATTAAATTTTCCCAACACTTTCACAAACACTATAAAAGACGTCAAAAATAATCTTAAAATCGCTGAAGAAACGTAATTCAGCAGTATTGCAAAATGATATTGTACACTCTCTTTCATTTTAATGATAAAATGTAATTTATTTGCTCTCTTAAATGGGTATTTTTATTAGTATATAGTTATAAAATTTAGCATTTATATAATAAAACAGAGGAGTTATTACTGTTTTATACTATTTATACATTAAAAATAAAATTAAGAATCTCACTTGAGTAAAATAGTATTTAAATATAAAAATATTGCAGTTTCTCAGAATTATTAATTTTTTTAAAAAAAAAATGAAATTGTGATATTAAAATAAGTTGATTTATGTTAATAATTTATCACCTTAGAAATGATAATCATATTTCCTATTGATATTTATTCCGATTAGGTTTGAATAATAAAATATTATGTGATAAAATGTTGCCTTTAATCAAGAATTTATTACTGTCAATTGCATTTTAGTATGTACTTTTGATTGATTTGTGTCTAAGTTTTTGTTGTTTTATTCATGTGTTTCTTATTGAATTTAATTAAATGTTAACATCTGTACATGTATGAAAAATGTGAAAATTATCTTCACAAACATCACTAGAAACTGAATCAGGGGCACTGTTTAAAACTATGTTTATATACTGTGTTTTATGTGTATGTGAGATAATTATGGACTAGGGCGATTTATTATCGCGATTGTATGGCTTCCTTATCTTTACGGAATTTAAAACGTTGTCAGTCGCATTGGAGACATGATCGTGTGCTAACATAGCCTTGTTTGACTGTCTGGTTTAACGATGTCATTTTATAAGTTCATCTTCCGGAATAATGAAATGAAAGTAAGTCATCTTTGTACCATTCTATTATTTTTGACACATTCCTCATTTTTCATAGATATATTTAAATAATAATTTTACGAGTGTGTTCTAAAGTATCATCTAAATTTTAAAAAAATAACGTATTCTCATATTTTGGGAATTATTCGTGTTTTCTGTGCTGTACACTTTTTCTCTGAAGTACGCTATTATTGTCATCTTGGGAGGTAACCTTGAATACACACCTGGGAACAAGAATGTCACAATGAAACTAAAATTCATCATTCTTCAACGGCGTTTTGGCATTTCTGCACAATGAGAATCAAAAGTTTAGATTTTTGCCGATTTTTAGATGTTCGTTAATGTGTCACTAACAACTTGTATAGCGATTTTTTGATTTCAAGCTATTAGAGAAAAAATTGAATACTAAAATCTGAATAAATTACTAAAATGTAAACAAAATCATTTGAAAATAGGAATGTCGGAATCCAGATTACAAAAAATTGTTTCTTTATTATTTTTTAATGTAATTAGTTTTATAGAATGATTAAAATTTTTATGAGAACCAATCTTTTATGAAGTTATATGGATTATTTACATGCCCGAACCCCCTTGCTATCTAAAATTTTATTTATTGACAATTCCATCTTCAAAAGTAACAAATAATTATCTTTTTATTTATTATTTTTTAAAAATGGAAATTATAAAAAGTTTTATTAAATAAAATAATTACTGCATTTTTTATTTATAATTTTTGAAAATGGAATTAAAAGCATTCCTGGTATGAGAACTTATGAGTATAAATTTACTTAAATAAATTAAGCAAAAGAATGACAAATGAATTAATTTTCACCATAAAATAATTAAATGATAAAAAACGTGTTAATAAATGATAATTAGAGTTTATGCATATAATTTTACTGCCTTTTGTTATTAGATATCTATTGTGTATAAATGGAGTTTCACAGTACTTAACCTTTTTTTAAAGTATCTAATTTTAATGAAACTTAGGATTTACATTTTTATATTGTTTGATATTCCTGTTCCGTTCATACATACGTTATTTTCTCTCGAATATATGTTATATGTTATTATTTCAACAACAATATATTTTTCTAAACTTTCCTTGAGCTATAGCTTTTTCGAGTACAGCATTAATTTACTATTAACTTAATTTGAAATTCGTCTTAATTCATTTAAAAATTTACTATATTAACGATTGCAATATCTTTAATTATCAGAAATTTTAGCATTTAATGTGTAACAAATGTTTCAAACTACTTTCTAATCGAAGTATTAAGACAGAATATATATATATATATAGTATATCTCGGTCTCTCTCTCTCTCTCTCTCTCTCTCTCTCTCTCTCTATATATATATATATATATATATATATATATATATATATATATATATATATATATATATATATATAAAGATAAAACATGAAGAATATTGAAACCAGAAATTTAAAATTGGAAAATTACTAAAATATATGATGCAAATGACAAGAAGGCATAGGGACCACGTCTTCATCAGGAGGGAGATGGCCATCTATGCAAAATGAACACTCTTTTCTGACATGCTCGAAGGACAAATGTCTAAAAATCTTCGAGAAATTCTCCCGAAGAGTGTTTGTATTAAAAGAACTTAGTTAAAAAATTAGAATATATATGCAGAAAAGATAAATATATATGCAGAAAAGTAAAAATACTCACAATAGATGAAAAATAAGTACAGTAGATAGAAATGAATACTATAGAAAATTATATATTCTTGTCATTAGCATATATTTCTTAATATTATATTTCTTGTCATTTGCATCATATATTTTGGTAATTTTCCAATTTTATATTTCTGGTTTCAATATTCTTCATGTTTTATCTTATTTATATAGGCAAATCTTTCTTAAGCTACTTTTGCGCTGGCTAGGTTTCCTATAATGTGTGTGCATTGTAGTTCCTATTTTATTTCAGTATATTTTCAGTATTGTATTTATTACTTTATATTTATATATATTTTTTGCTTCATATATATATATATATATATATATATATATATATATATATATATATATATATATATATATATATATAAGTTCTTACTGTATTTAGTCCAATTGTTAAACCAGCTGATTTCATGTGCAGAAGGGGAAATCAATAACCATTTTTATAAAAGTACTTTCCCTCCCTTATTCTGCCGTTGTTAAAAATGTGCAGCTTATTATCCATCACTGTCAGTTACTCACGGATATACTCACGGATAAGAAAAGGAGTGTCTAAACTGAAGACACACTTTTGCGATGTGTCCTAGTAAGAATTTGAGAAATCCAGTTTGATATTTTTGCACGTGTTGCAAATAATGTGTGTGAACAAATATGTTCTTGTTTTTCGAGAATATAAATATATTCATTTTGATAAATAAATTGAGTTATGCAAATTAAAAATCAAATCAAGTGAAACTGCTGCAAAATTTTATTATATTTCAATATTCTCTTCTTAACCGTTAGCAAATATTCTCATTCCTTCGTTAAGGTTAAAGCATTTTCATACTTTTGCATAGATTTATTTGATTGTAATGATAAAGTAATTAATTTTTGTGATACTGAATGTATTATTATTAAATTATAGCGAATGAATGAATTTCAATAAACTAAGTGTAAACTGTTACTTCGTATATCATGCTAAACAATAATTTTATATTTATTATGATCTATGATGCAATATTTACTTATTTTTTGATAGTTATACAAATTTTAATACTATTTGCTAATAGAATTCAGGTTTATTGGTTTTTTGATGGATATTTGTGGAAAAGTTTCAAACTAAAATACGTCAAAGAATGTAGATTCATAATATATTTTATAATCGCTCTTTGTATCATTAATTAAAAATAGAGCTTTTTAGATAGTATATATTATTAAAAGAAAATTTATTAATTTTATTAATCCATTCATGCATACATTGATTGTTACTTGAGAAGAGAATGAAAAAAATTATGTATGAAAAATATGGAAGGAAATAAGTTTTATTATAAGCGAGTATCTTAATTTATATTTGAAGTGCCCTTATAAGTTTTTAAAATTATTACTTTTTCATTTGTGAATTTTTCAATAATTCTTTAGATCTGAAATTTAAAATACTAAGTTTTTTAAGTACAGTGCTATAAAAATGTGCATTTATTAATCGCTGTTTAACTCTTGAATCTTGGTACATTTCCTATTTTAAGCTGGATAGATTTTTTTATTCATACTCAAACTAAATCTATTTATGTGAAACATTTTCGTTAAAAAGTGTCTTTTACATTGACTTTACAAATTTTTGATAAACATTACGAATTTTCAATCGTATCACAATCTATTCTCATTATGATCATAATTAATGAATTATTTCCATATTTTTAAATCTGATAACTCATTAAATAATTTTCATTGGTACTTGCGTATTTTTTCCGTTTACCATTTCCGCTAGAAGAAGATGTCGCCAAATTTTGCCGCTTAACTTAAAAATCTTCAGATTTTTTTTATGTAACTTTGATAAAAATAATTGGGTACCAAATCGTAAATTTTAATAATTTTTTTCAAAATGTGCGGCTTAAATCGCAGTTGTCTTCAATGTAAAAAATAAGTTATTTTTAATTCATATTTTAATTTTCCTATTCGTTTACAGAACTGAAACAAATTTAAAATTTACTTGAGCGAAAACTAAAAAAAACTACTTGAGCGGTGCGATCGATAAAATTGTAATATCTGGTCCTAAATCGCCATATTTGGCGGTATATTTATTTCTAGGAAATAGTCTACTATGTAATATTCAAGAGTAGCAGTACCTTTTTAATTGAAAAATTATTTTTTAAGAGGTCACAATGATTTCATTTGATTCAAATATTTAGAGCAATATATATTTTATTAATAAAAGGAAATCTATTATTTCACATTACTAGTATTTTTCATAGTAGATATTCTAATTTGAAAAATGAAGTTATAAAAATAAAAGCTAAATTATATTTAACTATGTAAAATACAAGCGCCATCTATTGATTTAATATATAACTAGTTATTATTTGAAATAGCAAAATATAATTAGGTAAATTGTAAAAATTTTTAAAATTTAATTTTTTCCTTAGAAACCGCCGAAATTAATTCATAATGATTCTATTCATGTTTTGTTATTAGGAAGCTATAAAAACAATAGATTTGAATTTTACGGTAATTTAAAAGAATGCAAAATAATTTATTATCTAGAATTTTTTAGCGAAGAGTTTTGACATATTTTAATAAGTAATTTAGTTATTTAAGAACAAATGGAATTGTAGACAAATTATGCTCATTATAATTATTTAAAAAAAAAACCTGTTGTATTCAAATAAATGAATTAATACTCTTTTCAAACTATTTAAAATACTGTTTATTTTTCATCGGTTTGAAATCTATTTTCAACATTTGAATAAGCTACATATCAATAAAAGGATTACAAAATACAATGAAGTTTGCATTTCAATATAAGAATTACCTTATTTCATTAAAATTCGTTCACGAGACTTAAGTAAATGACCATAAAATTGAGCCAATAGAAATGATTATTAGGGAAGACATTGTTTTAAATATTAGTCAACATTGTAAACTAAGTTTCGCGTTACAAATTAAGCCTAAAAAACCCAGTCTTATGTTAAGTTTAATTACGCTTCTAGAATATTAACAAATTATACTGATAACTAGAGTAATGAAGATAAATTATTTATTTACATGAACTATCCTCATTTCATATTTTCACACACGTGTCTATTTAATAAACTTTGATAAATATGAAGAAAAAAATAGAAAAACTCGTGTTAGAACACGCTCAACTCGGTTTGTTGAGTTTTTATGGCGCAAAGTCCGTGAATGGACATACTATGCGTCATCGCTAAACTCTGAGATTAATATATTTACTAAAAATAACGCTTAATATTTAAACCTATTACTATGGAAAATTATTAATTGATCATACTGCCAAAAATATATTGAGATAATTAATAGTTAATAGGTGTAGCAAATACTAGAGATTCGTTTTTGATTTTCAAGTTCAATTTTTTGTTATATTTATATTTGATCAAAACCGCAACTGGGACAATACTATTTAAATATGTAGACATAAAAAACCATTTAAATTTTTTTTTAAATAAACTTCATGAAATAATTTTATGGCAATTCAATCCTCGTCACAGTAGAAATAATTGTATATCTTAGTAACGAAAGATAAAATCCAAAAATTTTTTTATAGCTCAACAAGTAACTAAGCAATAATTTTTAATATTGAATGTTGCATCTAAACTTAGTAATAAGTAGTTAAATGATATCAATGTGGATAATTTTAAATATCAATCCATTAATAACGTGGCATTTATAGATAAAACTGAATCCATATTTCTCTGTAACATTACAGAAAAATATATTATTTTATTAATTGTATTTTACATTTGATTTTCCATCCACAATAACATATAAAATATTATATATTATTGATGGATGATTAAAAATAATTAATTAGCTAATAACAAGAAAAGATTAACAATCCATTAATAACATGGCATTTATAGATAAAACTGAATCCATATTTCTCTATAACATAGCAAAAAATACATTTTTTATTAATTGTATTTTATATTTGATTTTTCATCCATCAATAGCATATAAAGTATTATATATTATTGTTGGATGATTAAAATAGTTAATTAGCTGATAACAAGAAAAGATTAGCGAATTTATGTTCCTAAGTGCCACCATAAGTAAACTGCAAATTTATTTTGTAATTATGTAAATAAACTATGATAAAAATGTCTCCTAATAATGCATTTTTCTGTATTAGTTACAATCTAGGAATTAGTTTACCAAACTTTTTCTAAATTTTAAACAAGAGACATTATAGACTTTTTTAAATATTGCAAAAACGCTTAAATGACCGATTATAATGACATAAAAATTAAATCACGAAATTTATATATTTAGTAACATGCTTGGAAATATAAATTATTTTTACCTTCAATTATTCTTCAACATCTTTTCGAATCGAATTTTGATATTTACAATTAATTCATTTTTACTGTTTAAAATTGTAATATTACAGTAATAATTAATTAACTTTTTATTAAAACTTATGCATAATTTGAATTCCGCTCCATTACAATTTTAAGTGGAAATTCTTAATATTATAACACATTCGTGATTGCATCATAAATATTGGTCACGTGTTCCAAATTAACGTTACAATAAGCTTGCTATTGTTATGGTTGGACGAATCAGAAGACCTCAGGTGGAGGAATTGTGGGATGCCTCATTTCATTGGTCTATAGTTAAAAACTCCCCCTTTAGGTACCCTCCTCTCTCCTCATAAAAAGCCGCAGTATGCCAGGTCAGTTATAGATCACAGAATCTCCTCTTATCGATTCAAGTGCTTGTTATCATAAAACCTTATCCAGAATTTCTCTAAGGTAAGCGCTATCTACTTTTTTTTTTGTTATTAAGCTATCACTATTTATTTGGAGTTATCACATTTTTTTTTTTGGTTTGATATTTAAAGTAATTATCTGTTCCATCGTGTAATGAAATATAATCGGTTGTTGTCTCTTTATTTTTATTTAAAACTAATGTTGTACTTTTCATAATTCAATGGATTGCTAAGAATTATTTATTTATGCTACTAAGGTATTATTTGAAGGAATCCTTTATAACATTTTCGATTTCAACATGTTGTGCTTAATTTTAGTTTCTACTGCTATTTTCAAAACAAACTTTATGTTATTAATATGTAAAAATCAAAATATATCAATATTTTTTTCTGAAAATATTTTACTTTTGGTTAGCGACTGTTTAATCTTACTTATGTGAACAAATTTACTACATGTAAGCAATTTTTTTTTTTGACTTGTCTCCGTCTCTTAAAATGTTTTCAATATTTATATATTGTTTCACATAAAACAAATTTATAATCTTGCTACTTACACTAGAATAATCCTTGCTAATTTTTGTATTCTTCTCGTTACTTTATTGAGCTTAGAATATGTAAAAATAACTATGCTAAATTTTGTTATTTCTTGAAATATGAAAAAATATTCGATGAAATGCTTTTTTTATTCGCAGAAGAAATGTTATAATTTGTTTCGAAAGTAATCTTATTTATTTTATATTAAAAGTCTCGTTTAAAATACAATAAAAACCAAAATGGACGTTCTTAAATATTTTTCTGTAATGCTTATTTCTGTTATTTTTAAGTAGAATAATGCCATCTTTTCTTTTTAATTAAATCTATTTGCTATGGAATCATTACTTTTGTATGCAATAATAATTATCTTCACTGTACCAAATTACCATTTTATTGCCACTGTTTTATTGCTTTTTTTAAATAATAAAAAATTATTTTTTTAAATGCAAACTATTTTGTACCAGTTATTCTGCCGTGAAAATTTTAGATAATAATTTTTCTGTAATCTCTATTTCTGTTATTTTTAACTAAAATATAATACCATCGTTTCTTTTTAATTAAATCTATTTGCTATGGAATCACTACTTCTGTATGCAATAATAATTATCTTCACTGTACCAAATTACCATTTTATTGCCACTGTTTTATTGCTTTTTTTAAATAATAGAAAATTATTTTTAAATGCTAACTATTTTGTACCTATTTTGTTTTGTCGTGAAAATTTTAGAAAGAAATTTTTTATTTTTAAAGTATATGCTAATTGCTAATAAATAAACCATAGATTGGAAAAATGCTTATGAGTTTTTTTTATTAATATTATCTTAATTTAAAAAATTATCTTTTTAAAGTACATTAAATTATGCATTTTATATTGCAAAAATATTAGTTGTAAGATTTTCCTAAAATTTTACTTTTAATATTATTATTAATGACAATTTGAACTGGTAAAATAGTCTCGTTAAACTCTTATTGAGAGCTAATGTGACCGGAACTTAAGTTTAAAGGGGCTATAGTTTAAATCTTGGTATTGTCCTCGACAAAGCTTAGTCTTGCATTATTTAAACATGATACGTTGATATCTAAATAATATAAAGTGTGACTAATGTTTGCCGATCTAAGTTTCTGGAAATAGATAACTCCTATTTACAATAGGGATGACAAATCGTTTTCTTCTAACAGCCAGTGAATGGTCTATTCAAGCTATTTCTTACCATAATTATAATCAGAAGTACAAAATCAAATAAAAATGTAAATCTAATAACAACTTAGGATTGATTAAATTTAGTTAAATTTTTAAATGAACTGAGAAAATTCTCTGGTGCAGATTTTGTTGACTATGAAATTGCATAATTATTTTCATTTCGTTGTTATAAGATATTCCTACAGTTAATTCGTAAATCTTAATGTCTTATAACTGCAAAAATATACTTAAAAAAATAATTTGATGCATACTTTACACATGGCAATATTAGTAGGTCATAAAAAAGTACTTGATAATTGCCTGCAAACCGAAATATGAAGTGTGTATTTTTTTATTGTATGACTTTTAAATTTCTTCCTAATGATTGATTCAAAATTTCATTAAAATTATTTGCTAATTAATTCAATCCATTAATTTTCGTGTAGTATCCATAGTTTTACAAAACTGCATTTTTTGCGTAAATTTTATAGCATTTTTTATTTTAAGAAAGTAGATTTTTATTATTTTAAATTAGAATAAGAGATATTAATTAAAAATGAATTTTGTGGCATCAAATAAGCGATTTTTTTTATAATTAAATCTCTCATAACTTAAATTTGAAACATACTATACAGAATAGCTCTGTATATAATCTGATCAGTTTGTTTTAATTCAAAAATAAAATTTTCCTTTTCAGTATTTCGATTGATAAAACAAATTTAACACTTCATTTTCTACTAGATAAATTACTGAATGACTTCCTCGGATCATAATTGGGTTGCGAATAGTTTAGTTTGTTTATTAGTATTTCCCGACCCTTCACTGATTCTTCTTCAGATAAGAGCGCGTCTTTTCGGAACTGCATTGTGTCTTCGCTTGGATTAAAACACACGATCGCTGATTCTCTTTGCCTTCTCTTTTAGGTGATGCCAGTTTAGAAAAGCACATTTCCGAAGCCTGAAAACAACAATCACCCTCGTCTTATCACCGTCTCCTCATTTTTGTGTGTTATCTTCATCTTGATATTCGTCGACTATCACCCACCATGAACGGCTACTCAGATCAGTTGATGCTTCTGAATGAGCGTGGCAGCTCACCTACCTTCCCTTTCACGAGCTTCAAGTCGGAGCAGAACGTCTGGTCGACGGAGTTCTCATTGTTTCCATCCTTAGATGCGAGTGATAATTACGATCCCATTTATGAACCCCTTGATGCTGCTGGTTCAGCGAACACTTACATGAACTTGGCCCCTGTCGGGAGCACCCCCCTCCTGTCCCGCAACGTGACTGAGTCAGAGGGCCTTAATTACAATTACAAGCCGACATTCTTCAAAATGGATAGTGATTCGAATGCTAATGTCGGAGACTCCGGGGTTGATTCCCCCCCTTCTACAGAGTCAGTCACTCCCCCAATGGAAACTGCGACTGCTGTCATTGAAATGGAACGTTTGAACCTTAGTGATCCTGTTAATGAAAGTGGCAACAGCAACACAAATGATTCTGGTAAGTCAATTATATTATTTTTACTTTCAGTGTAAATGTTACAGTTAATATGAAAATTAAGATTTACTATAGTTTTAATTTTTATAGAAAATCACAATTTTAATATGAATATATAAATAACATTAGAGTACATATAATAAATATAAGCGAAAGGAATAATTTGTCAGCATATATCTTTAATAAAAAATTGTTTACTTCTTTTTTCTTCCCTGCTGGCATATACAGGGGTGTTTGTGCTCCGGGGAAATTCCGGAATTCCGGGGGTTTTGAACTTCGATTCCCGGAAATTCCGGGGATCGTCGTTCAAAAGGAAGTAGGAATAATAATGAATTATTTATTTTGATCTGGGTAATTTTGTTTGCTTTGAAAGCAGAATTAATTCAGGTAATTTAAAATATTTACATAAAATGTAGTAGTTTATATGTTTGAAAATTTATGGTTATTTTGCAAAAAAAAGTAATTCATTGAACTTTTATAATTAGGTCATTCAATGCTTCATAATTGTAATTTTTCATTTCTACCCCCTCCCCTTCTCGAAACTTCAAAATGTCGGTAGTAAGTCCGTAAAAGTTTCAGGGGAATTTTCGGGGTCCCACAAACACCCCTGCATATAGCTATGTGGTTTGTATATATTTTCTTTCATGTCTGTAAGATTTTAGTTAAACGAGATTGGAATATCATACTCATTTATTCATTTTAAATAACACGATTTGCGAAATTAATATGCTCGATAAGATTAATAATCGTGTTAAATTATTAAAAAAAACTTTACAGTTATTCTACAGCCTAAGTTATTAAAAATAATACTACTATACATAGAAAAAAATATTATATAAATAATTAAATTTTAAGGGTCATTTGTGTCCAAAGCAATTTAGTTTTTGCGTATATTTTTCTGAAATCAAATGGAGCAGGTTGTCATATTTATGCATGTAATCTCTCAATTCTTTTAAAAATTAATTTGGAATCTAAATGGTTTCTGTTTTGAGGTTAAATTCTCTAGTTCATGGATTTTAATCCAATCTTGTCCATAAATGTTTGTAGTAGATCGTGACTTAATTTTGATTATTTTCCTCAGTGACAAGCAAATGCTGTCAGCGATTCATTTTTTATTTCAAGCAAAAGGAATAAATATTTGGTACTGGGAAAAATGTAATCTTTTTGCAATTTTTGTTTTGTTTTTCAATTTATTCTTTTTGTTATTTTAAAATTTATTCTATTATTAAATATTGCTTTATTATTAATAATATCTTCATTAATATGGCATTACATGATAGTAAAATTTCAAATTAATATCTGAGAATTTAAAAATGTTTATCTGGAAATAAAGCAATTGCAATTTTCTATATTATGAAATGTCACATCCTTTTGAATCTTTATTAAAACAATTTAAAAATCATATTGTTATTTTTTAAAACAAATTTACTAAAAGGAGCATTTGAATATACGAGCATATTATTACGATATTTTACGCTGAATTTAAAAAAAAATCAATTTTCACTCTTTATGACTATTGCTTAAATAATAAAAGCAAAATAAAATTTGGCGAAAAATATTTATTTATTTGAACATTGATCTGTTTAACATGCGTTTAACATTTTCTTACGTCTGTAGATAAAAAATATAATAAAATTTTACTCATTTATTACATTCGTTATTACAATAATGATGTAATAAGCATTAATATTTCTATCATTTATACCATTTTGAGTTAAAAATTTCGTGATATATCTAACATGTATCACATAACTAAAAAGACTCAGAAACATTGATTTATTTGAAGAAAATGTATGCATTAGCAACTAAGTATCAGTAATTAATTAGTTTCATTAATTAGGGGTAAATTTAACACTCATTAAAACGAAAATCAATTACATAGTGAAACAAATAGCTTCGTGAGCTACGATTCATATTTGTCAAATTTGATTTTACCTTTTCCCATTCGATTCGAATAAAATAATGCTTCTAAAATAAGCTCAAATGATTTCTTTAACTGTGCCAAAGATGATATCTGATTTAGCTTTATAAGAATGTTCTTCAGGTTATCCCAAAACTAGTAATAACTTTACCAAAAGAATGATAAGATTGTTTGCATTTTAAAATTAAATTGGTAACATACATGGGTAAAAATTTGTTTTTCGTAAAGAACACTAATTAATTACATGTAAATAAATTAAAATGGCATTTTAAAAAAATATGTTGAATTTTAAAATAAAGTAAGAAATGAATATTTCAATGATTAATTCTTTTCTCTTATCGAACATCAAAATTTTAAAATGGTTGTTAAAACGAATTCTGATATTGGAGTCCATTTATTTACTTGATAATAATATATTATTTTCTAAGCACTTTTGAATAATACTTTTCATACAATTTGGTCTGACATAAATATTTCCATTAGTGACTTATCCCTTGAGTTTTAACAATTCCCGCTACCATTTTCCCCTTTTTGTGGCCTTTGGTAACTGCTCTAGAACTGTTGACAGACGACAAAGTCAACCTTTTGAACTTTGGAGCTCGGTGGGTTTTCGCCCAGAATCGACTGACATCACCACTTTCCAACGATTTCTTGCATAAACCACGAAGCAAAATCTATTACCCCACGCTTCCATGAGTTCCTTGCGAATGTTTACTGAGGGAACATAATTGGAATGAGTCCAACTTAATGTAAACAAAAGAAGGACCCTTCTACTAGTGGATCTTGATGGCGATAAGATTTCGGGACGAATTTTTCAAACGCAGTTTCGTCCCGCGAGAAAGACGATCATATAAACTGACTTTATAAACACAATTCTGGCATGTCTTCCATTATTCATTATATAAACATAATTATGTTTCCTCATAAATTTCGTAAAAAGCACTTTTTTTATGATTATGTCTTTCTCGTAAGAAAATGGAAAGAATGCATTAAAAATGTACTAAATTTTTTTTATATTTTTGATGTTTGATGATAACTATAAATTTAAAATTTTTTTTAAAGGTTCAAACTAGTATTGCATAAAATTCCATTGATAAAAATTTGGATCATTTTCTCTTTCGAGATTAATTTTAAATGAATTTCTGAGTGTTTAAGTTTATAATAATCAAAATCAGCAGATTTTCTTTTGTAGAGAATTAGTCGAAATAAGTTTCGTTTCGCAAGTATGATGACGGGTTATTGCTGCATGATAGAATCTCTATTGAAAAGACAAGCTCTGAATTATTTGAGGAGACTGCTTATATATAAAAATAAATCTTAAATCATTAATAATTACTATAGAATTTATTTTAACTAATTTCAGAAGACCTCATACATACATTTCATACTCATGTATAAAAATAAATCGTGACAATTTCTTTTTTTTTAATTTAGCATTGATAATGTTATTTTCTTATTCCAGCGAAAAGTTGCTTATATAAAGTTTCTGCTTAATTTCATTATTTATCAAAGCAAAATGTAATTGAAAACATTGCAATATAATAAAAAATATTATATTTTATTAAAATTTTATACATTTTGGTCATTTATTTTTTAGAAAGAGTTTATTTTATTAAAATACAAACCATTGTTTCAAATTTTTATATTCTTCTGAACTTGAATTTTTCAAGGTTATTTTTTTTATATTATAAAACCCTGTGTGTTATGTTTTAGAGGTGAATAAAAGGTTGCCCAAAATAATTTTGTTAAATTTAATTGGATAGAATAAAATCACTTGCGTTATAATTCTTAATTGTGTAATTCTTTGTGCTGTAAATACAAATCGAATTAAATAGTGCTTGCATATAAACACCTTTAAAAAGAAAGTATATTAATATCTCTTATTTAAAGCTTTTGTGAAAAAATATTTTTTTAATGTTATGGTATTATTTACTTTGAAGATATTAATTAACATTTAAAAAAAATACAATTTTCATGTCTAGATAAAGAATTTTAAAAGTAAATTTTAACATAAAAAGCTAATATTTATTAACTGGAGCTTCTACAAAAGTAAAAGATAAATTTAAAATTTATGGAATACTTAAAAAAAAATTTTGTTGGTCTTAAAAAAAAATCTTACTGTCACGTCACTATGGTTACAAGAGAGTTAAAATATTAAAGAAGAAAGTATTTCCTTAGTTTTGATGTAAAGCACATTGCACGATATTTTGAAATTATTACCACCAAATGTGAATCAGTATTTGGACTCAAACTTTGCAGTATGTCTTGTTACTATGCAATGATTATTGCAGTTTCTTTCATCCATTATTTTCTGACACGTACCCCCTTTCTGTGGACTGCAACTCCCCACCCCCTTCCGAGTAATGAAGGGTGGAGAAGGGGATCTCTCTCTCTCTCTCTCTCTGTCGTGTTTTTGGAGACGCTTTTCTCGGCCCCTTCAGAATTAGTCATGCTACTGTTACGTTCAAACTGTCTTTGAAGGTCAGCCCTCCCTTACCCCCCAGAATCCCCTTTTACACCCCTCTTCCCTTTTACTTTCTATGAAGCTTTTCGCAAGGTAAATTTCTACACCTGTTGAAGGAACTCATTTCTTGAAAATTAACAATGCTAAATGTATATCTTTCTATCTCGGTTAAATTAAGCTGGTTAACTTAAAAGTTTGGCTCGATTTACAGCTAGAATGGGGAATTTTATAGTTTGTGAGTTTAATTTAATCAGCCTTTCATCCCTTCAGTGGGTCGATTAACTGAGCACCAAGCATGCTTTGAAACTAAACACTGGGGTGGGGATCTTACGTTAGGCTGACCACCTAACTGGGACATATGCTTCGCACCCTAGGGCCCTCGGTCATGAAAACAGTTATGGGCACTGTAAGCCTTGGCCCACATGGGCTGTCGTGCCATGGAGTTTAGTTTAGTTTAGAGTTTAATTTAAAGTCTTTTGGTCGAATTAGCTCTTATGTACAAAAACTCGTTATAGAGTGAGAAGTAAACCAAACCATTCGACTGAATTGAAAATTTTGAGAGTTTATGATAATCTCATAAAAAGAGTTTGAAGTTCCACATTGTTTTCGAGATCTATTGCGTTGATCATTTTATGACTAAATATGAAATAAGTTATATTTGATCCACCTCCTGATATATAATTAATATTAAGGGATGCATCATTTGCTTTTAAAGATTATAAAATAAACTTTTTTTATAGAATATTAATTTACTACTTTGATTTTTTATTAAAAGTTAACTTAATAGAATAATTCAACATTTTACTTTCATTGAGATCAAAATAAATTTGTAAAATGTATATCGTCAAAACAATATTTTATGTGTCTTTTAAGACTCATAAGAAACTTTTCAAATAAATTTAATCTTTCATTTTTGTAAGAAGGAAGTTACAAGCATGAACACAAACTCAGGATTTTTGCCTTTACTCCATCACAAGTAGTTCTTGAATTTTCCTTTCGTGTGATTTCTGATTTACTAACACACTTGTTGCAACAGTGTTTGTTTTTCAAGTTGTTTTTATTGCTGAAATTGAACATCTTATCGCAATTTACCGATATATCAGCAATAAAATAATCTAATCTTTGATTTACAATGATAAGTATCGTGTTCTAAAGCATAAACATTACATTGCGTATAATTATTTTAAAGTGGATCAAAATATGTATAATGGATTGTACTAGTTTTACAACATAACTTTTAACATCAATACCTTATCAGGACAACACGAGAAAACTATATTGTATTACACGCCGTCTTATTTTTATCTTATCTTGTTTTAAGAATTACATTATTAAAACAAGATAAAATATTAAGATAAAACAATATTAAGATATTAATAATTTTAAGATATTAATATATTAATATTTTAAGATATTAATATATTAAAAACTATTAAGATATTAATAATTTGATCCAGATTATTTGTAATTTGCATATTTCAAAGATTATTTTGAAAGAAGCATTATTGCATTATTTTGAAAGAAGCTTACGCAAGTATTCTAAAGGAGGTTGTATTTTTACAGTTCAGTTGCAATTAATAATGAATTATAATAACTACAAATTCTAACAGTTCTTTTAAAACGTTAGAGATATATATTTCTAACAGATTTATAATTCGTTATAACATTAGTTTAAATTTGGTCACTATAAAAACTTTCATTTTACTAGTAACAGTATGGAAAAAAGTTAATATTTAATTTATTCAATAAATATATTTTAGAAGGGAATTGGCTAATCTTTATAAGTTAGATTCTATCTATGCAATGCACGTTGAATATTGAACTTCAGTGTTCAATAATTTTAGATTCATTTATGATTCACAGCTTAAATTTTTCTTAGTGATTATTTTTAAACTTATTTTTTAAAATATCATAATTTACTAAAATTAATTTTTTTTCTGTATTCTTTATTTTTTTAAAAATTCTGTATAGCAAGTAAGATTTTTATTTCTTAACAATCTCAAACTTATTGACATTGTTTACTAATGATTCTTCCTAGCAGTTTTTTTTTTTTTTTTTACCAATTACGTTTCTAGCTACATCTTTTTCCCACGTAAGATTTAAGTTGCCCCATTGTTTATAACACTTCGAATTTGATGGGAACTAGGGGAGTAGTATTCTTCTTTCTCAGTTTATAATTTCCCTCGTTGAGTATCAACACGTCATCAGGGGTTGAAACAAAAATCTTAGCCAGTCCCATAATTCCTCGCTGCCTGACAAGGTGGTTGGAGTTTAGTTACAACCACTTCATGGGTATTTATTTCCAACTCTTCTAGATGAGTGATTTATATCTTGCGCAGTCTTAACTCTCCTCTGTAGCCCCCCCCTAACCTTCTTTTAAGGGAAATTGTTTCTCTGAAACCTTGGACGATTTCACTAGAAGTGGATAGTGAGAAAAATATTGGGGATTCGGTCGTAAATGTTTCGTAGTTTCATCCACTATTCGAAAACTTTTCCACGGTAATTTTTTTCGGAATGTTCATGACTATGAATGTCCCTTGAGTGGGATTTTTCAGAATTCCTGTGGTAAATTGCTCGGGATTGAACGGTTGTAAGACCTTATGGAAACGAATTTTGACTTCTTGCTTCAATCCGAAAGTGTTGATCTGAGAAAAAATATACACTGAACTTAATCCTCAATATACATTTATTTATTAAAATAATTTGAACGCATCTTAAAGAGTTATTAGTTCAATGGAAAACTTGATTTTATGCCACAAGGATGACTACTAAGTACTAGGGAAATCAAAATATTTTATACATATTCTCTTTTGCATAATTATGATTAGCTTCAAGTTCATTAATAATGTATTTAATTTTTAAAATTATTAGGCATTGATGAAAACCTTGCTCGTGTTATAGAGATTTTAAGTGCGTTCTGCTCTTATTTCAAGATATTAGCGCTTTAAAAAAATACTATTTCTTATATCACATTGCCGTCAAAAAAAGTAGGGAAAGAGTCCATTCTTTAAAGTGAATAAAAATGAGAACACATCATTATTTACATCTTATATTATATTAATAGACGTTTGTTAGCATTTTACTGAATATTTATTTAACTAATTTTAATGATTTTTGATACACTTGTTTATCTTTGCAAAACGTTTTTAATTTCTGAGTCTCTTTGAATTCGAGAAATAAAATAACTCGTACATTAAACATTGTTTGATAATTTAATAAAATACTTATTTACGTTTCTTTTCAAACATTTCAAGTCAATGTAGAAAAAATATTTTTTCTTATTTTCTTTGCTATGCAGGAGTTGACATCTCTAGAAACACTCGCACGTGTTCCAGTAAATGACTCATATTTTCTAGACGCCTATAATCATTCCGATGTCCGAAGTAACCTTTTCACTTTTATTTGAAATTATTGTCCTCTGTGTACTAACTTCAGTCAGTAAGAATGCAGTTTTTTACAACCATGTCTGGTTACGCGGATGACAAAATCTGGCGTGCTTGAGCACAATACCTTAGCTTGTCTTTCTTCTGTTCTGGAAAGTCGGGGTGGGGCGCCAGTGACCAGTATTTACTTTAGACACACTAAAATAGCCTGTCCAGAAAATTCCTTTCTGGGGCGACACTTAGGCGTTCGGCGTGATTCACATGTTTGTGCATCGCCCTTTGGAGCCATGATTGGAAGCCTGTTGACTCACGGGTAGATTTCATTGCATTGTCTTAAGATTTTAGATGAATACTCCTGATACTAAAAGAAACATGTTTTTAAAAATTGTGGAGAATATTAACGCATTAAACTATTTTCTAGCAAATTTTTTTTTAGATTTTTGTAGAATTTATTTACACAACAAAACATTAAATTAACCTTTTGGCATATCGATGAGTAATGCCTTTTATTATTTCTTTTTTCATTTTTCATAGCACTTTTTTTACTAAGGAAAATTTTCCTTCATTTCATCTCTATTTATTTCATGGTTTATTTTTATGTACTCCGCTTTTGTATGGAAATTATATTCAAATTAATTTAAATTAAGGGTAAAAATAAAGCAACCAATTATTTTTATGGAAAAATTGTTTGGTTTGAACTGTTTCTAATGAGATTTTAAATTAATTTGAAATTGAATGGAATGCATTATAAATATTAATTTATGTTTATGCATCTTCAATTTAAAAGAAAAAAAAAATTTTTTTTTTGAATTTTGCTTAAAGAATAATTATATTCATATTCTTGTTTTCATCTTTTTGATGACTTTGGTTCTTTACTGATTTTCATAAGTATATTATTAAAGAAATAATAATCACTAAATTGTGCTTTTTGAAAATGAAATCAATTATAAAAGTTTTTCTACTTTTACATCCGTTATCGAAAATTGTTTTTGGTTCTTTTTAAAAAAAAATAGAAATACTTTATGTTTTTTTTTAAATAAAAAAAGTATTTTATATTATGAAATATATATTTACCTGATTCAATTAGTGTTCTAGGAATAATTTTTAAACAGTTGCGTTGTGAGAGAATAAATTTAAGGCCTTTACAAAATAGGACCTCAATATCAAAATTTAGTCTAGATATAGTATCTAAGTATACTATATTGAAGCTTTAATTACCATGTTTTAGTGACGTAAACACGCGCTCCTAATAGAACGATAACAAGTTCAATCTCAACGATTATTGAACAGTTTGATTTGAATATTGCATATCTATCAGTGTGAGTACTTGAAAATTTCCTTGGTATATATATATATATATATATATATATATATATATATATATATATATATATATAATAAGAAAAACTAACTTATAGGGAAGCTTTTTAACAGCCCCAGTAAATTGTTGACTGAATAACTTTTTCACAAATATATATATATATATATATATATATATATATATATATATATATATATATATATATATATATATATATATATATATATATATATATATATATATATATATATATATATATATATTTATTTATTTATTTGTGAAAAAGTTATTCAGTCAACAATTTACTGGGGCTGTTAAAAAGCTTCCCTATAACTTAGTTTTTTTTTATTATTCATCACATGATATCAAGCATTTTACTTACACTGTATAACACAAGTCAATTCTTTCTTTACAATACATCATATTTATTCTAGGTACTCATGAAACAGGTCCTTCTTCGCCTGTCTTCGATGGTGGCGAGGCACCTGTACCTCCATTCGAAAGACAATGCGTCAAATGTGGTTGTTATGTCAATATAGAATTCTTTTGGAAAAATGCACAAGGTCATATGTTTTGCCAAGCTTGCTATGAATCTCAAGCTAATGTTCCCATTGAAGAAATGCCTAGTAGAAGGAAAAAGAGAACAGTAAGTTGATTTTTATCTTAAAAGTTCCTTATTTCAATTTCTATCATTAATTCTTTTGGGTTTTCCATCTTAGTTTTTAATTGAATTCAATTTCTGTTCTTGTTTGTTAAAATAAGACTTAACAAAGTGCATTATGATGTGAAGATTTCTATGATAGTTCTATTAAGAATAGTAAAATTTGTTAGATTTAAATTTGTAGGCAAGGCAGCTGTTGAAATGAAATATTTCAGATTCTCATTCGGATGTTGGTTAATAATTTTCATCATCATTCATGGCGCGCCAGCCCAGGATGTGCCATGGCCTTCTGAACAAGTTTCTTCCAGCCACCTCTACTGGCAGCCAAACTCCTCCAATTTTTTGTTCCAAGGACCCTACAGTCTTCTTCGACTGCATAACCAAAAATCGAGTTCGTCCTTTTCCGATTTCATCTACGAGTTAGACCCCGGTCAATTTCCTGTTCAGACTTCGAAACGGAAGGTTTTTTCTGGGGTGAGGGGGTTAATCTCACGCCCAACCTCCAACCTGGAGGACCAGTCCCCTGATATAATCCCCAGGGGCAGGGTACCCGGCAATCCCACCAGGCACTGGGCACCTATTTTTGTCGCCTTTTACGACACGCATAGGCTACGTTGGGACTATTCTTACCCCCCCCCGTTCACCACACAATTTTAAGCTATTGAAAATAATCGTCTTTTGGATATCTAATTAGCGTTGTGATATGAATTGTTTATATTGAACTTTACCATACATAAATTACAATCTAACAAAGATGTTTTCAAGAATTTTATTGGTATGCAAACATGGTTTTTATTAAAAAGTAGATTTTTTTTTAAAATAAAAGTGAACAAAATTCATGCAATATTTTAGTTGAAATTTTTTTTTTTTTGAATTTTCATAATATTTGTGATAAATTAATAAAAAAAAATTAAATATATCGAAATGAATAGAATCTCCTCCAAAAGTAATATATAAAATTGTAGTTAATGTCTAAAATTCAATTCAAACAAGCGAAAAAATTTTTTGTTTTGCTCTTTCGAATTATTTATTACATCATTTACATAATGAGATACCCATGGCGTTTTTGACTTCTACCTCAGTATTTGACATAAAATTTTTAGAATGTCTAATCAAAGTTCGAATACTAACCTATCTGGAAACTGCTGCCATCTGGTGGATTTAATTAAATTGAATTTTTACATTTAAATGACATATATAAATAATTATATACATTTACAATTCAATAAATTTTTTTTACCTTCGGATGTATATCCAAAAGTGAACAAATAATTTAACATGAAAATAATAATTGTTCTAATATTCATATTGCTTAAAAATCAAAATACATTTTATTTAACAAGTTTTTAAACATTTTTAATTAAAATATTTTGATGATATGCCCATCCACTTTAATCTGCTAGATGCTTATCATATTCGTTCATTTTAATTATTTAATTTTATTTTTTAGGCTTCTAGAAGGGCAGCTGAAAACATCTCCTGCTCTAATTGCAGAACACGTGTGACTACTTTGTGGAGAAGGACTGATCGCGGAGAAAAAGTGTGCAATCCCTGTGGTCTTTACAAAAAATTACATCATGTAAGAATTTAAAATTTATTGTGAAGCTTGCAATTCTTCAATGTAACCATTCCCATTGTTATTTGAAGAAAAAGAATAAAATTTTTGTTCCTATTTAAAAAAAATGTAACAGGTTTCTTTTTTAAAATGTTCTTCTCCAGTTTTAAACGTTTTTATTTTTCAAATGGCAGACGCAAACCGTTATTTATTTTTTAAACCTGAGAAAATCCTATTCTTTAGTGATTAATTCCATATGATGTGTCAAATGGCTTAAATGATGACATGGAAGATTGTATTACTTTTTTTAGAGGAAAGTCATGTTACATTCCTATGATTCTTAGTCTGCTGGTATAAACAATAGCTATTTGCCTCCTGATGTGTCCCTTCTACTGAGAGATAAACACATCAAAATGGAAATTAATTATGTATTATCAATGCAGACAGGATTATTTCCAGACTTAGAACCCAACACTTCTGTGGAATGACTATAAATACAGAAGGCACCAGAACTTAAAGCCGCCCATCTTGTCTAGTGGTCAGTGTGCCTGACTGTGAATAAAGAGGTCCTGGTTTCGAATCCCGGTTCGGGCATGGATGTACTTTCTCTCTCTATCTATCCTGTCTTTGTCCCTTCCTTGTATGAATGAGGTGTGAATGGTTGCCCACCCTATAAACGGGTCCCTATGGCATGTGTGTACAGAAGAAGTCAAACTCCACACCAAATATGGTTCAGTTGAAAAAGTGGAGCAGCGCACCCCATATTGCCAGCCTAGCTAACACGACAACAACCAGAACTTAGGAACTGCCCGGAGGTGGAACTCACCCTGGAGCAAATTTTTAACTGCTTGGCCATCATAAGAAGTTAACCGGCAATTGACGAATTACACATTCAGGGAAATCTAGATAGTGACAAAATTGTACATAGTGCCAAGTCCGTGATTTTGGCACATTTGACTTTGCTCCAAATGAACATGACACCAACCACCTAACCATGTGTCCCTTCTCTTCTACTCGTTAATAAATTTGATTTTAATAAAAATATTAATGTAATTTTAACAAAATATAATTATTCAAATATTCCGTTTTATTTCTAACATTTAATATTTTCTGAGACTTTTTAGAAATAGCTTAAAAATTGTATATTTGTATCAGTTGTATATTTTAATTCCTTCTTATCAAGAAAAATCAAAATCACTTGATGAATTTTAAAATATTTAAATTTTTGAAATGTTCTTCCAAGCAGTGAAAAAAAAAAAAAAAAAGCAATGTTATATTACTATTACAATAAATTTATACTAGCTTGAAACATGAACAATTTAAATTATAAAAACATGTGTACACACAGAAACTAATAAAATGCATATCACTATAAATTTTTTTTTTATTATAATCTTAACAACATAATATAAATCTTGAAAACATGCATTATGAACAATAATTTATTTTTTTCAAGGGATAATTAATGTATACGTAAAAAGTAAAGAGAAATTATGATTTTCATTCTAATTAGCTATTCTTGCAAAATCGTATTGAATTAAATTTCTCATTACCTAATTTTACGAATATAACTTTTGCGATCGTTTTCATTTGAATAAATTTCTCTGATGACAATCGAACAATGTATGCAAATGTCATTTCAGAGAGACCGCCCAGTTGAACTGAATAAAAATACAATCCAGAGAAGAAACCGGACTAAAACAGGACCAAGGCAACAAAATGTTGTGACGAAACAAAAAAATGTCAGAGGAAAGCAAAGAAATATCACATGTGATGCAGGTATGTGCTGTACTGTTTTGATCCGTATTTTCTTAAACAAATAACTGCTGTAAGTTAATTTGTTTACACTTACATAAATAACTTTTAATTATTATACTATGCATAAAGTTTAATACATATGAAAATTTTATTTGCTTAATTGAAGTATATCTTGAACTCCGTGGCACGACAGCCCATGTGGGCCAAGGCCTAGAGTGCCCATAACTGTTTTCATGACCGACGGCCCTGGGGTACGAAGCATATGTGCCATTTACGTGGTCAGTCTAATGTGAAACCCTCACAGTGCTTAGTTCCCAAGCATGCTTGGTACTCAGTTTATCGACCCACTGAAGGGATGAAAGGATGCCACTATGCCACCGGGCTTCAAATTGTGTCTTGACTTATATTAAAATTCGTGATTGTTACATACATAATTATTAACTTAAAAAAAAGAAAGAAATTTAAAACGAATTATACGAAACTAGCACTTTTTGTTTTATGTTTTAAAAATAATTGAATTGCTCTTTTTTTAATTTCTAAACTTAGCTATATAGTTTAATTACGAATGCTTTTGGAAAAATAAGCTCTTTGACAGCTTCGATTGTTTTTATCTCAAGTGTTCTTTAGACTATGAAATATAGGGTTAAATTTTATATATTTCATATAAATAAACTCCTATTAACATTTTATGCTTTTTCAGGACCAAATTCCTCCCAAGTCATTCTTCGTTCATCATCATCTCAACAAATTTGCGATTCACCACCATCCCAACTAGTTCCTCTTCAATCAGTGCCCCAACCCATTCGGGAGCAACCAGCTCCTCAATATATGCCTCCACCCCCACCATACCATTACTATGCAGCTGATGTCAACAGCGGCAGTCAATTCCTTCCACCTTTAGAACACATACCATACTATAACAATCAACAAATTCATTTCCTCCGCATTCAAGGAAATAACATACAATAAAACTTTGTTTTGTCTTGAAGTCACTTTAAGAAGATTTCTTCAGAACTACTGTGTGTTTGAATTGCATTCTTCATGATGTAAATTTATGAAGATATGTTTACATTGTGTGTGCCATCATGAAGATAACTGTTTACTGAAATTATTGAGACATTTTTATGTGTGTTAAACTATGATTCTGTGTTTGTAATATCTCCCCCCTTTTTTTCCCCTCCCAAATTGGAGTGATGAATCATTAACATCAGTGGCTGAATTGTTGTAGTTCTACATTTGATGTTATTTCAATTCTAATTTCATACAATAAAAAGTATCTTGATTTAATTTAAAGTAGAAGCTGTTACTCAACGCACAATTATGATTAATTCTTTTATGTGTCTCTATTTCCATGTCATTGACATTCTTAAGGAAATGAATATATTCTAATTATTTTAAAATGCTTTGTTATATTTTCTTTATCACTTACGTTTTTTCATATTGCAAGATTAGGAAATGTTTAGTGTTTTTTTTAGCTAAACTGTGATTGAAAAGATTATGTTCTTACTATATTTATATTATTCTTTATATTGTGTTTGATACTGTTTTATTTACTATATGAATAAAAAGATGTCAAAAATACAATGGGATGTTCTTATTTCGGAAAATATTTTTAAATATTGAAATATTAAAAAAGTAAAATATTTTGAGAAATCTTTTAAAACAAATCTAACGAGTATATTTACTAAAATGTAAACATTTAAGAAAACTAATATTTGGTATTAATTATTTTGAAAACAGTAAAATTGTTTAACAGTTTTGGAACACATAAAAAATTAAAATTCACTTTTTTCTTTAATATTTTAATGAAATTTTGGAAAAAGGGGAGAAGTCTTAAATAAAATTATGAGCATTTAATTTTGCATTTTATTCTCATGCAATTTATGTTTTTGTGTGAGAAGTTAATATTTAAAATATATTTTCTATTTTTACAATATTTAAACATCTAGAAGAAATTTCTTGATAAAGTTGTTATTAAGGAAAAATAAACTGAAATGAAACTGCACAATATTTTTAGTTTTAACATTTTGATCAAAAATACAAATAAAATATGTTTATTTCTCTTACATTAAAATTTTATAAAGTATAAAAACAGCTTGGAGCATGAAAGTTTTTAAATGTATTATAGAATTATCTAATAATCAGTTTTTGTTATGTTTTTATTCCTATAAAATACCGATAAGTGGATATAAATCGTAACATTTTGATATAATTTATAAATATTTCGACACCACAGAAAGTTTTTCTAAAGTTTTGAATTTTCCCAATTTATTGTCCTTCGGAAAGAATCTTGAAAGAGCTTGTAAAAAATATCAATTCTCAGCTAATAACTTCAATCACATGCATATGGAATTTCTTAATTCATCTCATTGCTTAAGAGAGATTAGAATGAAACCTAAATTTTGATAGCTAATACTTTTACACCTGGTAGTAGATAGAGTAATTAAAAAAAATTAAAAAAGGGATATTAACTGCTTATTGGAACACCATGAATCTTTCATTTGTTAAAAATAATTCTAAATAGATAATTTACAGCCAAAATATTTACACTGAAAACTTAAAATAGTTCAATCAAAGTAATATAAAATCTGCAACATTAAAATGCGCGCGATTAATATATACACTGCTGGACAATTGCTAAGGACGGATCACAAATTGCAATGTAGCGTAACATTAAGCGAGGCACATGAGGCCTAGTAGGATAAAATATAGTTGCCACACTGTTCAGACATTAGAATAAAGAATATTTATTGTTCTGGAAAGTACAAAAGCTGTGAAACATCTGAAAAAAATGTTCATTTGATGCTGCATGCGGAAAAATGGAACAATGCATCTAAAAGTCAGCAGGTACCTTGAAGAAAGGTATCAGTACGGGATATGTCCACCGTGGAGTGTGATGCAACATTCCACACGTCTATCATACTTTGCACAACATTATCCAGCAGCTGTTGAGGCAATTTATCCCATTCCTCTGGGAGTGCACGGATGAGGGTGTTCTTGTTTGTCGGAGGATAGTTTCGACCAGCAACTTGCCTCCCCAAAGCATCCCACACATTTTCAATGGGGTTTAGATCTTAAGAAAATGATGGCCGTACGAGGCGTTGAATACCCTCGCTGTCTAGACAATCCTGAACAGCATGTGTTCGATGACATGTTGCGTTGTCGTCCATAAAAACAAATTTATCACCGACAACACCACGGAAAAGTCGAACATGAGGAAGTAGAATTTTATTAATGTATCGTTGGCCCGTCATAGTCCCATTCGCAACCACATGCAGGGGCATGGCCATTGATCATGATGCCAGCCCAAACCATGACACTGCATGTCAGATATCGGTCCCTTTCCTGGATATTTTCTGGACGATAAGCGGTACCACTCTCGCGCCAGATCAATTGGCGTCTACAATCCGATGACAGACTGAACCTACTCTCATCTGAGAATAGTTTGCATGCTCTGTCCTGTTTAATCCAATTGCGATGCTCACGACACCATTGCAAACGGGCAGTACGGTGCTGTCTGGTCAATGGGACACACACAACAGGTCTGCGGGCGTGTAGTCCTCCTCCCGTCAAACGTCTGGCAACAGTTTTTCGGGAGATCTGCTTTCCTGAGGTAGCAAGAAACTGATTTGCCACCTGCTGAGCTGTGGTGCGCCTGTTCCTTTTGGCTGATAGGACGATATATCTGTCTTCTGCAGGCGTCGTACTTCTAACACGACCTCCCCCGTACCGCCTACTACACATTCCAGTAGTTTTAAATGACTTCCACAGCCGTGAAACAACACTGTGAGCGATGTCGAACTCCCTGCCAAATATCTGTTATTTTTCGCCCTTCTTCGATCTTACCAATAATTCGGCCACGCATAAAATCATCTAAGTGATGTCGGGAAAATATGCCAAAAATTTTAAGTTCTTCTATTTAATCTTTCCTGTAAAACTTTGACTTGAAACTACAACTGTCCACACGCGTCAAAACCTTTAAAGCTCTTATGAACGCTATCACGTGATGAACAGACGTGGAAAAAAATTTGCATACCTATACTTCTTCTTACTATATCCCGCCCTTATTTAAATTTTCCACATTTTGCTTCCTTTCATTTTGTAGTTGCTATGGATGATAGTGTTATCCGTCCTTAGCAGTTGTCCAGCAGCGTGTGTGTGTATGTATATATTTATAATATATATATATATATATATATATATATATATATATATATATATATATATATATATATATATATATATATATATATATATATAATGTATATACGAAAAGTAGTGTGAATCTATAAGTTCATGTTGAGTCATCTGAGTACTTTATTGAAATGTTGGTATTCAAGTTATAGCACACATGCTAGAATGCTGCTAAAAAGAAATGTTTCCATTAATGAAAAATGAAACACCCAAATTTCCTTCGAATTTTCTACAATAGAATTATTTAGAAAGAATTTCTAGTCGAATAAACGAAAATATTCCTGGGTATTAAAAAAATTGAAAATTAAAATTTCAATGTAATTATGTTTGAACACATTTACATATATATATATATATATATATATATATATATATATATATATATATATATATATATATATATATATATATATATATATATATATATTTATAATTTCGTGTCACGATGTATGTTCCCGATAAATTCCGAAACTACTGAACGGATTTTGATAAAATTTTGTAACCATTATAATATGGTCCAACTTAAAAGATAGAATAGTTTTTATCCATTAATTATTGATCTCAATATTTATTATACGACATTAGTGTTTATTTATTGGTTAGTTCTGTACGTTCCTAATAGATGGCGGTTTAGCATCTAAGTTTCACAGGTATTTGGCAGATGGCGACGTGTTTATTTTTCTAGATTATACCATATTCGAGAAAATTAACGTGCGCGCAGTGGTTAAATATAGAATTTACATTAATATCCATGATGTATAATCATACTATAAAAATTTTTCGTGAATCATTTTCATAATTATACTTTGTATTTTGTTATTATTGTGCAGTGTTCAGTTTGATTATTTTTAATATTATAAATAGTAAAATAAAATTGTATTTATTACTGATTTTCTCTACTAATTTTGATACCACCTCGAAAACATGTAAGTATTTCTTGAGAGCCTTTTATTTTTTTTATAATTTGATAATTATTAATTTATTCAGCAGTACATTTTGATCTAATTTATTTATTCAAATGATAAATTCTTTTAATTTTTTCTTATTTCAGTATAATGCCGCGGAAAAAATGTTTAGTTTTAATAATTTAAAATTGAAAAAATAAAAGTTCGATGTCAATGTTATCTACCTCATTTATAACAATTTATTTTTAGATGTTTTTAATTTATATAGTATATTTTATAAGTAAGTCACTGATTACAAACTGTAATTTAATATAAGATGAATAAAATGTAAATTCAGAAAGTATATGTTGATTTGTGCTTAATTTCAAAATTTCGATACTTTACCTATTACTTTTAAATTTTGGTGTGAAACGTTTTATTTTTAATCTCATATGAATGAACCTATTTTAAATTTTTTTAGAAAATATTAATTTGATTGTACCACGGAGTTAGTAAAAAATTGATTCAATGTATTAGAATTACTCAGCCACTGCAACACGTAGCTGGGTCAGCTAGTATATATATATATATATATATATATATATATATATATATATATATATATATATATATATATATATATATATATATATATATATATATATATATATATATATATATATATATATATTATGAGTCCTGTACACTCCTGCGAAAAGATTGGTTAAAATTTTGTCATAACGCTTTATAGTGCTGCCATCTATTTATATTACTTGTAAGTGAATACGAAAAGCATTTTAAGAATAAATATGTATATACATATATAATGTTTTTAGCGCTCATACTCTTGTATACGTCAACATTTCTCAAAATTAAATTAAAAAATAATTAAATGTAAAATATTTTTATGCAAAATTTGGTTATTTTCAAGAAATGGTGCAATAATTTTAAAATAGCTTCAAGAGTCTTATCTTAACAATTTGGATATCAAAATAGTTTGAAAAAATGTACATTATTATTTCCTGAATTCTTTAGATTAGTCAAAAAAATTTCATTAAATCTTAAATTAAATGTTTATGTTTTAGTTTACAAAACCTTAAATTTAAATTACCAGTTACTGTTAAATCATTATGGTAATTACTATTCCCATTAATGAACTCACCAGGTGTTGTGTTCTTTCTTTCGCCCAGATTTGTTGAAGTGTGGATGCTTTAGACATAGCATTGTGGACAGTCTAGTAGGTAAATTTTAACTAAACATCAACTCTGTATTTACCTTTCGAGATGGTTTTCCATAATAGTGAGTAGTGTTTGATGTGTCGAAAGAGGAAAATTCGGAAAAGGATATAAAAAGCAAAAACCTGATGGATATTAAAATTTTTTTTAACTATCCATTCTCAGCAACTCATTCTGAAATAGAAAATGTATAACTAGAAAATGCGTTTATTTTACAAAAAATATCACCCAACAAATATACATATTATTGTAGATCTGTTTTAGACAAAAGAAAATTTTCTAGAGTGTCATTAGACATATAGGTAACTCTATTATTTTTTTATCATGTAGGTTTGTGAAATGTAATTCCACAATGGCGCAGATATTACTGTTATTAAAAGCATACTAAACTTAAAAAATCATTTTGAAAGAAATGAAACGTCAGTAGTTAACAAAATTTAAAAAAAAAGTTTTAGTCTTTCTATTAACAATTCCAAAAGCAGTTTAAAAGGAAATACAAAAAGACGCAGGAAAAATTACGTGATCAAGCAAAGTTTTTCCTTCAAGGAAATTATGTTGTTTGAAGTAAATATTAGGAAATTTTATAATAATCTAAGAAAATATTAGAAAATTCAAAAACTACACTGGTGAACAAAATTTATGCAACTTTTTTTGCTGAAAATCCACTAGAAATCATCTTAGAAACAAAAAAATTCAGAAATTAGAAAAGAAACAGTATTTAGTAGTTGAACGAATATGGAAGCCTAATTACGAAGAAAGGAATATAATCCATAAAGTATAGAATCAAAAAAGGGCTTTATTGAGCACATGATATCGTTTACATGATTGTTTTTCCAAAAGGAAGATTAAGTTTATGTTACTTAGTATGGGATATGCCTTTCTTTTACTGCAATGGTTGCTTCACCCCGTCTCTCTATATTCAGCACCAGGTTATTCTACAGTTCTTTAAGTAAGACTCTCTCCCTCAACCAGCATTTGTTTTAAATGTTAAATGTTCCCCGGATGATGCAATTGTACTGTAAAACGTCTCCCCAAAGTATCCCACACATATTTTATAGAATTTAAATCAGGAGAGTACGCTGGCCAGTCCCTTAGAGGAATGTCTTCCCTTTCCAGTAACTGATGAACTGCAGTACTCTGATGTTGCCGCGCGATGTTTTCCATAAAAACAAAATCTGCTCCTATGAGGTAAGTATGCTCATTCTTCAATCAGCATCTGTTTCAGTTGTTGGGTGTTTCCTTGAGGATGTAATAGTACCACATGGCGCCTCCGTAAAGCATTCTATACATGTTCTATGGGATTAAAATCAGGGGAGTATGCTGGCCAATCCATTCGAATGATATCTTGCCTTTCCTGTAGCTGCTGAGTACCAGGAGATCGGTATGGTCGTGCATTGTTACCCATAAAACAAAAGAAGTCTTCACTGATGCCACCTCGTACCAGAATCACATGTTGAAGGACCACCATTTTATATTAGTGATCTTCGTCTGCTGAACATCTGTCAAAAACATGGAGCTCGGCTCTTCCTTTCAGCAAATGCCTCTCCAGATGTAAATTCCAGGATCACCTCTAAGTCTCTTTCCATGATGTTAATGGGATCAAATCGAGTCCCAACTTCTTTTTAAATCGTTAATAATCCTTTATAACACTGAAACAATTCTCATCCGTAAAGAGGACACGAGGTCACTCATGAGATGTCCAGTTTTTCTACTCCTTACACAATTCTAAACGGTAGTGCTGATGGCCAACTTTCAAAGGGATGTAGCGTTCAGATGGAGAGTGAATAGACAACATTTGTGGAGGCCTGTGGATACAGCAAACCGCGGTACTTGCCCCATTTGCTGAGCAATGGTGTCTTCTGAGAGGTTTCGAGCTCCTTTCGCTAATAACTGATCTTTCTGTTGTTTCATTCACTTACAAAGCACACTTCAACACTTTTTTTGCTATAAAAAAAGCCTAAGTCCTTTAAATTTGGAAATCAAAATTTTATAAAATAATTTAATCATTTAACATTTAATAGATTGTTTTACAACACATATATAAAATGAAATGAATAAACTACATGTGTAGTTATAAGTGTGCACTTGTATAATAATGCTTTTGTACTTACAAATAGATTTTCTAACATTAAAAATACTTAGAGGACTTATGAATTTGGTATTTTTGTGGAGCCCGAAGTCCATCAGCTAATTTGGCTTGCATAGAAAAGAAGGCCTTAACAGTGAATTAAATACCAAAACTTTTGAAACAATTGGCTTATTTATAATAATATAAGTAAGAAAGTTTCAATTAAATGATATATAGTCACTAGAGACATTTTTTTTTCAGAAATATTTTTTTTCAGAAATATTTTTTTATATGCAGATATATAACGTAAACAAGAAAGTTCTTGTCATTTCCGCGTTGCCATTGAAGGAAATAAGAATAAATATATTAAGTGAATCACATGGTTGAGACACTGTCAGTCGAGAGTAGAAATATCAGTTGTTATAAAAGCAAGTCCACCGCGCACATTCGTCAATCGTACAGTAGAGAAGAGAAATGGACATGTCGAAGGAGCTCGTTTGGTTCTGTTTGCTTTACGACTTCAAAGTGGGCGTATCAGCTGCTGCATCAAGTCTCCGAATATGTCAAACGTTTGGAGATAGTGCTGTGAATGAACGTATGGCAAGACATTGGTTTCCGAAATTTAGGTCGAGAGATTTGTTCTTCTGAGATGAAGCTGGTACCTGGTGGCTTAGTCGTCAAGTGGTTCACTGTGAGCTTCTATCAACTAAACAAACGGTCACTATGGACTTGTACTGCCAGCAATTGGAACGTGCAAAACAGACATTGCAACAAAAGGAGCTAGCACTGGTTAATCGCAGGGGTGTACAATTCTTAGCAGATAAAACTGAACCGCAAGTCGCACTACTAGCCAGGAATACCATACAGTGACTTGGCTGGGAGACTTTGTGCCATCCTCCTTACTTACCTGACTTTGCACCCTCAGATTACCACCTATTCCATTCATTGGACAATCCTCTCCGTGGAAAATTTTTCAACAGTGAAGCAGCATTCATGGACTTCTTTGAATCCACAATCCCCGAGTCTTATAGCAAGGGCATTGAACAACTGGAGACATGTTGGTAGAAAGTGCTGAATGCTGATGGTGATTACTTCGAAGACTAACAATGAGTTACACTTTTTATAGGTCATATTCTTTTGGATCATTATAAACGGCAAGAACTTTCCTGTTTAAATTGTATTAAATATCTAAAAAATGCAATTTAAATACATTTAAATTTGTTATATTCACTAAATAAGTTGAATTTAGTTTTCTTTCTAACGTAGAAAATATGTATTATATTATATGTCCTAAAATAAGAAACATTGGATTGTTGTAGGGATATTAAACAATTTTATAATGAATATAATGGCCAAAAATTGAAAAATAAAATTACGATGGGATAAACTGTAATATAAAGCTAAAGCATTAAATAATTTCTTTTATAATATTTTCAATTTCATATTACTTCTTTCCTATATTCTTAAAATTTTTTTAATGTAAACATTTTGGCCGTTTATCAATTTGAGAATATAGCTTTCATAAATTTAAATTAATGATTGAGAATATAGCTTTCATAATTAACTCCAAATAAAATTAATGATTTGGAGTGAGAAGTTATTCCCCACCTACCATACTCAGCCGATATCGTATCCTTGACTTTCTATTAATTCCAATTCATACAACATTTTTCTATCGGCAAAAAATTTGAAAAAAAAAAGTTTGGATGATGTCCAAAATGCCATCTCGAGATGTTTTACTCAAAAAACCAATTAATTTTTGCCCTTCTCGATTGTAAATTTACACATTAAATGGCAAAAAGTTATTGATAAAGAAAGTGATTATGCAGTAATCCTCCGCCTATAACACGATACTCTTATAACGCGTTTTCGGGAGGGAGTTCCAAGTGAGTACAGATTGTTCTTTGAACTGAGTGATTAATACCCGAACAACGGCCCAGAGTCTATCCCGGAGAAGCGAACTAGTTTGTGCGTCATCATGCTACTTTGAGTTTCGCAATTATCATTCACTGTGCTCCATTTTCATACCGACCTGTACCTCCACGTGGTGCCTCCTGGAAGCGTTGACCTTGGTTAACGGCTAACGCGGGCTGTGGGACTATTTTATTGCAGATTCTGATACGAGTGAGTGCATGATAAAGATATCATGGAAGCAGACAGGGAATCCTCGCAAGGGATGAACTGCTAGGACAGTTGACAAATGGTCCTGCGGACGCGAAGTCTGACTTTCTTAGAATGCTCGAGGTGGAGCAAGATCTCATCGCAGCACTTGCAGGGAGCAAAGTCAGCCAGTCTCTACAGCAGAGAATCAGGTCCGGCATCTCTGAAATTCTTCAGATTGCGCTGAAGAAAGTTGAAAAAAATGCCTTTCTCGAGGGAGAAGCAAAGACACGCTCCAGTGCCAATTCCAGAGCCAGAAACTTTGCTGAAGTGGCAGCAGGAAATCCAAGTTGCAGTTCCAAAAAACAAGGAAAGCAGAAGAAGAGAGAGCCGAGCCCTGCCAATAGCAACAGAGAGAGAGGTCCAGACAGAGACGATACAATGTGGTCTATCCTGAAGAAGAGAAGTCTTCTGAAGAAACAGGTAAACTCATCAAAAGCGCCATTAACCCGGCAAAGATTGGAGTGAACATTGCCAGAATGAGACCTATAAAGAAAGGCGGTATCCTAATTGAAACGCACAAGACTGAGGACATAGACAAATTTATTGAGGCGGTGTGCAGAAACGACGTTCTCAAGAAGCCTCAAATGATGAAGATCATCTACTCCTGTGTCATGGAAAGCATCATACTGTATGGATGCCAAGTATGGTATTCCAACACAGTGAAAATGAACCTCCACATGAATGAACTCCAACACAGTCAAATCCAAAGAGTAGCACTTCTGAAGCTGACCAAAGCATACAGAACTACCACAACCGACGCACTGGCTGGTTGCGCCCCCATCCATCTCATACAAAAGAAGATTCGAGCTATGGAACTACGGTACAGCGGTCAAGATCAATGACACAGAGTGGAACGCGGACAACACCTGGGCCAGAAATCCCTACTTAGAACCTCTATGGACCAAGACCAACATCACCTGGGATAAAGAGCTCCATCATCATGGAGATTACGCCTACACGGACGGGTCCAAAATCAATGATAAAGTCGGATATGTGGCCCTCATCTTCCAGGATGGGCTACTCATCCAAAAGATACAGGTACGCCTCAACAACATGACATCAGTATTCGAAGCAGATGCATGGGCTGTACTTCTCACCATGCAGGAAACACAGACCCAAAACTGGAAGTGCTGTCATATCCACACTGACTCTATGTCAGTTCTGGCAGCCTTGGCAGGATTGGAGCTTGAGAACGACACCCCAGGACCATCAACAACATCATCAAAGAGAAGCCGGATACCTTTAGATTCCCCTGGGTCAAAGCCCATGTTGGGATCATCCACAACGAGAAGGCAGACCTGGCTGCTAAGGAGGCGACAACACTGGACGTGATTGGCATCACAGTCAAACTGAGCAAGAAGCAGTTCCAAGCCATTACTGCAGAAGACGAACTCACCCAATGGCAATAGCTATGGAACGAGTCTACCAAAACCAGGAGACTCCTCTCCTTCGTTCCCAAAGTCTCCCGCAAACGCCTGCTTGCTGACTTCTTCCTCAACCAACCAAGTTCTGACAGGGCAGGGAGCCTTTGGAACTTACCACAAGAGGTTCCACCGAAAAACAAAGATGTGTCCGCACGACAACGAAGTGCAGACTCCTGAACACCTCCTCCTCCATATCACAAGAAATATGATGACATCAAGCAGGAATGCTTCCCAAGAGACTCCACCAGCAAACCCCTCAGAGACCTCATCCAACATAAAAGATTCCGGACTGGAGCCAGCAGAATCCTTCAAAGGGAGATGCTTCATAGACTCGACCAGTAGTCGATCATCCCACGTCAGTTTATATTTTATGTATTTAAAATATGGATTGTTGGTTTGCAAACCACAGGCGTAAGAGAAAAGTCAGGCTTCAACCATAGTGCTCCAGGTACTTTGTTATAAACGAAGCTGCTCATTTTCTCCTTGGCTATGAATATTTCGCTTATATTTTTAGAATTAAAATCAGATTACCTCAAAGAACTGATATGATTTCAAATCAGAGGGATAAGTAAGAAGAAGATATACTAGTTTATAGAATAATCAATAACAAAATGAACGAAGTAAATTGGTCGTTTACATATTGTCTTTGATATGTCGATAACAAAACGAAAACAAAGAAATATTATTTGCAAAATGATTCCTAATATTTTCCTTTCTTAAGTAAAATATAAAAACCTATTCTTAAATACATTATTTATTCTGTTTTACACACTAAAACAAATGAGAGGGGGAAATAAATGTTTGTGTTACATATTTCCTATTAATTACATCTTTAGTAACATACCAAAAGTTACTTTATATGAAATGATAAAAAAAGGCATCTTTTTCTTTTCGATTTAGCCCTTTGATTTTGCACGTATTTTTTATCATTAAAATTTATTCATTGTTACCCCAACGTTTGCTTAGATGGTTTATTTAGTTTTTAATCTAATATTAGGAATCAGTCGCAATTATGAATAAAACCCCAATTTTTAACCCGTTATTCTTGGGCTTCTATTTTCCCCTTCTTACCTTCATTTTTGATGTTCTTAATTGTTTATTTTCAGGTTTTAAATATTAAAAACGAAAGACGCTCTCTATTGACTTAATTCGCACTGCCAACGGCATAGCGAGCTAGGCTTGTCCAAGTGTCATAAGCAACAACAACACAACAAATATTAAAATATCAGTTTAGAACATGAAAATGAAATAAAATAATTAATTTAATACTATTAAAAATTGCGATCATAAATAATTTTAAATGCATGATAAAAAATGAATTTACTTCTTTCAATAGAAAATCAAAATGTACGATCTACCATAACGTGGAAAATTCTGCTCACTTCGATGTTGCACAAACTGGATGAAGTGCAAATCAGTCTTTAAAACATCCAAACTGGCTAATACGATTTATGCACTCGCACAATACATGGGTTTCTAGGAAATAAATATAAAATTTTAAAGTGAATTGTGTGAACACTTTACTCAACTAAGAGCTGCATTTATCTACATTGTTTGAAAATTTAGTTGGCAACAGGAAGATATCTCCAGCTCACAGGCTAACCCCGTCTCTCCAAATTATTAAAGTGGTTGGTGATGCTATGGAGCCTTGTTTTTGTACTAATAACGCAACCGGAAGTATTCTCCAAAGTGAATTTACAGGAGTCCTTGTAAATACAGAAACAATATTGTTTTAGTCTGCTTTCAGTTTAAGAACAAGTTAAATTTAGCTTGTTTCATTAAGTAAGTAAGGTTTGTTAGAATTTTTTTAATATTTATCGTCAGAAATTTATTGTTACTTGCATTTGTTGAATTCAATTTCTTCTATGATTGGCTTTAAATCTGTATATAAAGTGTTTACTTTCTAATGTTTCTGTTTGATCTTCGCAAATTAAGCGGCATTATTAGAAAAATTTTAAAATTTGATCGCAAAATTTTTTAAAATAGAAATTTAATTACTCATTAAACTGTAATATGAACTATTGCATCTGAAATTTAATAGACATAACAGATTTGATAGACATAAACTTCCAATCTAAAATTTTGATTGCTTACTTTTCTTTATCTTTATTTCTTTTGAATTTTTTACACTTATTTTGTTATTAAATCAAACTTAGTTGTTTTTCCTTCCTCTAGAAAAAAATTTATGGGTAAAACTGAGTAATACGGCCGAAGTTTGGTGATTTTTTGGATTTTTTTCGCCAAGTTCAAGTAAGGATTGAAATTCCTACGCTATATTCACAGCGAAATACAAAACGAATATAAAAGACAGTATTGAAATTCCGGCACTATATCTAAACCGGGTAAAACTGAGGTCTGTCCGTAATACTCAGTTTAGCCAATTTATGTTTTGCATAAAAAAGGTTATAAGTTTGAAATTACTTTATTATTTTTTTTAGCTGTTACTGACGATATTACAAATTGCATAAGTATAGTTTTCCTATTATTTATTATAATTCTTTTATATAAACTGTATTTGAATCATAGATATTGTTATTTCTTATATTTACAATTTTAAAATAAAACAATAAAAAGAATTATGAAAATCTTTATTAAAGATATACCTCTTTAAGATCAGCTTTATAATAAACTCTCATAATTACATTAAAAAATAAAAGTGAGGAACTACCATTTGAATTGCTGAATACTTATTTAAAAATTCAGTGAAAATTTATGATTGGGGCATCTTTTCATTCTTTAGCAATTTTATTGTTTAACAAAATGACGCTACACAAAAGCTATACAAAGATAGGGTGACCAGGATTACCAAAATTTAAATTTTTTTTCCAATCCAAGTGGTACTCAATTCTACACTGAACCCAAAAATTCCATTTTTTATTACTGAATGAGAAAAAGATATTACCATCACTCAACTTGTTTAAATGTTAAGGGCCAGCTTGTTCTCATAGTATGAGCATAATTAAAATTATAATGATCTATTGTCAAGTGGAATCACGAAGTTAATGTACTGTTGTTCATTTGTAAATTTATAATTACTTTATATGATTGAGTAATGCATTTAAGCATGTTTTGCATTTATAATGCTTTTTAACATTTGATGAAACAAGTATGACAAATTTGAAAAATTAAATCGATTATGTGGTAATGTGAAAAAACAATCATTAGAAACACACATAAAATTATAAATTTAAATTATCATTTCTCAAGTTATTTGATAACTGGTGTATATCACTCTAATTAATATTTTTTTAATCATATCAGAATGTCTGCAAATACTTTTCCTGTGAAGAGAAAGCATTTATGTAGGCGAATCAAGTAATTACCTATTATCCAAAATGCCTCCTTCATCAGGTGAATTATGGGGGTATCATTTGATGCCCCCCACAATAACAGTGGACTGCTTACTGCCGACAGGAGTGATAATTCCTTTAACTTGTGTTCGTGATGCTACTCTGGAGACTGTGAAATGTAAGTAATTAGTTTCTATCTATTTAATATATATTTATAAGTAGAGTAATTATTTAATATAATAGGTCTTTGGTAGCAGTGCTAAGTTCTCTTATAAACAGCCATTTTTATGTCTATATAACTATTATTCCTATGCATTAGATTTAATTTTCAAAGGAGTTCCTCATACTGATACCTAATAATTTGTAAAATAAGTTGTAAATAATGATTCTTATTTTAAATATCACACTTATGGTTCTTGCATTTCATAAACTATTAATTAGTTGTGAGGATTAAGTTCCTCATCAACCTATAATTATATATAATTTCAGATATTAAATATTATGGTTTTTGGAATTTTCTTTCGATTTCCTAACCATAACAGCATTTTATTTAATACTATTTATGTATGCTTGAAAATAAAACTATTTGTAATAAAATTATACTGCTACTTTTCCAATAATCTCATGTGAATAATGTCATATTTTTCATAATTTATTTTTAATCAATTGAATGAAAATCCTGTCTTTAAAATAAGCCTCCTAGCTAAATAAGAGTTAACCACTAGATCCACTAAATGATAATTCTAATTATTATTTAAATAACTTTGGTTTTTATGATAATTTGTTTTTATTGATACAGAAAATGTATGCCTCAAAAATTACAGAAGTATATTTTATTTAACATTAAAATAACTTGCTGTGTAAAAGATGTTAAATTTAAACCATATATATGCAAAAAAATTATAATGTAAAAACATAGCAGAAACTATGTAACTTATTAGAACAAATGTATGTAGTCTCATTTATGTAATTTAAATATATATGCTATAAATATTATAAAATATAATTGTTGTGATTATAATTGTGTTATTATTTGATGTAAACATACTGTTATATATTATGTAACTAAATTATGCTATCATACTTATTGTAAAATTAACAGTTTTAATGTTTATAGAAATTTTATAAGGTTAGCAACCATTAATTGTATTAATTTTAATCTTAAGTTACTTTAAATAACTTATATTACAATACACCAATTATTCATTTTTGATTATTTTCCTGGTTTTAAAATGTGGAAAAAGTTTAATGTTTTTTTTGAAATTTAAGTTTTAAAAGATAGGAATTTAAAAAGGCTAAATCTTGAATTTGATACAAAATTTAAATTCTCTTTAATAACATTTAATATTTATAATTTTTATCAAATATTTAACTTAATTAATAATAACTGGTTAAAGATGACGGAATTGTACAGGTTTAGCGTGATTTCCAATTTTAGTGCCAAGCACTCCACAGCTATGTCATTAACCTAAATTATGTCACTACGCACAATATCCAACTACAAATTCCGATTGCGTTCGAAGTTCAACTTTCGAGTGGCACGCTTTTTCGAATTCCGAATATTAAAATTTTGAATATTTCATTATAATTAAATCATATAGAATTATTGAAATTCTAATAACTAGAAACAAATTTTTTATTAAAACTCTGTTTTTAATTAACCGGGTATAGGCGCCTACCTTAAAAAAAACTTCAGTGTAGTGCTATCTACTACAGTGACAACAGGGCAATACAGCTAAATTTCTGATGTTAACAAATTGTATTTTTTATTAAAACTCAAATTTTAAATAGCCTGGCAGTAACGCCCACTTTAAAAAATTTCAGTATGCCACAATCTAATACTAACACGAAACTTGCAATAAAACTTATTTAAAGATGTATTTACTTAAGTTAACATACATTTTTATACAAAAAAACTAAAGTATCTTATTAAAACTCTAAATGAAATTTTAATGAAAAACAAAATAATTCACCTAATCTTCACTACTTTCACAATCATTGCACCCTACAGGAGAATAAACAATTTTAATGCATTCAAAGAAATCTTCTACTGTATTTTCTTTGTGATTTTTTCACCATATATACTCGCAATGTATGAGTCAAACTGACCAGGCACATGATTAGTACTTTGCACAGATCTTTTAATGGCAGACCAAACAAAAATTAAAAATAATATAACTTTAAAAAATTCCAAGCTATATGCATTGCAAAAATTCGAAATAATATTTAAAAAATTATAAAAAATATAATTTTCAAAAATTCGATATAATATAACTTTAAAAAAAATCTGAAGTGCGATAACGGGAACATTAACATAACAAATTCTTAAATTGTAAACAAATAAAATTATTCATTAAATGCTTCAAGGATTGCACAGAACACTAATTTCTTGCATGTCATACAATCACTTATGTCATAAAACAAAAATCATATCAGGAAAAAGCATTCCGAATTGTTAAGTCCATTTGCTGCACTTTATCACCCCCTTGATGCATTTTACCCATCATACAGTTCTTTACTCTTAGGTGAATTTCAGCTTTGAATGTTGGTAATCTAAATTTTAATATTGTTTTTGTAATTATTATTAAATGTAATAGCAATGTAATTATTATTAAAACTTAATTAGTCATCACAAGGGAACAAACATGAGAAAAAAGCCAATATCAATATTGCTAACATCATCAGTAGGTGTTAGCAATAAAAGTTTAAATAGGGTACTCCTTAATTGTTTGACAATTTATTCTATGCCAAGATGTGACTAACAAGATTTCTGCTACACAAAAGCTATACAAAGATAGAGTTACCAGAAATAGAATTTTATTGCCAAGATGTATTATTAAATTTTTCGTCAAACTAAGGGGTATACAATTCTGCACCAAATATGGTGTTGGCAATGATTCTGTATAGTTTTTTTATAAATTAATTGTTGATTCTAATTATCTTTTTATTAACTTTGTGTTATTTCTAATATTCTTTTATTTATATTTATTTTTACAATATGTATGTTTATATAATATAATACATATATTTCTTTCATTTGGATAAGTGTTACTTATTTATTCATAGGTGATTTGTGGCATGAAGCAAACCGGTACCCTCTTTTTCATAAATTGGGACAAGAAATGTCTTATATATTTGTTTCCATTACTCAAGATGCTGAAAAAGAGGAATTTTATGATGAAACCCGTAGGCTTTGCGATTTACGTCTTTTTCAGCCCATTCTTAAGGTTATTGAACCTAAAGGCAACAAGGAAGAAAAGATGTTAAATTCTGAAATTGGTAAAATTTAGATAATTTTATGGAATACAAATGATGTCTGAAATGATACTTTGTTGAAAGAATTAATTGCACAAACATTTCATCCATATTATTTTTATTGATAATGATATGCTAAGAGAATTAAAAAAATATTTAAATTCTTTAATTATATGGAAAATTTTAATCACTTTTAATATTGATATCTATTTTTGTATATCTTTATTCAAGTAATCAAAATCAGTTTTTCACTTCTCATGATAAAATTAAATATTGGATCAATATATTGCATGCTATATTGGTATGTGTGTTAGATGATACTCAAATAAAAATTTAATTACATATGTAAATGAAATGTGTAAAATATTTTATGACTGATAATTATATCCTCAATTAAAGCATATAAATGAAATGTGTAAGCTATTTTATATGACTGAGAATTACATCCCCAATTGAATAACATGAACTATTCTTCTCCTTCAACCCTTTCAGGTGCACTACCCTTTAAACTTGAAATATTAAAAAAAAATAAATTTATGCTGCCTATTTAAGCTTTAGAGAGTATACAGTGAAAATTTTGAACATCTCGATTTTGTGAGTGTTCCATCACATGGAACACTGTGCCACAAGGGTCGTGAAAAGTGTGACTAAGTGAGCATTGCATTGAAGCATGTAAACTCATAAATGGTTTTGCATATGAATGAAAAACCAGTGTACTACAAGGACGCTTGCTATTCTACACCCAAAAATAAATTTTTACAATATGTTTAGTTATCCAAGTAAGGTTTTGGGGCTGCATAGAGGAGCCTGGTTGAAATTAATCATTGCCATCATCTTCACTTGCATCCAACACATCATAGCAATCAGACTGAGATTTATCAAGTGGCTTAGGAACATATTCCTTGGATCACTATCTAATGCTCTGATTCACTAACAGAGGGCAATTTTTTAAGCATTTTTATTGCTTCAGAAAGACTAAGACCTTTCCATGTCATTTATTTGCCATTAATAAATTAAAAAAATTAACTGGTAATTAAAATTATATTTGTAAAAAAATAAACTAAACATATATAAAATCAAAAAAATATTTCATTTTATATACAATATAATAAAATGAATGACAGGGAAAAGGTAAATCGAGCGCACAAAAATAATGCTCTTCTAACTAGAGAGGATTCGACTGATATAACCCATAACCCACTGCAGCTTCCCAATTCAGGAGGCCAAAAAAGGTGTAGAAATGTTACACATGCAAATAATCCTTCCATGTAAATTCCTCAGAATTAATTCCTTCCACCCAAAAAGAGAGAAAAACAGTAAAAAATAAACACAGCTGTTTTCTTCATCATTGCATTCAAGGCTAATCATACTCTGAATTGTGGAAAGGAAAAGGACTATTGCTGCACAGTGTTCCAGAGAATGGAACACCTTGTTCTATCAGACAATCATACATATACTATATGCATAAAAAATTTAAAGTAATATAGAATAAATAGTTCATGGTACAGGCAACAAAATAACACAGAAATTTCTTTTCAAACAATAATTTTTGTATGACAAAAAAATTAGGAAATATTCTTTCAAAATAAAGGGATTTAAATAATTTGCTATAATTAAAAATTATTGATTGTCTTATATATTGTTGCAATCTATTATCAAAAAAGAAAGTTTAAAGAACATTTTAAGCCAAATTTCATCCATTTATAGCTAAATGCAACAATTTGGTAACAAATAAAAGTTTGGTATTTTATCTCCTGGAACACTGAACCGCAAAGGGTTAAATCATCTTTTGAATACTTTAATCATCTTTGATAGGGTTAAATCATCTTTTGTAATTAAAAATGTTTGTAAACTAAAAATGTTTCAAACTTTGTACACATCACAAAAAATACATCAAAAAACTAAGGTAGTTTAAAAGACCTTAATTTTTGGAGGATATGGTTCTTTGTTTTTCTTTTAAAAATGTCAACTAGTACATTTTGATGACAAGCATTACAAAATCAATAATTTATTGATTTTATAGAAACTAAACTGTCTCGATTGTTTGAAGTTTGGGAGTTCATATCAACAATGCCTTCTAAAAGATGCATTTCAATTTCATTATTGAGCAATGTTGAGAAAAAAAATATGTTAAATAGTATCTTGTTATTGTCCTTGTTCAACTAGGCTGGCAATATCAAGATTAATGCTGTTTATGTCTTTAATCTGTTATTTTTTATTTATCTTTTTAAGCACTGAAACTTTGTTATACTGTATTTCTCACTACTATAAAATATAATTATTTCTATGTTGGATAAATATATCTGTGTAATGATATATAAAAATATATTGTATTTCTATACAATTTTTCTTAGCTTTGTAGTCCAATATATGAAATATGCAGAAGAATATTAATCATTAGAATTGAGGGACTAAAAGAAAACTATGTTATATATTTTAAAGGGAAAAGTATTAGGAAAAAAATAAAAGGAAAACAATTTTTTTGAAAATCATCATTTAATAATTGTCATTATTTAAAACTTTTATATAGTGGAGATGAAAATTACATTTGCCAAAAATATTCTGGTGTCTGAAGAGTCGAAAGAATTTGCATTGCATCTTTCAGTTTTTAATATGTTCAAATGCCATTTATTGGATAATACACAGTCAAAAAAGTGTGGTAAATATGCCAATTATTCCAAGCCACATCTAACTTATTCCAAATTAGATGTGTGTATCAATAAACCATTCTCAGGACATTTAAAATGACAGGAGAATAAATGAATACTGTAAGGAAAAAAAAAAAAAATTACAAAGTGCTGTCAAATACTTTGTAACAGTCTTGAAATTGTATTTTAGTGAATAATGAAATTGTTCAATAAATTTAAGCTTGACAATTGAAAATTATTTAATAAATGTAGCACATTTAATAACTTAATTAGAATGGTAGATGATTATTTATTTATGGATCAGTGTTAATAGTCATGATACAAATGAAGCTAAATTCAATAATGTGTTCAAAGATAAAGCCTAAAATGTGTGAAAATGTTTTTAATATTAAAAAGGTAAAAGGTTTTTAATATTTAAAAGAAGTCATTTCTTTTAAATTAATAGCATTTAGGGACATAAAAAATTTAATTTTTAAACGAGCTTTTTATTTTTCTTACTTTTAGAGATTTATATCGACTGTATAATACATATTCATTAATTTTTATTTTGTTTCCTTGCATTAAAATTCACATTATTTATTAGAATATATGTTAATTATATTTACTGTGTATTTTTTCATTTGTATATAACTTGACATTCATTTATGTTTCCTATTGTTTTTAATTCTGAGTATTGAGAATTATTACAAATCTTATTAAATCTTGCTGCTTATTTAACCTAATGAAATTCAATTCAAGCTTTCCTTAAAGACCATTGTATTTTGCCGTAGTAAAGAAGGATTAAATCATATCTAGCATATGTAAAATTAGCAAACATAACAATTTTTATTTTATAAAGACAATATGATTTTATTTTACTGTTGAGGATTTAATATTATATTTAATTGCTCTTTAAATTAAATTTTTTTATGTAGGCTTATATATCTAAAGAGTTTTTTTTCCCACAGGTCTTGCTATAGGCATGCCAGTTCATGAATTTGATGAAATGAAAGATCCTGAATTGATTGAATTTAGGCGGAATATTCTAAATGTGTGCAAGCAAACAGTTGAATCTAGAGATTCAAGTGCAATAGATAAACTTACATCATATGTATATCCCCCTGAAATTGAAAGTGGTAGAGATCTTCCTCCTAACCTTGAAAAAAAACTTGACAAAGGTAAAGTTTTTAACAATTTGTACGAATTTTTTGTACGAAATATTTTAATAATTCTTATTAAAATATTTATTACAAATTCTTATGTTTCAAACAAAATTTTCTAGCATAAAATATGTATAAATGATTAGTTGCTGTTATTAAAATTACTTTTTGAATATAAAAAAGCCTTTTATGTTCAGCCATTATTTTAATTATATATTACATATTTTAAAAATAAATACATTTTTTAAGTTAAATGAGCATCAAAAAAAATTCATGTTGATTATACATCTTATATTTTCTATGTTTTTTTATTAGATGGAAATTATTCTTTATTCAATTAATTTCTATGATAACCATAATTGTTGAGAATAAATTGAAGTTAAATTTTTTTATGCAAATTAGTATAGTAATATCATGCGTAGATTTAAGTTTTTATAATTCAATAAAAATATTTTTAACCAATTAAACTTGATTGTCAATTTATATTTTTTACATTATTAAGCTTAGATTTAAATGATGAATTTTTATTATTGGTTTTTGTAAAGATATATAATATTCAAAGCAATCAAATATTTATTATATTATTAATAAAGAATATTCATTTTTCAAGAATTTTTTAAAATTTTTTCTTTAATAGAAGAATTTTTAAAATTTTTGTTTAAAAAATTATATTTTGGAGAAATTTTTGAAAATGTCAAAAGTATTTAGCATGTATCTCAATTTCTCTTATTTGTTTGCTTGTTGGTAAGATAAATTATTGATAGCATCAAATGAAATTGTTTTGTATATTTCTTCTAGAAACTTCTAAACAGAAACCTCATAATGAAATTATTTTTAGTTTTAGTTATTTTGATTGTAGTGAAATATTCATATTAAAATGTTGCTTAATTTCTTAGAAAGTATTTAAATAAAAAGACACAGAATAATATCTATGAATAGTGAAATAATCTAATAATTTTAGAAAGTATCATTTTATTTCATTGTAAATTAATAGCAACTGAAGGAATAGAAAGTTTTTAATTGTTGATTAAATCAGTGAATAATTATGTTTTGCAAGCATTATGATTTAATTTTATGTATGTAAATGTGGCTCATAAGAAGTGCTATTCCTTTGCCTTCTTTTATTTGGATTAATTTCAATTTTTATTTCTAATTCAATTATATAAAGTTTAAAATAAATATAAAGATAAAATCTATGATAATTGTAAAATTATCTCTAGCAGCATTTTAAATGTGAAAAATAAGAAAGGAGGCTAATTATATGCAATTTGTTTTCAAAGAGGGTATTTAATATTTCATTAAAATTATGAGCACTAACATTTTATAAAATTAGTTGCATTTTGAATAAAAAATGTTAGAGCTATGCATATTCACTTAATAGACTTCACAATTGAATTTAGTGCATAGATATGTCAATATTTCTTAATTAAAGACTACTGTTAAATAAAAACAATTACAAATTGGAAATTGCACTTAGCCATTCTATGATTGATTCTGACAGTTAACATGCATCAACTGTTCTTTTCTTTCTTTTTTATTCACTCTCTAATAGTGATTTTATGTTTCTCACACAAGTGGTTACTAAAATTGAAATAGTCTAACGTCATCAAATGCTGATTTTAGAAGAAAACCACACTTTTATAACACATGTTTAAAAAGTTAAATTCTTCTCTAAATTTAGATCTTTATTAAATTAAGAGTTCAAACTATTTTATTGTAGAAAGAATTTTTATTGTAATTTGAAGTAGTAGTGTCTAAGTGTATTTTATTCTCATTTTTGTTGCTTCAAATTTCTGTTATGATTTTTAAAATATTTGTAAAATATGTTTAAATAGGTTCCTTGATTGTATGTGTGTGGGTGCTTTCAAATTCTGGTGAAAAGCAAAAATATACTGTCAAAGTTTACAAAGATGATTATCCTGAGAGTGTTACTCAAGAAGCACTTTTAAAAAAACTGAAATGTTTGAAATTGTCTAAGCAAGAGCAAGAAGAAAGGGCACGAGGATGTCAGCACAACTATTTGCTAAAAGTCTGTGGTGTAGATGAATATTTATTAGAAAGATTTCCTCTATCACAATATAAAGTAAATATTCTTTTGTCATATGAACAATGTTAAAAATCTTATATATAGGGTTACTATAAGTTCAATAATATTACCCTTAATATTTAGAAATTTAATATTATGTTCTGAAATGATAATTATCCAAGATTGAAACTTAAAAAGTGGTAACAAAATTTTGAGTTGATTTCTTGTAGTTGTCAATAAAGATATTTGTAATTCTTATTTTAATAATATTCATGCATTGCTTGAAATTCTTTAAAAATTTTAGAATTTTTATTTGTACTTCAAAATTTTTTTAATTTCTGGAGTTTTCTAAATTTTTTGGAAATTTTGAATTTGACCTATGAAAAATTTCCAATTTTAATATGTATTGTATTTTTGATAGAAAACTTTTTCGTTTCTAAAATTTTTAATCTTTTAAATGTCTTACCAAAAAAAAATATTAAACTGATTTTTCAACTAAGAAGTAAACTATTTTTACGAACGAAATTGTATTTTTTAAAAAATATTTTACTTTTAGTACATTTGGTAATATTAAACAAATATTTGCTTTATCCAACAAGGAAAAAAGGAGGATTATATAATCATATTTTAAATTAATAAGTAAATGTATTGTTATTTCTAAATAAAAGGGAAAATGGGAAGAAAATTCATTAATAAAAATTTGACCTGAATTTATTGTCTTAAATAAATTAAGAAATAAAAAGAATATAAATTATTTTACTTGGTGACTTTCAAAGTTATTAACTACATAATTATATCTGATTAATTTATCATTCCACATGTGATTTATTTTATCTTTTTGACTTAATGAGTTAATTCAAATCACTATTGTTAAAAGTTTGTAGCTAAAGTTCAGTTGATAAATTGTTTGATAAACATACCATTAATTAAACTTCTTATATGTATTTCAGAAAAATTTAAATATTATGACATCATATAATAAAAAAAACATAGCGTATAATTTAAAAATTTTAAAATATACATATTTTTTTATGAATCTTTCTCAGGGAAAAATCATTTATATATATATATTTTAGAAATTTTATTTTTTATATGTATTCTAGAATGATATATGACTTTCCTGATTTTTAAAATAATAATTTACTTTAGATAGTTTGACATTGAAGTATTAAGATGTTTAAAGTATATTCTATCAATGATTTAAAATTACCAATGAATCTTAAGTATGAAAGTCTTAAGATTAAACTGTTTTTTGCCTGACTTATCATTGCTAGTCACATTGTTCTTGTTCTAATGTTCTTGTCACATTTTCTAAATAATTTTCTATAAGTAACACTTTATCATTAAGCAATTTCTTTATGGTTAGTAATATTTTACAAAAATGTCAAACATTTCAAATCACAAATGTACCAAATATTTTGCGAAAAATTATAAATGATAATAATATTTATAAAAATATATATGATTTCGGCATATTTATATGCATTGACAGAGAGATGGCGAGTGATATAATTGAAAAACTGTTCTGCCCTTCTAAACATAATTTTTAGTGACATTTTTTTTATGTAATCACTTCTATTTAAAAATAGCTTATGAACTTTACATATTAAAATTAAGAGCTCAGTTGTGAATTTCTTTTTATTAGAATAAAAGCATTTTTTTATGATTGTTGAAATTTTTTATTGGAAGCATGCCTTTTAACATATATGTCTCTATATCACATGAAAGATAGTTCAATTGATTTATGACTTATTAATCTTCTTATACTTATTCTTATACTTATTAATGATCTTATTAATAAAGATTTGATTTAATTTTTTATAGTAATAAACTTTTAATGATTATTATGATTAATTTTGATTATCATTTTTAATTTATTGGAATTAAAGAATTATTCAGAATTTTTAACATTAATCTTAATGCTTGTATAATATTACTTCTGAGCACTGAACTTTCAGAATTTTTAATATTTTTAAATTATTAAATGAATAACTTTATATAAAATATTCCTATAAATTAATTTTTTCTTCTGTTTTGTTTTATACTTTTTCCAGTATATTAGACAATGCATTGCTAAAGGTGAGATTCCTCAACTTATGCTGATGTGTAGAGAATCAGTGTGCAAATCTCTGCCGCATTGTGAGTTTCGCATGCCATCTTCTATTATACGCAGGGCTCCACCACCTCCGTCTAATGAAGAAACTATTTCCTTATGGAATATTGATTCTATGTTACGAATAAGAGTATTGTGGGCTACCTATGTTAATGTCAGAGATGTTGACAAAATATATGTCAAAACTGGCATCTTTCATGGAACTGAACCTCTCTGTCAAACAAGAGAAACATCCCAAGTCGTGTTTTCCAATCCAAAATGGGAACAATGGTTGGAATATGACCTTTATCTTCCAGACATTCCTCGTAGTGCAAGATTATGTCTTTCTGTATGTTCTGTTTCAAGGCGAAAGCGACGTGAAGAACACTGTGCTATTGCTTATGGAAATATCAATCTTTTTGATTATCGTGATAGATTGCTGTCAGACAGAATAAGTGTTCATCTTTGGGCTATGCCGAAAGGCATGGAAAATGAATTGCTGAATCCTATTGATACTACTGGATCTAATCCAAATAAAGATGCCCCTTGCTTGGAACTTGAGTTTGAAAGGTTTGGAAGCCATGTTGTTTACCCATCAGTGGAACAGATTGAAAAGTATGCTTTATTTGCTGCTAAAGTTGAAGAGCAAGGAGAACAAACAGTAAGATTTTTAACTTATGTTAAGGAATTATTATTCATAATTTACAATCTAATTAATACCTAAATATCAGATTATATGTTTTTATGAATAATTATAAATGTATTCCATTTCTTTTCATTTATTTTCTGATTTATTTACAGTCATTCACAGATGCATCAAGTTTTGATACTCTTAAAGAAATCATAGAAAGAGATCCTTTATCAGAAATTTCTGAGCAAGAAAAAGAACTATTATTTAGAATGCGTAAAGAATGTAAATCTATCCCTGATTCATTACCAAAACTATTAGAAGCAGTAAAATGGAGCAGTAGAGATGAAGTTTGCCAAATGTATGTTCTTCTGAAAGATTGGCCACAAGTTTCATCAGAAGTTGCTTTGGAGTTACTGGACTGTAAATATGCTGATAAAGTTGTTCGTGATCATGCAGTTTTGTGGCTAGATTCAAGCCTTACAGATGATCTTATGTCTCAATATTTACTCCAGTTAGTTCAAGTAAGTTTTTTTGTATTTGTTTTTGATTACTTTGTTAAGGATTCTAATTGTGACAAATAATAATGTTATATGTATATACATATAGATTTCCTATAAAATCATTTAAATTAGAAAATATTCATGAAGTTACTTTATTGATATTAAAATAGTTAGATGCATATGTTTGATGTTTTCCAATTTGTTGAATCAAATATTAATTAAACAATTATTTTATGATACCTCGTTTTGTGTATCAAAATACTTTCCAATTGTTTAAAATGAAAGACATAACTGCCAAAAAAATGTTGTTGATTTAAAAGGGAACAAAATTTTTGTATTTATGGTTACAATGAATTTTCTTTTATCCTATGCCCGACCTTGGTTTTTCAACCATCAGTCTCTGTCGGGCAGCCCAATACAATCTTGAGGTGAATGAAAAGTCATCTTCCACAGAATGGTTACAATGAATAGAAGATGTTGTGAAAGCTGCTAATTCATTTCGGCAATAATTATGATTTGTTATCTTTTTGATTAAAGTTCAATTTATAGAAAGTATCCCATTTGATTTGCAATTGTATATTTATTTCTATAAGTACAATGTTTTCATATGGTATTAAATTCTTATTTTATTAAGCTTGAATCACTTCTACTTTTTCACAAGCTTTTCTATTTTTTATTTTCCTTACAATTTTTCAGAATTTGATTTTTGAAACTCGAATATACATTTTCATGTTATCAATTCATTTCAATTTTGATTATTCTGTTTTCCAAATGCTACTTTAGTCATAAAACTCATTAACAGTAGTTATTTTTCATCTGAGTGGTGAAGTTTGGTTATTTAATTATTGAAATTTTTCAAAGCTTATGATATTCTTCTATGAATAATATAATTTTAAATTTGATCTTTTATGATAACATTTTCTTAATTCTAACAAAAATACTTCTCATAATCTTCCACAAATTCTTAAAAATTTTTTTTCCTTAACTTCCAATATCCACATTTTACATTCATTGATTAAAATTTAACACTTTTATTCAGTAGTTATTGATCTTTAAAATTTTTGAATTCCACAAAAATACCAACTTGTTGCTTTAACTTAATTTAATATTTCTGGCATAATATATTTTTTATGATTTATTTCTTACTCCAAATAGATGTTCTCTCAACTAATATAAACATTTTTATGTGTGATATACATTTAGTTATAATTTTCTTAATTTAACGACATAAATGTTAAAATTTTTTGGTAAACAAGGTTTGAAATGTGATTATAATTAGAACAATTGGTAAAATGTTTATTTAAATTAAACTGTTTTATGCATATTATTAAGTTTATATAATTCATTCTATTAGGTAATAAAATATGAATCTTATTTTGATAACAACTTAGCAAAGCTTCTCATCCGAAGAGCATTGTCCAATAGAAAAATTGGTCATTTTTTCTTTTGGCATTTAAAGTAAGAAATATTATTTTTACTGTTAAATATTACAATGATTTATTTTGTATATTTACCAATTGATTTTAAATATGTTAACTGATAAAAAAATTATAATTTAATTGCATTTATTTTTTTAAAAGCTATTTTTCTTGAGAATTAAAATTTTTAAGTTGTGATTTTGCATAATTTGATTGTAATATGATTCAGAGTATAATTTATAACAGTTTGAGAATATTTAAAATAATTTTATGCCATATTAAATATTTTTTTGGAAATATTCTGAGTAATCTAGGTAAATAATTTGGTCACTAAAAAATTCATCAAAAATGAATTTTTAAGTTAACTTGAAGTTAAAATTCAAAGTTGATGAGTTTAAATTATATTCAATTTGCAAAGGATTATTTTTTTAATTCTTTTTGTAAATAAATAGTATACATTTAATAAGAGATGAGAGAGAAAATGAATTTTTTAAATATGACATGCTTTTAAAAATAGCTTAATTTATTTGCTTATTTTGGCTTATTAAAGGAAAATTTTATGATAGCAAAAGAAGTGAAGTATTTTTTTGTTTTGTTTTTTAGAATTCTTATTTTTACATATCATTTTCTCTGGAAAGATTCCATTCTATTAAAATAATTTTAATTTTCTCTTTTGTCTTTGTTAATGAATATTCAAGAGGGAGGGAAAGAATCAGATTCCATTAGAAAACTGAATTTTAACTTTTGTGTATAAATATGAATTAGAAAAAATTATGATCTTTATGTTGATTAAAAAATTTAGAAAATAATTTATCCCAAGTAATAGTTATGAAAGTATTTTGTACTCCATTTCTGGCCAATGTCTTTACTATTTTTCTTCCTTTCTTATCAAATATGTCCAAAAGTAATATCTTTAACTTAAAAGAAACAATTCTGAACTGTAATTATGATAATCTGAGAAGGAAAAGTATAAATGATACTGAAAGAGTTCAGAAAAAAATTAAATTTTAACTTTTGTGTGCAATTTTGAATATCCATTAAATCTTTCTAAGTTGATAGTTAAACTTTGCTTAATTAAATAAGTCCAAAATTAACTGATCAAATAAATTTGACAGAGTTTTTGCTTTTAGTGATTTTTGTTATGTTCAATGTATAAATGCTTTTGAAATAAAAAAAAATTTTTTTTTCAAACAAAAATTAAATTAATCAAACAAAATTTAAAAACAATTTTTCAGTTGCATTGAATCATTTAAGATAGAATGAAAAAAAAACTTTGACATCATATTTTGTTATACAGAAATATTTTTTTTTTTCTATTTGAGCATCCATTAAACATGCCTCTTTTTCTAATTGGTGAGTCCAAATTATTGTAAAAAATTTGTGATATACTAAAGCATCCTTTCTGCATTTTTATGTTTGGGACAATACAGATTGGAAATTGTGAATTTTTGTTTTGCAATGAGTTAATAGTAATTATTAATGCTAAGAGGTGACACTTTTGTTCCTCTGTTTTCCCTTATATATTTTTGCGTTTTTTTTTATAGTTTTTAATGTCTACAGAATGAGCAAAATTTGTGTATTGATTTTATTATTATCTATTCCTCCTTTTTTTAGCATTTTATTTTGCATAAACATTTCTGGTGTCAGGAATAAAAACTATATGATGAACTAAAAAAACCAATACATAAATTGGTCAAACTTCATATCAAAAAATATTGATTTTTATTATTCATTTTAAAGTAATATTTTTCGTAGTAAGTAAGAATTGTGTATTTTGATTTATAATGGATGTTATTGTATTAGTATTATGTTAATATTTTAATTTTCATCTTGCATGTTTTGATCATGTGTTCACCAGGATATTGGCGCAAATGATTGTCTTATATATGTATTCATTTTTTATAGATAGTTTTTAATACTGTGCTTCAATTAAAAATGAGCGAAAATTGTTATGTGTTTTGCTTTTTATGTATATTGGTTTTATTAATATTATTTATTCCCCTCTCTCCATTAGCATTATGCTTTATGTAAACACAATAAATTGCATTAAAAATTAAAGACAAATACAAAATGCAGTACAATTAAAAAAGATTGCATTAATGTAATTTATGAAATAATTGTAAACATTTCTTCAATATATATAAGACTAGTTTTATTTAGAAATATTAGCTATGTTAACGTTTAGTAAAAGGATTTATGTACTTAAGCTGTAGTAAGGAGTTTTACTCATGATTCACATCCAAATACTGTTATACTGATAAGATTTGTTGTACATAAATAATTATATAACTTGATATCTTTTTAATGGTATGAAATTGAGAGAACAACAAGTGTTTACCTGCTCAAATAATGAAGCATTGTATTTATTTTGCATTAAAGTGCTTAGTATTAATTTAAATTTCTAGATAAAATTCTCTGTAAATTGCAAATTATTCCCCTAAAACTAACTTAAAATAACTGAACCTAATGTTAATACACTTCCACTACGATGTGTTTTAACATTGTTTTTTATGTTTGTTCCTCATGTAGTTATTTAGATTATTAATTTATTTCACAATTTCTTAACTTTATTATGTTATTTGGCTATAAATTCAGTTTGTAATTTATTATATTTCTATAATATTGAGTGCATGTATAATAAGAAATAAATATTAATAAAAATCTTGTTTTTGATCTTCTTTTATTAGCACTTTAATTTAAAATTGGTGCTGATTATTGTATTCATAAAATAATTGACAAAAATTCATTTTTATTAGTTGCTACCTGTTGTTTAAATAATTTAAGTATTTTAATATTTTTTGTTATTATCTACGATGCAACTTTATCTATGATGATATTGATATATATTTGTTTAAAATAGGTCAGAAATGCATGATCCTTCAGTAGCTACTCGTTTTGGATTAATGCTTGAAGCTTATTGTCGTGGAGTAGGTTCACATTTAAAGTCAATTGTACGACAGGTGGAAGCTCTCGAAAAACTTACAAAATTAACCGATACTTTAAAGGAGAGAAAAGATGAAACACAAAAAGTAAGTTTTTCTTATTGCAAAAACATTCTTATTAATAATTAATAAATATTTTTGAGCAAATAAAATAGTCAAATTCGGAGAATCAAATTATTTTTATTTTATTCACATATACTTCTTTCTCTCAATTTTGCAGTACCTCTCCACTTTCTTAACTTCTTGATAGCTTTGATCTATTCTTTTGCAGATTATTTCATATGTAAGTTCTAACTTACATATTAATTAACTAACATTATTAAAGGAATATATATTAATTAATGTAACTTAAATATAGTGTACAATATTACATATATATTTTAATTCATATAAAAAAGTTTTATTATTACTTTGTCAAAAAGCCTTGTTCAGATTTCTAAAATATTTTTAAAATTTGTCGCTAAGGATTTAGTCTGTTATATTTTAAATTTTAAACTGTTAGACATTGATTTAAAATAATCATGAAAATGGGAAATTTATATTGTTCATAAATCATAGTTATTTTATAAATTATGTTGATTTGGAAAAAATTGTCTTTTCTAAACTTTTTTAGTAAATAAGCTTTTTTTTCTATATTATTGAAAGTTGCAAATTAATTGCATTTTTGAGACTTCACTTTTTTATATATAAAATTAAAATTAGTGCTGCCTAAAATGAAATGCCAACACTGTATATTAAATTTTTCATATATATATATGTATATATAACTCTTCTTCTTAAATGATTTTCATATTTGCTTTTTGCAAAATCTTGTTTGTTATGTGTATTTCTACATTATACATTTATATAATGTCTTCATAGAATTTTAGCGTGTTTTATATTGTGCATTCTCCAAAACATGAATTCTATTGTTAACTTTTATATTTTATATATATGATATATTTTTAAATCATAAATGCTAGCAACTAATTTTTCTTCCAGTCTAAAAGTTGAATAATGTAGTTTTTAATATAAATTTTATTGCTGGAAATTCTGCAATTTAAATTTTACTTTCATTTTTATTTCACAATGATTAAAGAATCTTTATATATTTTTAATATCTTAACGCTAATCACATCTGTTCAGTTTTAACTGTTTGGTAATTAATGTTATGTTATTTTACACAATAAATAACTTGATAAGAGTAACAAATATTATGCATTATTCTTGTTTGTAAAATGAGATAATTTCTTTCTGTAATTTTCATCTTTAACAAAAATAAAGATTTTTGGAATTAAAATGTATTAAATCTTATATATATTATGTCACTTAATTTCTAATGTTAGTTATCTATAATTTAAATATCTAAATAGTTTTATTAGTCTGAGTGCATTTAAAATTAATATAAATTTGTGCAATATTGAACAAATATATATTTCTCATTGTTGATTTTCCAAGAAATATTATCTTCTTTAATGTAACTTCATTGAGTATGAAAGTTTTTGATTTTCCTGTGTAGGTCATAATTCTAGAAATTGAGAATTATCTCTATTTCATTTCAAAATGAGTCCCTCCCAGAGGTTTATATAAATTGAAAATAGTTTTCTTTGACACAAATTTTAAACTAATAGATAACTATTTAACTGAGCCACATATTAACATGGAAATGATCAAAATAGTTTTGTTTACCAAAAGCTATGAAACATTTGTCTATTACCCATGGTACAGTTAATTTGAAAGCATCATTTAGGCTTCACTTTCTTGTTGAATTTTATGTTAAACATCTACGCACTCAATATTTTTGGTATTACTGCCAGGTTATCTTGTCTTATGATGGTCTTATCATTTAAAATTTATTTATTAAACAAAAATTTAACATATCAATATCACTTTTTGGAGATCAATAGCCTACATTGCATCATTAACATTTTATATTTGATTTACAGCATAATAAGTTCATTTCATTAATCATATCAAATAAAGACAAAATATTATTTAATAACAGAATTGTATACATAATAAAAATATAGGAAATATTTCATATTGATACAATCCAATTATTTATATAATTAATAATTGAGTTGTAAGTCTTTAAATAATTAGAATATAAATAAAATTAAGTTGTACCGTAAAAATGTCCTTATAATTTTTTTTTTTTACACTCTTGTATTCAGATTTGTTTTTAAACATCTATTTGTTACTTTATGTTTTCAATCTTTAAAATCACCACTATGCAATTATTTGAACTTACTAATAATCTGTTTTTTTTTTCTTTTACAGTTTTTATGATATTTAAATATCAGGAGCCAACTATATTTTAACTTTCAGTTTTATTATTTGTGACTTTTATCTAATTTATTTGTCTTTTAAATTATAATAAAAAAGTGACCGTTTTGAATAGAGAATTTTCTATAGTAAAGGGAAAACATTTTACTATAAACTAAATTCAAATGAATTTTTAATTATTCAAATTTCAATTATTTAAGTTGCTGTAATTGAGACATGTCTGCTATGAAATGAATAATTTCAATAGCATAATTGTTTATTGCTTATATAATTTAACAATATTATTATATTTAGTATGTAAGTATACAAAATGCAAGTAAAAAGTTTTGTAATTTTAATACACAAGTTTTAACAAAATTAAATTTTTAAAAAAATTTTTATTTTATAAATTTATGAATTATTTAGAAATTTAAATTTTAGTGATACATTCTTATTTTAAAATACCAGCTTTCCAAATATTCTACTATCCAATTAAGGTCTGGAACAAATTAATCTAGATCATGTCAGTTCTTCTGCGTTGAAATCTTATATTCTATTCATTGGTATTCCAATATTATTCATTTAATAGGAATAATTTTTTTCCAGGAAAGATTGAAGTTTTTATATCAACAAGTACAACAAGCAGACTATAGGGAAGCTTTACAGAATTTTCCCTCACCTTTAAATAGCAATCATGTTTTAGGAGACCTCATGTATGTTACATGCATTTTGACTCATTCTTTGTAACATAGATTTCATACATTTTTTTCATTTATTATTCAAAAATTAATTATAATCATGTTCATGTTTCCATGGTTTATTTTTAACTCTGAAATCTTCCTTCATATGTTTTTTAACTGTAAGTATTTTATACTGAAAATAATAAAAAATCAAATCAGATGAAATCTATTTATGTAATTATTATTATTATTTAAAAAAATTTTTTTAATGTAATTTAAAATCTGAAATGTAATTTAAAAAACTTTTACATAACTTATAATTTTTTTTTCATTAGAATTAAAATTTAAACTCATAATAGCATATACAGATATAATCTACAACAATAATCTTTAGCAATATAATTAATATTTGAATCTAAATAACTGGAAAAATAAAGATCTTTATGTTATATTTTATGTATATAAAATGTTTTTGCACTTTTAACATTGGTGATTTTCAAACTGGTTGCAATGGTTTTTTTTTTTTTTTTTTTTTTTTTAAAAATAAATAATAGTTAAATTTGAATTTTTAAAATGAGTGAAACTGTTCTCAAGAATAACCTATAAAACTTTTTAAATACTTTTATAGTTATTTATTTTTGTATCAATTGTTTTTTAGTTTTAGTTGTGATTATATTATTAATTACTTAACTGTATTCAGTTGTACATGAAATATTTTATTCATTTTTATTTATTGTGCAAACCTTTTGAGAAAATTTAAATGTTCTCAAAAAGTAAAGACTTTATGAGTAGTAAATTTAACAAAATCTTGGAGATAATATTTAATGATTTCTTTGGTTTTCTTAAAATAATATTTTCAATTATTGAATCGATAGAAAAAAATTAAATGTAATGTAGTAGCTTAATATTGTATGGTTTGAATGTGTATTATTTTTATTTAGAGTATTAGCTTATATAAAATACTTGATTTTATGTAGAAATTTTGTTCCACCATTATTCACAGTAAAATATAAAACATTATTTGAGTTAACATAGTTCCCATTTATGTAAAATATACACACATCTTAATTATCATGAACTTAAAAAAAAGTTTCTGCGAAGGAATTTATGTGTATAATGATGTTATTAGACCAATTATCGAGGAATTCAACGCATTTATTATCAATGATTTTAAACTAGGTTTTTCTATCTTATGATTTCTTTAAAAATTTTAAATAAATTTTAAAAAATATTACTGTTTTTATTGCTTTTTAATTTTAAGCTATCATAATAAGTGATATGATAAGAAATTTTTTATCAATGAAATTCTCTGGATTCAGATGTTATTAAATCCAGCCTTTATTCTTTAATTTATTATGAATAGCATAAAAATGAATAATTTTTTGTAACAATTAATCATATTGTATTATTAAAAATAATATAAGTAGTTAAAAAAATTACAGTTAATTTTATCAGGCATTCGAATTTATTTTTGTTACAAAATTTTTCCATATATTTGACTATATTTTTCTGAAAGTATATATTTTAATATATTTTTTGAAAAAGATATTCCAGATATTTGACTATATATCAATATGAATTATATTATTTTGACTTGTTTCAACTACATATTAATATATATTTGATGATTTGTATTTGAAAATAAATGTGCACATTTATAAGACAAATGCATATTATGTGTCAGAATTGTCTAATGAATTGAATGTATTATGTTGTATTATTTTGAATTTGATGTCCGTAATCATTTTATAAGTTTATTTATCTCTAATTTATTAATATTTTTTTTAAAAAAAGTACCAACTTATAATACTCTTGATTTCCTTTTGAGGTTAATAGAACATGAAAAGAATCCAAGTATATTATAATTTTATTTTACATCCACTCTTATTTTTTCAATAAATTTCAAACTGCAATGATTAAATAAATTCTAAACATGTAATAATGGTTATTTAAATCAAGTTTATTGTATGTTGTCAATAAAAACCAATTCAACTATAAGGGAATGATTGATTTCTTTATTTACTCAAAGGCATACATTTCTAAACTATAACTTTAATATTTTTCTTGATTAGTAATTTATATAATAATTTTTAAATTTAAGTTTTTTGATAAGATTTGATTATGATTTAATAACTTCTAGGTAAAGAACACAATTTAAAACAATTATGTTCAATTTTATTTCCATAAACTGTTATGAAATCATCTTTTAGAATTTATAATTATTAGTTATGGTTTATAGAAGTAGATGGTATGTTGACTAATATTTATTTTGGAATTAATGTTTAAATTTTTATTTAAAGAATATCAATTATATAATTGCTATTTTCTCAGATATTGTTTTGATTTTATCACTACGTTTTGACTTCTAATGAATGTGATTATCTTGATTTCCTTACATTTTTCAATTTATGTAATTTAATATTTAATTGTTTGCATTAAATAAAATGGATAAATTTAATTCATTTATAATATTTTTGTATCATTATGTTACAAATATTACAAATAAATGAAATTAATTAATTTATAAAAAAGAGAATAATTGGAATTTTGAGTATACTATTATTGATATATATATATATATATATATATATATATATATATATATATATATATATATATATATATATATATATATATATATATATATATATATATATATATGTATATATATATATATATATATATATATATATATATATATATATATATATATATATATATATATATATATATATATATATATATATATATATATATATATATATATATATATATATATATATATATATATATATATATATATATATATATATATATATATATGTATATATATATATATATATATATATGTATATATATATATATATATATGTATATATATATATGTATATATATATATATATATATATATATATATATATGTATATATATATGTATATATATATCAGTAATAAAGTATATAACTTATGCATAAATATTACTGATAATTTTTCCAATTATTTCATTAAGTTGAAAAATAGCCTGATTTTCATTTAATATTTCAGTTGATAGCCACTTACAATGTATGATTTCCCTAACTTAATTTTCAGATTAATTTTCCTTTTTTGTATTTGGAAATATACTCAAAACACTGTTATATATAATGTTTAATTTTCACTATTTTTATTGATTTGTTTAAAATTTTATTTCTAAACTATTGAAAATGCTATTTTAAATTTTCAAAAGTTGGAACATTTGTCATTGTTAATATAAACTAAAATATAGACACCAAGATGATATTAAAGACACCTTATGGAGAGAGAAATAAAAAAAATTGTTTAATTTGAATCAAAATTTTGTATTTCTGGTCGTTAACATAATAATTATTGTGCCCTGAATGATGATTTAAATATTTTGCCTTTAAATAAAATAATAATATTTTGAATTATATTTAAGCAAAAGAATTTTTGTTTTTTATATTTGTTACTTCTTTCTTTCTCTATTTTTTCAAGATTGAAAGAAATTTCCTTTTAATTCATGTTATATAGTTTTCTATTTTTCTTCATTCCTTTTTCCTCCTTGTTTCTTTTGAAAAAAAAATATGTAGAACTGAAAAAAGAACTAGTAAAAGTGAGGATATAAAAGTCTCCAAATGTCCATTTTTGATTAATTATTAGTCAAAGCTAAAAATTGATAGTAAATTTTTGATAAAGAAAATAAAGAAAAAAGTTTTTGAAAATAATAGATTATCTGAAAATTTTTTTTATTTATGAGAAAATCTAATCTATGAGAAAATAATTTGTAATCTTGTATGAAATATTTTAGTCAGAATAATAAAAAGGAAGTAAATTGTAAATAATTTTTTTTTTATACTTTTAGTTAAATTGATAAATTTTTTATTCATTGAATTCCACAAATAGTAAAGATGTTTTCAGGTAGTTCTGGAATTATAACTGTTTATTTATGTTATAGTTATAATTCATGTTTAGGACAACGACATTATTGTAGAACATTTGATTTAAAATGTTAAATTTTACATGATTAAAAACCTTGAAATTTGCAGTTTTGTAAATATCCTATTTTAATTTGATGTGAAATAGGCCTAAACACTAATCGCATTATTGTATCAAATAGTCATTGAATAAAAATTGCAAATTATGGAGAATAAAAAAGAAATTTCAAAATTTATGGAGAATTTCACAAATTCTTGGTTTAACATTTCAATAAAAAATATTTTTTGATTGAATATTTGTATTTACCGAATTGTGAAAATAAATTATTATTCATTATTAATTTTATGCATCATATTTAAGAATTCTGATTTTTTGTTATAATGTGTAAAATAATTTTTTTTAAATAGAGTTGAAGATTGCAAAATCCTAGATTCTGCAAAACGGCCTTTATGGTTAGTGTGGCTGAATCCAGATCCAATGGCTGAGTGTATGTTTAAATACAGTTCTGCTATTTTTAAAAATGGAGATGGTGAGTGTGCTTACCACAAAGTATTTTTATTGCACATGATAAGATTTCATAAAATGTCATATTAAATTATTGCATAAATTGAGGTTTATGCTGTAATTGTCATTCATTGTTCTTTCTTAGATCTCAGGCAAGATATGTTGACTCTAGAAGTAATTCGAATCATGGATAGTATTTGGCAGAATGAGGGTTTAGATATGCGGTGAGTTAATTATATTAATAATTATAAATTAATTAAATTTATGATGTATGTAAATTTATTTATAGTTACATAAAAATTCTTTTAGCAATTTAGTAACATTGATTCTTGTAGATAAATTTGGTGTAAAAAATTATGCGAGTACATTTATATTGCTTTCTCACTTCATTCTCTTTTGTTGACACCAATTAAATTTTTATTATTTTTGACATTAACTTCTATTGGAAAAATTGACTTCCTTGTCTTTTATAAACTCTTGCTTCCTTATTTAATTTTAACTTTGAAAATTCATTTTTCTTCATTATTAAATGATTGTAAAAATATATTTGTAAACTAAAAATGATTATTTAAAAAAAAATTAAAGTTGTTGAGTAAAGATACAAAATAGCTGTGATGTTTTTTGAAAATCGTTTTCTTGACTGATTTCAAACTTTTTCTGTTTGGCAATAGGATTTGTTAAAACATTAGGTAAGAAAAAGGTATTTTCTAGAAAATTAAAATGAATTATAAGAATTAATAATTTGTCTTTCATAATATTTGATATTGTAATTCATTAGTTTTTATTATAGGTAATGACTTTGAACTGAATTTCTATTATTGTAATATAGATATTTGAAATTCTTTATTGGTAAGAATGAGTTCCATGTTTATTATTATAAGGATTAATTTGATATATAAAAAAATTTTATTCCAATTTTTTTTTATTTCAGATACTTGTGTATAAAATATATTTTTATAAAGAAGCTGGTTTTCTGTTAATTAATAAAATAATGAAATATTTTTTTTTTAATTCAGTATGATGCCTTACACATGTCTGGCTACTGGTAAAGATGTTGGCATGATTGAAGTTGTAAGAAATGCTAAAACTGTTATGAATATTCAGCGGAAGGGTGGCCGAATGGCAGCATTTCAAGTTGATTCAACTCAGCTTCATAAATATATCAAGGAAAAAAATAAAGGAAGCAAGTAAGAACTGTTTTAGCTAATAATTAACTTCTTAAAAATTACAGCTTTCACATTTTAATCCCACATTTTCTTGCAGGTATGATCAAGCCATTGAAACTTTTACTCAGTCTTGTGCTGGTTATTGTGTTGCAACATTTATTTTAGGAATTGGAGATCGAAATCCAGATAACATCATGATAAATGAACAAGGGCAAGTAAGTATTCAATGGCGCTGTGTGATTTATAGAACTAAAATATATCAGTGTTTTAATAATAGTGATATGTTGCTAATATTAAGAGAAAAACTATGGAAAACTAATGATATTATGTATCTATATTTCTAGATATTTCATATTGATTTTGGTCACTTCTTGGGTCATTTTAAGAAAAAATTTGGCATCAACAGAGAAAGAGTTCCATTTGTGCTCACTGAAGATTTTCTCTATGTGATAGCAAAGGGTGCTGAAAATCCAAAGAAGAGTAAAGAATTTCAAATGTAATATTGTTTGGTCATTTAATTTTTTAATTTATAATTTCTTATTATTTTCTAATGCTGATATTTTATGTTTCAGATTCCAACAACTTTGTGGCAAAGCATATCTAATGCTAAGAAGACATGCAAATTTACTTATAACACTTTTTATTATGATGCTGTCAACTGGCATACCAGAATTACAATCTATAGATGATGTTGGATATTTACGTAAGACTTTACAAGTGGAAAAAACTGAGCAAGAAGCTCTTGAATACTTTCAAAATCAATTTTTTGAAGCTTATGGGGGTGCATGGACAACAAAACTAGATTGGTTCTTTCACAGTGTGAAGCATTTATAATGTGCATTTTCCAAATATGTTTAACTAGTCACTTTTTCCATATAGGAAGCAAAATATTATACTTTATTTGTTGTAATAAAAATATTTTATACATCTTCTCAAATGTTCTTCTATTTAACAAACTTTACACTTAGATTTTTATTGAATATATAATTAGGAAATATTTTAGTTAAGTCTAAATTTTCATTTTTTAAAAAAGCTGACAGTTTTTTTTTAAAAGAAGTTTTTTACAATGTGCCATAAATTTGAAAGATTGAATACCAATATATATGATATTTTTGTTGAAAATAGTTATATATATGCTTATTTTTTGAGTTAATATTTTAAAAATAATAATTGTAAGTTTATAATGATATTCTGAGAATTGCTTTCATTTTTTAATTAAGGACTTGGTATTATATATATATTATTGTTAAAAGTTTATGGTAAGTAACTTTGGATAATATAATACATAAAATACATCATATTACTGATAATCTCATCAAGTTACACACAAACTGAAAAGATTTCACTTACCAATGATTTATTTTAAATGACATTGGAAAATAATATAGTCATTTTAATGTTAGTAAAGTACACACAGTGATATTCAAATATATGATATGAAGTAATTTCTTAACTAACTAAACTATGTTTAAAAATCTGAATACTTTAGAGTCATACAAACAAAAATTTAACATATATTTGAAATTAAATTTTACCATGTTTAAATTTAATCTAAAGTATTATATTTTCCTGACTAATCTTTTTTATTCCATTAAATTAAAAAAATGGCTCCTAAATTATATATTATAGATATAATTCATTTGATAAAAATGATTGAAATGTAATATTTATATCAAAAGTTTTAACTATGAGTATGTATGAGTACTTGATTAGTGTTAAAATATTCAGTGCTACACTGTTAAGTTCTATGATTTCTTTTTGCATTAATTAAATATTTCATTAAGTTTTATTTTTTTTAGCATAAAATTCTTACATTTTATACTAAGGAAATAAGTTTCAACAGTTATTAGAATTTAGTTGATTTTATGCTCGCATGATGAAGGATTATTGATGAATAAAATATTGCAATAACAAAGTCAGTTTAATAAATACAATAATCCTGTTTATTAAATACGTTTATTTACACAAAATGTATTTACATACAGTAAAAATGGAGGTAGTAAAGGCAACATTCTTATGTGTATTGATAAACTATCTAATCATTGAATAGTTCTTCATCAATAATTAAAGAACATACAAATAAGTTTTATTTAACTATATTTCATATAATTCACTTCCCTTATTGATAGATAATTATAATTACTTTCCCAACTTTGACCTGTGAATTATTGTCATTTTTTCAAATTAGCGGAGAATTTCAATCAAATTTCCTTTTAATCAATGCCTAAAAATAATTTAGTTAAAAGTTAAAGACTAATTTTATCTGAAATTAACTGGTCTTTAGAGCGAGGTTTATCATCCTCATCACATAATCAGAATAATATTCTGATTAGATTAGTTATGATGTCATTCTCCCACTTTCAGAAATATGAAATTTTTTTGCATGTGCTGAAGCTACTAAGCACAAAACAATTATTACTGCATTTTTGAGTAAAAATAGTTTTTCTTCTAAAAATTAATTGAGCTCACACAGAGATTAGCTAATGATAAGTTAGCTTTCAAGACTAAAGATGAGAAAAACCTGTGCAATATGCATCTTTTGGATAAAATTGTGTTAAAAAATATGTCAAATTTAAGAAATCTTAGTTTTGCAAAGAAAACATATTTTTTTCAATAAAAAATTATATATTTAAAAAAACACTTATTTGTAATACAAATTTATTACATTGCAAACTTCAAAATCATTAATAATTATTTTAATTTGAAATTTTCAGTCTTTGCAATTTTTTGGAAGTGGCGTCTCTGTTTGCAAAATAAATTCTCCAGTAATATACTCTTAATATACAAGTTTTTGCATTGTCATAATTTGTAACAGAAAGGTATATTATCACATTCAATAGCAACAAATTTAGATTTAGTAGTATCAGATTAGTTTATTTTGAATTTCATTTTTCAGGAAAAGATTTAATAAGAATTTGAAAACATTAATTAATAATAATTACTTTGTAAAGCAGTTGCAAAACTATCGTGTACATTTAAAGATAAAATAAGCTTTTTGGTTTTAGTATACATAAATGGATTTTTTAATATTAATATAGAGTAGAGGATTTTAGTTGAAATTATGATTTAAAAAAATAATGGGTCTCTCTTTAAAACTTATTAATTATTTTATATTTTCTGAATTTGTAATTTGTGAATAAAGTACATATCAAATATGAAATAAGAAAGCTATATTTTATTGAAATAAAATTTGTTATTAACCAAGGAATATATATACATGTATACGCATATGCATATATATATATATATATATATATATATATATATAATGTGAGATATTTTAATTTCCAATACCAAAGTCCCAAAAATACTTAATTTAGTTTTAAATTTTTAAAATTAGATTACATTTCTCAGTTTTTCTCAACATTCAAAAACTGATAAAAAAAATTAGAAATACTTAAATTTTTTAATGTTTTTTGTAAAATTTTATATTTCTAAAAGTGTGCAAATTGGTTAATATTATGTTATGAAAGAATTTGATCAGTTTAACATTTTATGTTGATATTTTTCTTAAATTTCTAATTTTATTTATGAAAATGAAGAAGTATTCAATTCATGCAAGAAAAATATTTAATGAAGAAATCAAATTATATTATTTAACATAGTTTGAAACGGTAATAATATGGAACACAATAAAATCACACACACAGCTGAAGCTGAATAGTTAACAATTATCAGAAATTAAACTAAACTTGTTTATTCAATTTTGGAAGTAGATCTGCTGCAATGATCAGCTTAATTGGAGTAGATCAGCTTAATGAGATACAAAATAATCTTCATTGTTTAAGTTTCACTTCAAGTGAAAGACGAAAAATATAGTTTTTTTTTTCAAAAGAATATACTAGATTAATGATTTTAAAAATGTTTTCGAAGCTTTATTTGTGATTGTTCTAGGACTTAACTAGGATTCTAGTTATGGAGAAATAGATAAAAGGTAAAGAACTGATAAATATCATTAAGGATGTATTAAAAATTTTTTATATTCGATTTGATTATTATTGTAGTTGATAAAAAAACTTTATAAGTACACAATTAAGGATCATAAAATTAAATATTAAGTTTTGGATATTTTAAACCTAAGTGTACTTTCTTTTTTTATATATTTTGAATGTTCAAAATTATTTTTTGACTTAAAATTCAAACAGTTTGCATTATTTTTTTGCGCTGAAGTTTTTAATTACGTATTTTGTATTTAACGTGAGGACTAATTAATTAGATTGGAACTTACATTTTAAATTGGATTTCGAACCATTGCGAACATCGAAAAATCCAGATGGAATTCGTACACATGAATTGTCGAACAGTGAGATTCTAAAATTTTTACTTCAAGTCTGGGAAGTTTCAATTATTTTAAGCTTGTTATTACACTGTATGAGTTCTTTTTATGTAAGAGTGTAAAGTAAACGAAATGACTAAAAACTTCTGAATTTGACTTTGGCATGCATGATAATATGAATATTTATATAGCTCACTAAATCATAAGTTCTTTGTCCAACAACAGATTTCGTACAATTCCTGAAAATCGATAATTATTCAAGGGCCCTTGAAACTTCTGGAATTTTCAGTTGACTCCCGTAAAATAGTGAATAATTCAGAAATTTTTAATTTCACTTTTAATCAATTCTTTTGTTAGAAAATTTACTTAATTTTGTAAGTTTTATTATTTGAGATTTTCAATTAAGCTGGGAAACAAAGCAAAACAAAATATTAGTGTTATTCCCACTAGATATAAATAAAGTTATGTAACTCATTATAAATAGACTTTAGCCAGGAAACAGAAGTATAGGTGCTAATATGATTTGACCACGTTATGTGCAGTTTTTCATTAAACATCAATTCTGACGTCCGAAATTGTAATATCATATGAATTCATATTTGGAAGTTGGATTCTTGAACGTAATTAGTTAGCGATCTTGTCATATATGCTGTATATGAAATTTTAATGAAGAAAATAATTTATAATGTCTAATGTAATTCTAAAGGAAAAATGTTGAACATTGCTCTGATTATAATTCTATTTCCATTCAGTTTTAATTTAATTCGGTTCTTCTTATGAAAACGAACTGTCGATTTAGGTTAATAAAGAATTATTTAAAGTATATGTTTCCCAATTTATTATTGAACAGGTGGCCATAACAATTGGAAACGCAATCTATCCGTACCCTTTCAATTCCTGAAATTTCGTTTTCTTGAAAATACTTCAAATTTTTGAATACAAATTATTTTTATTGAATCTTTATTAAAGGAATTTTGATTGATCTATATTTGTAATTTAGGGTTTCATTTAAAAACATTATTTATTTGTATAATAATAGTAATGAAAAATCTAAATTGCTTCAACAGAGTTATCTATAAATTAGAACAATAATTTTTATAAATAATTAAGAAATTTATTAATTATATAAATACTTTAGAATTTTAATTGTAGAAAATTTTATGATTTTCTAGGTATCTGTTTAATCTTACTGAAGCAAACTTGATTATTAATTCAGAAATAATATGAATACTTGAACTACTTGATTAGTAAAAAAAAAAAGATTTTGGTAAGATTTTTGTATCAAATAAATAAATAAGAACCACTAGAAATCATTGACATAATTGAATGAGAAAAATATATTCTGTAGCTTTTATAAATATCTGATTAATTTATGAAATACTTAAAATATGTGGAAAGTATGCTTTATAGCTTTTTAAATAAATACAAGAGGTATTTTTGTTGTAATTACTTTTTTTTATTTGTATATTAACTGTTATATTTTTCTTGATTTTAAATGATTTAGAGTGTGTGTCTCAATCCATGGTATTTTTGTTTCTTTTAAAATTTTGTCTGCATTAATTTATTGCCTGAACTAAGAAACCTATTTTTGTAAGATTATTTTTTAAAATTTGTATTTATTATAGCATATTTTAATAAAAAATATAACAAAATTGTTTCATTCTATACAAAATTTTTAATGTAATAGGTTTCGTTCGTTGATATGAAAGATTTGCACAGTTTCAAGCTTTTTTTAAAAAAATTAAATGTTTGCAAATTTGAAATAGTTAAGTAATTTTTGATATCAATGACAAGGTAGTTAATAAAAAAGCATACGAGTATAATATTCTATGACAGGGATGGCGAAACTTTTCCGATGGCCGTGCCACAAAGTCATAAAAATTCTTTTTTAAATAGGTACCGTGCCACAATAAAATTTCATTCGAAATGTTAGTGTGGTGAAACTATACGGAAGTATAATTAAATAAAAGCAATTCTTCTTTAAACAATTTTTTATTAATCAATGTTTTACAAAACGTAATATGCTAGAAACAAAATTCACGTTAAAAACAATTGTTCTTAATGTGATTTTTGTTACTGTACACAAGATGATAAAAATTTAATATCAGGTTCATATTTAGTTAATTTGAACAGAGAGTACGGATGAAGAGCTCGACTCATCCGTCATTCTATTCTTATATTTATTTTTTATAAAATTTAATTCTGAAAATAGAGATTCACATGCCCACGTCGATAAAAATATTGATAAAATTGCCTTTGCTAATATTTTAAACAATTAAACGTGTAAGGAATTGAATTCCATGTAGTTATATAATTTTATCTTCTGCAATTTTATTTATTTATCCAATAATCGATTACTTTCAATAATTTCTAAATCATTTCTTAAATCAACAAATATTTGGTTCCATATGATACTTGACTCAAATTCAACTAATTCCATTTCTAATTCATTCAATTTAATCACTCAAGGACTTCTAAATATAATTTATCAAATGGCATTGTATCAGGATATAAAATAAATTTTTAATTTTCTTCGTAAATCTTGCAGAAAACTCCTGAATCAGGAATTGAAGTACCATTGAAAATTCTTTCGTTAATAACTCTATTTGGCTTTCCTAATTCATTCAATTTAACCACTCAAGGACATTTAAATATTTATCAAATGGCATTGTATCAGGATATAAAATAAATTTTTAATTTTCTTCGTAAATCTTGCAGAAAACTCCTGAATCAGGAATTGAAGTACCATTGAAAATTCTTTCGTTAATAACTCTATTTGGCTTTCCTAATTCATTCAATTTAACCACTCAAGGACATTTAAATATTTATCAAATGGCATTGTATCAGGATATAAAATAAAATTTTAATTTTCTTCGTAAATCTTGCAGAAAACTCCTGAATCAGGAATTGAAGTACCATTGAAAATTCTTTCGTTAATAACTCTATTTGGCTTTCCTAATTCATTCAATTTAACCACTCAAGGACATTTAAATATTTATCAAATGGCATTGTATCAGGATATAAAATAAAATTTTAATTTTCTTCGTAAATCTTGCAGAAAACTCCTGAATCAGGAATTGAAGTACCATTGAAAATTCTTTCGTTAATAACTCTATTTGGCTTTCCTAATTCATTCAATTTAACCACTCAAGGACATTTAAATATTTATCAAATGGCATTGTATCAGGATATAAAATAAATTTTTAATTTTCTTCGTAAATCTTGCAGAAAACTCCTGAATCAGGGATTGAATTACCATTGAAAATTTTTTCGTTAATAACTCTATTTGGCTTTTCGTGACATTCACTTTCAAAAAAAAAAAAATTGTTTGTATTCAGAAAATATTTATATGAATTTGAAAGAATATCAGGATTAAAAATCTGTAATTTGACTTCGAACGCTTTGATTAAGTCAAACATATAATGACGGGTTTATTAACACCTTGTAGAGTTTTATAATTCATTTAAGTGAGAGCATAAATCAGTGAAAAAATATAACTTTGCTAGCCCTTCTACATTCAATAACTGTATAATTTGTATAATAATTGTATATAGTTATTAATTGTATAATAATAAGATGTATAATTTGATGGTTCTAGTTAACATACTAAGATAGGTATTCAGTACTACAAATTTATATCATAAATTATAAATTAAGTACAGATTAATAATTTTTTATTTATTTCTATTAAAAATGATTACTTATAAAAAATAATATTGCTTTTGTGCGTGTCATCAAAATTTTCAACGTGCCATTGGTTCGCCATCCCTGTTCTATGACTATAAGTATTTCATATTTAGATCCTTGAATTGTAAAATGCAGAAACTTTTTTCGTCCTTATCTAATGCATCAGAAAGTAACTATTACGTTTCAAAATCATTTCATAGCCCTATAGAAAAGAATCTTAAACTGATTTAGTACATAAATTTATAATTTTAGATCATTTTCGAAATTGAATTAAAAACAATCTTGATTCTGTTTAACTCAGATATTTTTATTTTATTTTATTTTTTAATTTTTAAATTTAATATTGAATCGATGAAATTATTGTCATATGTAGAGTTGATTTACTTTTGCTACTCTTTGATGCAATACCTTTAATATTTAATTTTAAGGTGCTCCAATACTTTTTTTAAATTGATTTTTGCAAAATATCAAATTGCATTTTTGTTCATTATTTGAAAATAAAAAACATTATCTACTTATATAGCTGTTGGAATTTTATCTCTATCTCAATCATAGAACTGAAATTATCTTAATTTAAAGCAACCGGAAGTTCAGTTCTGAAAATCGGAAGTAGAGTAAAAATAAAGCTTTCAGTTTCTAATTTCGGTTTTAATTCATGAAAATGAGTTATTTGTAACTCATAGTAATTATTATGACATTGAAAAAGTTTCTTGCAAAAAGTTTTTCTTCTCCAATTTTCATGTAGAAAATCTGGCAAGAAACATTCCAGTCTTGACTCTTGTTTATTTACTCGTGATTGCGAAAGTTTCTTTGAATTTCCTTGTTACATTTCCTTAGATTTATTTTGTTATTGTTTTTATGTTATTCAGTTTTCCTGAGTTCTTCTTTATTTAAAATATAATGAATCTATTAGAAAAAAAGTAAAAATGCCCAGATGCTGTATTATCATTTTGGTATATTTTTAATTTTTTGACGATTAAAAAATGTCGCCAAGGTGATGTAATAGTTACATTATAGTTTTTTTAAATAAGTAAATTAAATTTGATTAAAATAATATAAAACAAAAATATAAAATATAGGATTTTTAAAAAGAAAATTTATTTGAATTATCCTGATAAGAATTCTAATCAAAGTTCATAGTTAAAATAATTTTTTTTAATTTTTAAAAAGAAGCTAATATAAGCTATATATAAGCTAATAGAAATAAGAATATATAATAGAATAGAATAATAAGAATATATATCATATATAAGCTAAGGTAGCAATGACATCAATCAAAATGTCGACTATCTGTAGTATCCTTGATCTTTCTGACATAAAAAAAATATCAGTTTGCAAGAAAAATTGTAAAATCCGCCATAAAATCACTAAATTAGTTGTTGTTGTTGTCGTGTGACAAGTGAAAAAAAAAAAAGAAAGAAAAGGTAAAAAGGACAATTCATATGGGACCAAAGGCATGGAGCACTGCCCTGGACACATCTTCAGCTTTTTCCATATAAAGGGTGTCATGGCAGCAGTTGGGGTCGATGCAGAAGAGGGTCGAGGCAACAGAGATGCAATTGAAGAGATGCCTCGGATCTAATGGAACTTCTGTTCTGCTGACGGTGAACTAAATTAGTAGAGGTGAACTAAATTAGTAAATGAGCTAAAAGGAATATATGGCCTTTGTGCTTGTAGAACATAATTTCACAGTAATCGTTTTTTTTTATACATTTTTTTCCAAAAGAAAGAAAAGTCCCTATGAAAGTGAAGGGGTTTCATATTATCAGGCGAATTTTAGGCTGATGTAATTATTAAAAATAAAAAAAATTTCAAAATAATAATGCTCCTATTTTCTTAAAAATACGATATATTCCTGCTCGTACAATATGATGACTAAACAAACTTCACGAGCGAACTCCTAGCGATTAGAGAGGCCCTCTTATTATACCAACAAAACCCACAAACTATTGATTCTACCGAGAGATTAGTAATTTTCTCTGATTCCAAATCAACTATAGAAGCCATCAAAAATGGAGAGACCAACATCTCTTGTGATATTATTACCCTACTGGAACAGTTGCACTACAAAGGGAAATCCTGTGTCCTACAATGGATACCCGCGTATGTCAACATTGAGGGTAATGAATGTGCCGATAGCCCGGCCAAAGAAGCTAGAGACCTCGACAATAAAGTCGCCACAATCACACTTGCTGATGCTAACGCTGTGGCCAAATATAGAATTATGTCTCACACCTTTAAAAAACCGCTTCTAATAGAATTTAACTATCCCAGGATTATCACATCCACAATTGCCAGATTGAGAACAGAACACAATTAGGGCATGAAGTTTCTCCTGGATAAAACAAGAACATATTTTCAATGTAAGCACTGCCCGGGAATCCAGCTCACGCCCAATCACACATTGGAATGCCCAGCTGTTGCGGTAAATTTATTAAAAATGGGAATGGTCCCACTCAAGGACTCATTGAAAGAAATTCTGTACAGCCCTGATGCACCCCTAATTGCAGAGGCAGTGGTCAAGACTTTCAATGGAATTTAGAGACTTTCCTTATCTGTTATCTACACTATTTTCATGGACACGAGAACAACAACAACAACTAAACAAATTGTTGCTTAGTTTATTTCAAATTTGGTGTGTATATTTTTTAGACATAGTGGCAGGGAATAAACTATGCTCATATTGATACAGTCATATTTACGCATGTTAGGAAGGATTTTTCTTAAAATCTATTGAGCTTTTTTTTTCACTTTTTCAATAAACATGTGATAAAAGTAGACGCAGCATCGCAAAGTATCAAAATTTTGACTATTTCATAATCTATTCCTTAAAATGATCCATTCTAGTAAATATAAAATTTACACAATTTAATCAACAAATATATACTTAGCTTTGCTACCCAAATTAAAGTATAAACGGAAATACAAAAATAAAGTTTGCGTATCATGTTCAGAAAAGTAAAGTTGTAGAATGAAATTGATGAACTAAAAAAATTCTAATCAATTTGTAGCAAAATGATATTTTAATTCGAAAAAATAAATATTTTCATGCAACATTAAACATTTTTCTTCTTAACAATTTGAAAAGCGTCACGATGGCCTGGATTAAACTTTACAATAAATTTTCAATTTAAAAATTTCAATGACAGTGGCTCTTTCCTACGTTCATTTCCATAGATTATTTAAGACAGATGTATTAGATAATATCATAAGTTGTATATCTGGTGTAAAAGTATTAATAAATACAAAATGATCAAAATCACTATAATTAAAATAAAGCATAAATTGTTATCTCATAGGTTACTATGTTAATATTTAAATTCAGCTTTGTTTAGATAAAAGTAAATACTCTACTTTTATCTAAACAAAACTGAATTTAAATATTAAATAAGAATTGTAAATAAATATTTTTTATGTTTTCTTAACTAAAAGACATGGAAAAAACAATTTAGATTATTAGATTTTTATAAAAACACTTCCTTAACAAAACAAATCAAACCTATATTCTAAAAAAAGTATTTATTTATTTTTACTTGCAAGTTTATTAATTTAGATACACAAGACTATTATGATACTTAGAATTATAGTTTTTTAGATTTCTTACTTTTGCACTTACCTCATTCGAACCCTATCTTGCTAAGACAGCGTTAATGTCACCGACTTTCAGAAAGATAATTTTCTAACACAATTTCGTAGTGATATTGCTTGATCTGGAAAATCTTCAAGCAAAATAAATTTTTCACAAATTATGAACTGATTTCTGGCATACCACTACCAAAGTTTTCTTGTTTTGTCCCTAAAGATAAATGTCTCTGTGTTGCATTTCTAATACCCTCGTTATATTTCCAGGATTACTTCTTGCTCTTCAACTTCTGGCACTGGTAGTTTCACTGTGTTACCAAGAAAACAGTGGTTACTGAAAGATAAACGTGTCTCAGTGTTGAATATCTAATACTATCGATATATTTTCACAAGGTTACTTCTTGCTTTTATTCGTTTGGTACTCAGAGTTTTATTGTGCCACCAAGAAAATCATTGGTTACTAGAAGAAGATTTAAAATTGTAAACTTTCAACATTGTTTTAGCCTACGATTCATAACTTTGTTTAGCACTTTCCCTATATTTTCTTTCTTATTGTTCCTAATTAAAATATTAGTCTGGTTAAAATCGATCTCTTCATCCTTCTCATTTTAGATCACAAAATTAATTGCAGGTAAACTTTCATTTAGCAATAGTTCATTAATTTTCAAATTTGAATCATCTTTATTAGGTAATTGGCTTTATGAGAAGCAATATTAACTATTTCTATTAAACCTGAATTTCATCGTATTTAGATACATTTTTACACAAAGTAGTCGGAATTTATCACAGTCCGCATTACGAGTTGGGGATTATATATATTTACCGGTTAAAATGAGAAATATTCACTAATTTATCGCGTTTACTAAATTTAGTGGGCATTTTTACCAAATTACCGTACCATGACATTGTATATATATATATATATATATATATATATATATATATATATATATATATATATATATATATATATATATATATATATATTATATATATATATAATGATGTGGAAAAAGAGAGATCATATTTAAATTAAGACGTTGTGTAAGTAATAATTGCACAAATTATACTTTTTTACGTTTTATTTTTTTGTTGTCTTAATTTATATTATTGTGATTTTAACCTAATTTTTATTCACCGTTAAAGTTCACCATAAATTGAAGTAAATAATATGAAAAAATTGAATACTTTAATAAAATCTTTTCTCTTTTAGCTGTAGGCACATTTAGTGCTTCGAAATAATGGTTAGTTTTAAATTTAACTTAGATTAAAAACATTAATTTTTACAATTATTTAAATTCATTTGAAAATATATAGAAAACATTTGTATATAATATAATGATAGATTTGGCATAAAATAATTTAAAAGTATTTTTTACTATTTAACGTGCGACTGTCGAAAAACCCATTGAAAGTTTTTTCTCAACCTATTAATTTTCAACTGAGATTCTATAAATATTGTCTGGTTTTATTAAGTGGCTAAGTAAAACTTTGAGAAAGATTTACAATATAAAAAAGCACAAGGTCAGAAACCTTTGTAAACGATATTATGACTTCGAAAGATAAGCTCATTCGAATGTTGTTGACAGGATATTGAATTTTCGAGGTAATACAAAAACAGTAATAATACAATCAGCTGGATTAATTATATAATATTTATTACATTAGTCTGAATCTACAAAACTAAAATAGAAAAGCAAATTAGTAGTCGCCAACATATCAAATAATTATCTGGCAAGCATTATCATTAAAGGGAATCAAATGCTTATACAGATTGTTTCAGGGTTTCAGATTCTGTTTTCGTATTTCACCGCAGTGTTTGGTATGCATAATATATATATATATATATATATATATATATATATATATATATATATATATATATATATATATATATATATATATATATATACAGGGTGTCCAGAAAAGGACTCCCTGATTTCAAAATTAAATATCTCGAAAACAAAAATCGATAGAAGAATGCAGTAAACGGTATGTTTATAAAGAAAGCTGTAAGAATTTTACACAGCAGTTTGAAATAATAGTTACAAAAGCTGCAAATAGATGGCGCTGTAATCGTCATACGTAATGCCTAGTATAAATAGTGATTCGAAGCTTGGAGCGATCAGCTTTACTATTGAAGCGTGAAAGGAGGTTAGTGTACCAAAGGAAGAGATTAAAACCATATACTCCATTGAACAACGCTTTTTTCTGGTGCTATATTACCACAGGTTAAAAGAGAGTCCTACGGCAACAAGGCGCAGTTTTCAAGCACGATTTAATGTTCCAAAAGGAACCGATGCGAAAACCATTCGTACGCTCTTCGCCAAATTTCAACGAACAGGCAGCGTGACTAATGATCTAGAGGGGAATGTTGGCCGTAAGCAAACTGCAGTTTCGCCTGAAAATGTAGCTACAGTTTCTGGAATTATTCTGCAAAATCTAATATCATCCGTCCGTAGAATTGCATCTGAGACTGGTTTGAAGCGTTCCAGAACGCAGAAAATACTGAGAAAGAGCCTACACATGTTTCCTTTCAAAATTCAAGCTCACCCGTGCGAGCTGTGCAACAAAGGGTTGACTTTGCTAATCAGATGCTCACAATGATGGATAGTGAAGGATTTGATGTTGGATGCATCTGGTTTACAGATGAAGCACACTTCCACCTGAATGGATTCGTGAATAAACAGAACTGGTGATTTTGGGGTTCCGGAAATCCATATTGGTGTGAAGCGAAACCCCTGTATTCTCCTAAAGTTACTGTGTGGGCTGCAGTATGCAGCAGAGGCATTATTGGCCCTTTTTTCATTCGAGAAACGGTTAATAGTGAACGTTACGTTGCAATTTTGGAACAATTTATCGCCACACAGTAAGTGTTAGAGGATCGACCACGTACTGAATGGCTTATGCAAGATGGAGTCCGACCACATCGTACCGAAAAAGTGTTTCGCTTTCTTGATGACTACTTCGGGAAACGAGTCATTGCTTTAGAATATCCCAAATTTACTGGTGCAGGCATGGATTGGCCTCCATATTCGCCGGATTTGACTTCCTGTGACTATTTTTTGTGTGGCACATTGAAAGACATTGTCTACCAGAAGCATTGCGCAACGGTGGATGAGCTTGAATCGGCGATCTGTGTGGCATGTGAATCCATTTCTGTTGAGACATTACGAAATGTGATGGCAAATTTCATTCTTCGTTTGCGCCACTTCTGTAGTGCCAATGGTGAACATTTTGAAAACATTGTGATGTGATTTTTTGCAAAGAATGTTTTCATACGATTATTTCATTTATGTATGCTGATATGAGCTGTACAGCGTACAGCGCCATCTGTTAGCAACTTTTGTAACTATTATTTCAAACTGCTGTATAAAATTCTTACAGCTTTCACAATAAACATACCGTTTACTGCATTCTTCTATCGCTTTTTGTTTTCGAGATATTTAATTTTGAAATCAGGGAGTCCTTTTCTGGACACCCTGTACATATATATATATATATATATATATATATATATATATATATATATATATATATATATATATATATACTGCAAATCAATTATTTCCCTTTAAAGACCTGGGATAAGGGGGTTTTCAATGACGGTATTGAATAGATTTTTAAAAAAAGTTTGATGTCTGTAGCAACTAATGTAAAATTTGAAAAAGTAAGCTCACAATTTAAATTTCAAATCACTCAAAGCTATATTCTCCAAATCTAAAGAAAATAGAGTTTCAATATGAGTGACCGAAAATTTTTCACGCATTTCATTGTATATATTCCAACTAGAATTGAAATAAAATAATTTTTTTCAGAAGGATTTAATGCGAATGTATAAATTAAGTAGATACTAACATACCTGGAGAATTCGGAATCAACAGAAGTGTCATTTGCGCATATGGAATGCCTTCCAAACTATAAGGTACAGGTGTTAGAAATGTTGGTGAGGGCTATCCCAGGAAAACAACTGCAGTGGATGACCGATATATCATCCTGCAGACGCAAACAGCCCGAAACCAGTCAACAAACACCATTCTTTAGCAACTGTGTGCAGCAACGGAGTGACAAAAGCTGTGGTTTTCTGTGGTCAGACCCTTTCACATAAGTAGCCTATTCACCCACCATCTTGAACTCTAGACACTTTGAAAGTCGGCCATAGCATCACCTTTTATAATGGTGCACACACACACACAAGGAGCACAAAAACCGAACATCTCTTCAATGGAATTATGTACTTTTTATAGATGAGAGTCATCTCAGTGTCACAAACGATTCTTAACGTTAATTGATTTGGAGAGAGATCAGAACACATTGCACAGATGTTACATTGAGGAAATAGGCTGTTATGGTGGTCCTGGAGATGTCATTTGGGGAACGAAAGTACTGAGCTCCACTTTTTTCGTCAGAAATTCTATAAATGGGGATCGGTTTTGTAAGAAGGTGATCCTTACAGATCTGTTCCGAGGTGTCACCAGTGAAGATTTTTTTATGAGTAACAGTGCACTATCCTACGGACTTGGTATTCAGCAACTATAGAAAGATGTAATTTTAATGAAATTGGCCAGCATATTTCCCTGGTTTAAATCCCATAGAACATGTGTGGAATGCTGCACAGAGAAGCTTTGTAGCATGATTACATACTTTAGGGAACACCCAACAATTGAAATAGATGCTGATTGAAGAATGACCATTCTTATCTCAAGAACTATTGGACAATCTGAGTATGCAAAGTAACCATTGCAGTAAGGGAAAAGCATACCCTATACTAAGGGACATCTTCTTGTTCTGTTGCATGACACCTGTTGCATAAATTTTGCATACCAGTGTAATTGGAATTTACTTTTGTAGTTTTAATAATTCCTAATTGTTATTTTATACCAATAAATTTTGAATTGATTTTTGTAATATTTAAAGATGTTACGATGTTTTTCAATATATGTATAGCCCTACTATATTCAAAACATATTGAACTCTACAATATGTTGCGAATAATCTTTTCACTTTCTAATATTTATTGATGTTAACTTGGTTTTTCAAATCTTTATCTGCCTCTATTTAAGATATATCTATAATTATATATTTTGTCTCATATGTACTATATTTTTTAATTAGTTCTTTCAATTTTAAATTGAAGTAATTAGATTATTTAAGTTTTGCAAACATTTTAACACGTATTAAATACCACAGACACAATTTCCTAATTCCTTTCTTTTTAAGAAAATGTCATTTTTTTAAGGAAATCTTCACAAGCTTTTAATTAACATACGATTTAAGAATACATTACTTACATTTTTAGTCAAGATGTAGATTAAGATGTTAATTTTAAATGTGAATGTTTTGTACTCACGAAATATAAAAATCAAATTTTATAAACTTTTAATTTTTAAATTTTAAAAAAAATTAGATTTTTAATCTGACTTCAATAACTTGAAAAGTAAGTAATGAATGAAGTAATTATTACTATCGATATTGAAGAATCAAAAATATGCTTATTTGAAAGTGAGCTTTTACTCATATATTTAATTCCTCATTAAATATCAAGAATTTATTTAATTATTTTTTTATTTTCTTTATGTACGTGAATCATTTTTTAAGATCTAACTAAAACTTTTTGATATACAATTATGAAAAATCATTTGTTTGTGGTTTTTTCCTGAAGTAAAACGATTTTTTGCGTATTAGTAATATTAGTACTTCTTCACAGAAGCAAATGTATAGAATGTGCAAATATATGCACAAGAGTTTAGCAGAAATAAAAGTACTTTTCAATAAGACAAACAGCAGAAGCGAAATGCGTACATTGAAAAAAAAACTTTCGATTTCATTTATTTATATCTATAAATATTTCTTTTTAATCATTAAATTGAAAATAGATTCTAATTTTGATTTTTCCTTCAGAAAAATTTCCAAACTATTATTTTAGTCAAACAGCAAAAATTAAATAAATTAAAAAAAAACGAATTAAATAATTTAACCTCATTTTTGAAGTGATAATAATATAAAGGGCATTTAATGTGTGGAATATTAAAATGATCTGTATTTATATTAAGCATTTTTCCATTACTCCACAAGTGTTATAAATTACTCTACATCAAATTCTTAATAAATAAGTTCGTTTAAAATATTAATAATTGTAAAATAAAATCCTATCTAAGAACAGTATATTAAAGGCCCAAGAAAACAGCAATGGTGAATATTTTTCAATTTTGGAGGTATATAATCATTAAAGAAGTAATTGGATTTACTTTTAAAGGAAAATACTTTAAAAAACGATTGTTTTTTATTTGATTTATTTATAATTTCAAATACCATTTTAAAAAATTAAGAAAATGGAAATTTGTAATAAGGAGTTTCACGCGCGCGCGTTTATATCATATATACATTTGTAGGGGACGTAAGAAAATGAAGTTAGAATTAGAAAAAAAATTATATTTATTACGACATTGCACATGATTATAAAAAATAGTTACAAAGAAAATATTTAATAATTAATAATAAGGTTACATAGTTCCTGTACAGTACAAACTATAAACAAAGTTATTATGGATATTAAGGATGGTAAGGCTTCCATTCCTCAGTCCTCTATTCTCTCTTCTAACTCTATTGGATATAGAATATTTTGTGTATTGGCCTGTAACGCTATCTATTGTCATTATTGTTAATATGGATCTGTTACAACCTCCCCCTCTGACCCCGAAGACGTCCCGAGCAGGGGTCAGCAGGAGTTTTCCTGGAATGGTTTTGTTCTTGAGCATAAGCTATGGCAGGAGTGGGAGTTTTAGGGCTGTTCATTTTTGTTCGCCGACCTCTTCTGCGCAAAGCTTTCATAGGTGAAGTTTTCCTTCCTTGAAAAGGAGTCAATGCCGAAGAGTGATATACTCCTATTGGTATATTTGGAGAATCAGTGTTTGTCACAGAATACGATACAGGGGATTTTTGAGTAACTATAAAAATGATCCATCGCGGCGAAGCGAAAATTTTGCTGTAACACCAGCAATTTTATTACTTAAATTTGGTTTTCTAACCAAAACTAAATTTCCTGATTTATATGTAGGAGCTGGTCTCTTTTTCTGGTCCGCAAAACGCTTGCTAGTTCCTTCATTAAAGAGTCTATCAATTTCATTTTGCATGATTTCTTACCTAGCTAGAGACAATCGATACGGAGGAACAGAAACCGGAGGATGGTTCTGCGTATCAATGTAATGTTCAATAAATGTGGTTGCTTCCCCCTGGACTGAAGATAGTTTCAAACTGGGATAAGAGTTCATTTAATTCAATACTTTGTTCAGCAGTCAGATGAATACCTTCATCTTCACGCAAATGATGAGGATGATTCTTTAATTTCTTTTCCCGGGTGGGAGTCAAATAGAATGTTTCATCTTCAACAGTACTACCTTTTTCATTCACAGTTAGCGGTTCAACCGTTTGAGAAGCATTTGTTTATAGCGACCCACAAAGAGCTGGCATCGGCTCTTCAAAAGAAAAGTGTCCTTTGGGTTGTTCATTGAAAAACCAACTGTTCCGTTTCAAATTTAGTACAATCTCAGCCGAATTCAGAAAGTCCATTCCCAACAGGATGTAGTTTCCTTTTGCCTCAGGGATGGCAACAAGGTTCAAATGCAACGTACAGCCTCCAAGACGAATTTTTACCTTTGTTGTGTGAACTTCTCTTTTTATTTTACTACCGTCTGCTAAAGACACTAGTAGTGTACTGGTGGCAAAGATTGCACCTTGTTTCTGCAGGATGTGGTAAAGCGTTTCTCCTGCGATTGAATGGGTTGGAGCAGTGTCTGCGTAGGCGGTACCCATGACTCCATAGATAGTTACTCTTAACGTTGCCATCTGTGCGGGTGCACTAGAAGTCGATTGAAGAATAACGCTGCTTAAAGTACCAGAAATTTTCTTTTCCTTTACAGGCAGGACATTTTGGTTTAATAACTCCTGGACTGCCATATCCATAACATGCAACTTCGCTTGACCTTTTCTTAAGATTCTCATTTCTTTTATGTCGAGGTTTTCTTTCTTGAGTAGTAAAGTGTTTAAGGGAAAAGTGCTTCTTTTGATGTACTGGAAGGAGAGATTTCTTTACACCACACCGGACACTTTCGTAAGCATCTAGCTTCTCAACGAGATCTACCGGAGAAATAAATTCAGACCAAATATATTTAAAATGTTCTTTAACATCAGGGGGAACTTTCTTCTTGATTTGGTCTGCAATGAGAAGTTGTTTTAACTTTTCGAAATCCTGAACCTTAAGTAAGCAAGCCAGCCATCAAAATTATCTAGACAGATCAAAGAAGAAGTCTCTCCATGTTCTCTCTGGGTCTTTATTGTTGAGCCTTTGTTTTTTGTGTTGTGTGTGAGTGTCTGAATCGATCTCCAGACAATTAAAATTTTTTCAGAAGTAGTTCCTTTACTTTCGCATATTCTTGTGTTTCTTCAGGTTCTCGAAGATGAGAGCTGCAATGTCAGATGGCAGGGTGCCTAGTAAGTAAGGGATCCATGAAGATTCAGGTAATTTCATAAATTTAACTTGTCTTTCGAAAACTGTGAAGAATGTACCTAATTCTTCTTTTTCGGATCGAATTTTGGTAAAAGAGTGCTGAAATTACTAAAATCCAGCTTCTGGTGTGCTACCGAGGGACCAGTTGACGATAGAGGATCTATGCTTGCCAATCACAGAGATTCAATTTGAAGCTGGAGTTTCTCCAGTTCATATTTTTGTTGTTTCTCAAATTTTTCCTTCACATCAGCTATTTCGGATTCTCTTAAAGCTGCGGTTTCTTTAGCAATTCGCTCTTCGATAATTGCTTGAAGCATACTTTTAATTATAGTTTCATCATAATTATGAGCTGGTGCTAATGAGATCTGTTAATTGGACTATTTTTAAATTATCTCCCACTGCCAAACCAAGCTCGTCGGCTAAGGTCTTTAAATCTTCTTTTCGGGCACGGTAGAGGAAGGCCATTCTTGATCTCAAAAGTTCTTATTTTATAACTTATTATTTAAATTAAGTTAATTAATTAAACAAATTTTGTTAAACACTTGTTAAGCAACATTAATTAAATATTAATTGTTAAATTGATCAAACACATGTTTTTTTAATTATTTTTCAACAATAATATAGTTTGAAAATATTTTTCACATTTATCACATTCTAAGACTAGAAACAATACAGTAAACTAGTAAAGATATGTTGAAATTATAATTCAAATTAAATTACAAACCAAAAGTTATAATTATATCTAACGTTATTTCTTTTTTTTTTAAAAAAAAGAAAGGAAAAAATATGAATAATAAGCAATATCTTCTAACAACTTCAATTACTATTCAATTAATAAATTACTTCCATAATAATTAAACAAATAATACACAATTTCTTCTGAGTGAAAACAAAATTATTTCTAAAAATAATGACAATTTTATTTTTTACAATTTTTTAAATAAATTCAAAAATTAATTTCTGCATTTCAATTGGCAATCAATATCACATCATTACTTGAATAACTACTAACTTATAAGCAAATTATTTTCAATGTAAAAACATTTACTGTTCTTATATATAAACTTTATTTAATAAAAACCCATATCTTGTAAAAATTTTAAGATATCAAGAATAAAAACAAAATAATAATATCATTACATAACAGAAATATTATTTTTATATTTTGTTTTGTTTTCGTTTTAAAACTTAATATATTCCTCATAGATAAAAAAAAATTAAAATTTTTTTTCGAATATAAAACACTGTGATTTAAAAATAAACAAATAAAATATTTACTTATTTTTATCAAAACCAACATTCATGGAGCCATTACTTCGACTTCCATACTTTTGTCTAGACAGAACATTGACTCTCTTTTTATACAAAGAAATTATTCTAACTGAATTCTTTCAACGAAAATAAACAAAGATAATCAGTTTTTAATTTAAATATGCAATATCAAAAGCTTATTCTAATTTAAAACAATAAAAAAAATCAATCGATTTTTTCGATTTTATCCTTTTACGAACATAGAACAGCGTTTAGAGTCACTTCTGTTTTACAATGTAAACAGTTAAAATTCAAGAATTTTGCTGAACACATTATACATTTCAAAAGATTAAACTTCACTATACATGCAAATTGACGTGCAGAAAAATATATATCAAATACATGCAGTATTAGTAGATGAAATTTATAACATTCATGCACACGTCTGAACAAAATTTAATCAAAACAAAAGTTATAACGACTAATAACGGAACTAATACTACAAAAACAAAAGTTATGTTATTTGGATTAGTTTTAATACAAAACATGCTATTATTACAACATGCCAACATTATCAGGATGATAATGAAATTTGTTAGAAAAATAAAACTTAACCTGTTTTCTGGATGAAAACGATATAGCACGGCGAAATTCCGATACGAAATACATCTGTTCCGTTTCTGGATGAAAAAGAACGACTCAGGAAAATTCAAAAATGGAATGCATTCCGGAGAACACATAATCAGGGAAATTCTGATGTGGAATTATAACTAACAAAATCATATAGCTAAAACTCAAAATCAATTAAATAGAGAACAGTGGGAAGGGCCACTAGTTGGAGCGCCATTTGTAGGGGACGTAAGAAAATGGAGTTAGAATTAAGCAAAAAAAAAAAAAAAACATTATATTTATTACGACATTACACATGATTATAAAAAATAGGTACAAAGAAAATATTTAATAATTAATTATAAGGTTACATAGTACCTGTACAATACAAACTATAAGCAAAGTTATTTACGAACCGGATGGTTCGGCTTCCATTCCTCAGTCCTCTATTCTCTCTTTAACTCTATTGGATATAGAATATTTTGTGTATTGGCCTGTAACGCCATCTATTGTCAGTATAATTAATATGGATCTATTACACATTTGTAAACTAAATATATAATATTATTACAAGTAAATAAATATATATTATTATTATAATATTTTGCAATTTTAATATATGATATTTTGTTATAACATATAATATTTCGCAATTAATAATAATTTTTTTATCGTAGATTGTATGATATTTATTGCATTATCGTAAATTTATTTTTTACTGTTTTATTGCTTTGGGCTTTTTTAAAACTATATATATTTTAAATAAATGTTCTGTTTAAAACAATTGGGTAAGCGAATTTAATTGAAATAAAGCTTCACATGTATAAATTTATATACCAGACTTCTTTTAAATTACATGCTCAAATTAGACAGACCTATTAAAAAGCTCCGATCTGCTTTAAAAATTAGATTATTTTTAATTCCTTAAATTTTTATATAGCTACTGAATTATTACAAAAAATGTACAGTTGATTTTTTTGCAATGAGCGATTTTGATATTAAAATGTTATTAAACTTTATAAATGTATATATACAAAATATAAAGACATTTCTAAAAAATGTATAGTTGAATTTTATTCAGAAAAATAAAGGAAATTTAAAAACGTATTTATTTTATGAAGTATAGATTTCTCTTAAACGTTTTCAGATTCCAATATTTAACAAATAAACAAATAAAAATTTTTTAAGCCAATTAAAGAATGCTTAAATTATGTTTCTATTGTTTTAAATACTAATTACAAATAAATTTAAAAATGTTAAATAGAGAAAAAAAATATTTTTAGCTAAATGTGTATAACAAAATTGTTTAACATGTTTCATAATTTCTCAATGTGTCATTACAGCACGTTACATACATTTTTTAGTTAAATATTTTTTATATTTTTCAGCATTTTAAAAAGTTTAAACGAAATGTTGTTTAAATTATTATTTTCGTGTAGAAGAAGAATACTTTGTTACATTTAATAATTCAGTTTGATAATTAATAAAAATTAAATAAAATTTGATAATTCTCGTTGTATAATGGAGCTTAAATGAGTATAATAGTTGCTGGTTTTTAATGAAATTTTAAATTTTTTTCATCATAAGTAATTTATTTTTTGCTGGAAATCGCTTTTATAGGAGAGGTATTTTCACGCGCTATATTTTCAAATTCTCATTCAAAATAAATTGTGACTAGTTTCCTAAAATAATTTAATTTGTTTTAAACAAAAAATCCCGTAAATTTTGAATACTGTTTTAAAATGAAAACTTCTGCTTCAAATTAAACGGAAAATATTTTCTAATTAATCTGCGATATGTCCTACTGACCTGTCATCTTGAAGCTAAAACCTTCATTTGAATTTCTTCTCTTAGTTTCTCATTAATTGGAAATTTTCTTTATTTCACATCAATATTATTGTTGTTTTCAAATGTTTAAAATTAAAACTATAAATTGCTTTTACTTCTTTAAACAACAACAAAGTTACTATTTCTTACTTCTAGATGATAATAAAATTTAGTGATAATAATAAAATTTAGTGATGAAAAATTACTGACATTTTTTAAGCCTTCCAATAACCAACCGGATGAAAATAAATATATAAACTGGTTTTAATCACAGGTGGCCGAATTTCGCGAAGTGTGTTAATTATATTCAGAGACATCTTATGATACCTGTCTGAAGTTTCCTGTTGAATGTTGAGAAGAATATTTTGTCAAAAGTTTCGACTGATATTTACTTTCTCAGTGAAAATGCTAAACTTTAAATAGACATGGGTTTTTCCGAATGATATAAAAAATGTTTAAAAATAATCTTATATATTTATCCTCCTTTATAGAACTTATCTTGCTTATTTCATATATCCCACTGTTGCGTTACGTTTTGGTTGCGGGATTTATTCATTAGTAAGTCCTATTGTCTTTAATATTTTATTTTAATAATTTAACAATAACAATTTAATGAATAAAAATTTTCATAATTAATTTCCATAAAATAAGTTTCACACCATAATACACGGTCTTCATACTACCGTATCCTAATAGCAGCTGAGCTAGATTCCCTATCCGATGCTAGTCTTCTCTATCCGATGGGGATCGGATAGGAAAACACGCTTCTCATTCCCTTTTTAGGGATTTACTGTGGCTGAGTTGCCACACTCATATTTATAAATTAAAGAAACTATCACTTCAAAAATCATTGATTTAAAATAGTTATTTTTACAAGAAATTTAAAAATTGAAATATTTCAAATGAAATGCTTACAATTTGGCAGTGATTATAATATATTTATGCCGTTATTATTACAGAGCAAATCTAACAGGTAAAAGTTGAAAACTGTTATCGTTATAATGTTCAACATTCCGAAGGAAATTTTAGTTAAGTAGTGGGTTTATTCACATACCTTGAGGCATAAGACCTGAGAAGTACTATGACAATTTTCCCCATCAAATTTGCATATAGGAAATAAAAAACACAGTGTCCATCGCTTTTTGTTCAACAATGTCTATAATCAAGACTGAGACCTTCATTGTGAGAAAAAAAGGCTCTTAGAACTATGCGAGCTTTTTTTGTATGAATTATAGTAACTCAGTGTGATGAATAGCTTAACAACTGAAAGCTTTTCTCGACGGATTTTCAAAAAGAATTAAAATTATTCATGTGTATTGCAAGAGAAGAAACAAGAAACTTCCAAGTATTTATCACGACAAATTTGTAAGCAGAAAGTTGAGAATTCAACATCCATTTCTAGTTTTTCAATAGGAGTTGGATTCACACACACAAATCTGTTACCTTATTCGCATTCGAAATTATACTCATTAGTCATGATAAGGCACAACTAATGAAGCGAGTGTTTAATATGGCCTTTTATCAATAATAAATATGTATAATATTGGGTTGTTCTGAAAGTAGCTTAGTTCTTTATGAAAATGGAAAACGTATAACGAATAAATGTTTTATTAAATTGTATATTGTCAATTTCAGTCCCACATCTTTTACCATCTTTCCGGTGGTAGCTTGTTTCCACACTTATAAAATGGTTGGTTTTTATTGGCAAAAACCTAATTGAGGTGGGTAAAACGAAATTACTTTCTGAACAACCCAATAGTGCCCCTACTTACCTAATTTAATGTATATTGTTGTCTTGTGTCAGCCTAGCTGATATATGTAATACGCTGCTCAACTTTTCCAACTGAATCTTAATTTGGTGTGGAATCCGACTTCCTCAGTACACACATGCCATAGGTAACCCGTTTATAGCGTAGGCAACCATTTACAACCTATTCATACAAGGAAAGGGAAAAAAACATTAGAAAAAGAGAAGGAAAGCACATCCATGCCAGAACAGGGATTCGAACCCAGGACCTACCTATCCAAAGTTAGGCACGCTGACCACTAGACAGGTTGAGCGGCAATATGATGCATATGAAATTCCAATTTAATATATATGGAAGAAAATATTATGTTTCAGATGTTTCGCTCATTTTTACGTACATATAAATTAATCATCAAGCAAAAAACTTAACATTTTACTTTATGTTGATCTTTGGCTAACTATCAAAGTGGTGGCTCACATGTTTAGTTAATATTTCTCAAATCAAGAAATTAAATAATTTTTTTTTCATTTTTTAAAAATTTTATATTTTGTTAAAATGTGGAAGAAAAAAACGTAGGGTAGGAGCCAAACTAAATGAGATACCAACAAGAATTGAGTCGGTCCTTCACCTCTAAATGCTCTGGTCTTGTGACTAACAGAGGCTGCAACTTTTCTCCATCCATGACAAGCTACGCCAGAAAACATCCTTGAGTGCCAAGGGCTATCCAAGCATGATTTATACAACGATCCTTTGATGGTGCTAGACTTTTTGAGGGTGTTCAACATTAATGACCTGGTCTAGCCCTGCTGACCAAAGGAGACATGCAACAACAACAGAAAAATTTCTACTGTAACCAAATTTATCTATAAGCTATGTATGTGACTGGTATGTGAGTGTAATTCTATAACAACCGAATGTTTAGTTTTGCTGATTTGATGTTGATTAATACCATGAGCCATCGTAGCCCAATTGGTAAAGAAATCGTTCTTTTGGTCGGATGATGATGTTTATGATCTCTTGAGCCAACTATGCACTGTCTTATTAATCTGAATGCATGCATCAATTAATATCTTTCAATCTTTGCTAATGTTCTTAGATGAATGCTCATCCAGTAATATAACTAGATGAAAATAATGGAAGTTTATCTCTGTATTTATTTTAGGATGAATACTAAGTCATCAATAGATAGCTAAGTTAAAATCATCTATAATTTTACTATTCGAACTTTAATCAATGGATAGAATTATTTGAAGATATTTGCCTCATATTTTGCAGATGGTATTGTATTTATATGTAACGTTTCGAATATAATATCACCAAGCAGTTTTGAGGTATAATCTATTTGATAAATTTAGGAAATATTTGTATATCAATCAAAATTTTTTGCTAATGAAAGAAAAATAAATTAACTTAATTCCAATAACCACATGAATGATAATACATTTCTTTATTGATGAGTATATTTATCCGAAACATGAAAAATGCTATTCTATTTGAAAATGAAAATTTAGTATAAATTAACTGCTATAAAACTTTCATAAACAATTGGTCGAATGGTATATTGAATATCATAACAACCATACAATTATGAAGAAAAAAATATGTATATTCAACTTTTATTATTGATATATATTTTAAATTGCATAGCACACAAATAAAGGTTGCATTTAAAGTTTTTAAAATAAAAGTAAGAGGGAAACTTTATGATATGAGAGGATTCATTCTTAAAGATTTTGAGGTCTTTATCGTTTATATTATATTTATCGCCGTTTTGTATCTCTAAATCAATTGTTATATGCACTAAAGAATATTAAAATTCAATAGATTTGCTATATTATAGAGTACTAGAATTCAAAACTGACTGATATGCAAATTTAATTTACAAGAATTTATTTTCTACTTTCTTGTACATTAACTTCAAATGTGTTATTATAACAATCCTTTGATTTTTAATGCTGTTTACTGTTTTTGAATATGCAATATAAAATTCTGTGTTATCTTTAATAATTTATTAGCATAAAGAATTTTTATGTTAAATCAATCTTCCTTATAACAATCATCGAAGCATTGAACTTCGAGGACACTAATCTCATTTATCTTATTTCGAAATAGCGTTTTCTTTTTAACTCTGCTCATCATTTGTAGTTTCAATAAATGGCTTCTTTTATTGCAATTTATATCTGAGATAATAATGCATTCTAAGTCGTTTATTTACATCCAATTCACAATTCTTTAAAAGGTATTGCACTATAAGTGACATAACATATGAAAATCCATCATTTTTAATTTTTATTTTAGTCATCAACATTGCGGCTAACGCTTCTTATAAAATAATAAATATTTACGCTTTTTGTAGCTAACGATATCACATGCACGAGCAAATAAATTTGTCAATATCCGGTGGGGAAAATCGGCCTTCCTGATCTTAATGAGAGATTAAGATTGACATAATGAAACAACTAGAATGCCAAAGATGCCAAAAATGCGCTTCGTTAATCTTGTTAGTTAATGGAAGGCAATGACGATGTCTTTGTTTGGGTATGACTAAAGACAAAGAAAAAAAAAGAGAAGAATCATTGAGTGAAATGAAAGAAAAGCGTGTTTTCCAATGGCAAAACAAAAATAATTGCTGTGCTTACTTGGGTTTTGTTTGGAAAAAATGTTTTGATGATTTCGTTAAAGACATGTGAACTGAAGGAATTTGTAACATCATTCTTTTTGATTGCAAATTCATTCATTTTATAATTTTCATTTTTGCGTCATGTTTTAGTGATGAGTCAGAGGATTTGTCTGTCAAAATAGGCAAATTATCGAATACGACATACATTGCTGCATATATAACCATCATCAAATAAGAATGTATTAAAAATTCCAAAAGTTCAAAGTTATTTAAATGTATGGAGGTCTATGATATTACTCATTCGAAATTTATGCAGCTGTGATAATCTATATTTAGGATAAACATAATTAAAATATGTGCTTCATATTATGTGCATAAAATCTGTTATATTAGCCTCTGCTGCATTATTATTTAATTTATTATGATACACTATGTTATCCATAAAGCTTCCACTTTTATAGTTAAGGAGTATGAAATTGTGTAAAGTTTGAAAGTTAGATTACATATTATAATTAGACATAAGTACACTGCTGGCCACCGTAAAAGCAATACCCTGAAGGAATAATGCAAATAACATGAAATTTACAACATGCAATACGGCGGTGAGATAAGGAAATGATTAGAATTGAAGCGCAGACGCACATCACTCGTGCTTGTGGCACCACTTAAAAGCGCTATTTAAAGTTTAGAGAATTCGATGATTTCAAGTTAGGCAATTGCGTTTTCCTTGTGGTTTTTTCAAAAAAAAAAAAATAATAATAATAATATAAAATAAAAAAGAATGATCAATTATGCCTTTTAGAAAAAACAGCTATCATTTTTTGATCAGGTATCCGAGTTCGACAGAAGATCGATATCGAGATTGTAGGAAATCGGTAGTCATGTTGGACGAAACCAAGCAACTGTAATGTGATCGTTGGAAGTCTTCGATCGCATCCACCTCAGTGCACCACTTCACGCGATGACAGGCAAATTGTTCGCATGACAGTGATGGATCGCTGACGAACCATGGCACAACACATTCAGTCTGTAACGCATCATCCAGTATCTGCACGTACCATTTGACGCCGTTTACAGCGGAGTGGTCTGTCCGCAAGACGTCCATTGCTTTGTCTACCCTTGACGCAGAACCACAGATGTCTCCGCCACCAATGGTGTGATGAAAGAAGACTGTGGACGGCAGAATGAAATTGTCCTTAAAGACGAGAGTCAAGCTTCTGTCTGCAACACCATGATGGTCACCATGATGACCCAGATTACATCCCCAGCTGTCACACCAGATCAACTTTGGCAATGTGTGGAAGCTGTTTGGTTTGCTGTACCCTAAGAATACATCCAAAGTCTTTTTGAATCAATGCCTTCAAGTGTGGCATGCGGTAATCTCCAACAATGGTGGCTACTCTGGGTATTGATTTTGCCAGAAACCACACTTCACCGAAGTTTACAAATTTAATCATTCGATACTTGGGCAGCATATTATCTACAAAATAAATTTTGTAGTTATATCTTTTGTCTTTCTGGTATTTCTTGTATTTCCATTCACTTTTCAATGCATTTCCGATCAATGACATATTAGAAAATTCGTAAACAGGTTCGCTGCAGTGGAAAAATAAATATTACTTGAAGAGATCCTGTTTGCGATGTTTCTAATATGACATTGCTCCGAACTGCATTGGAAAGCAAAGGAAAATAATTACGATTTCAGTTTTTAATAATATCGTGACTAAAGAGAATTTTTAAACGCTTACAATTGATTCCATTGTTTTCAGCTAAAATATGTGGGACCTAATTTTGGTGTGTGAAACAATGAATTTGAATGAAGCTAAGCAAATAGCAAATATTGTTGCATCCAAAATTTAATAAGAAAATTTATCAATGTAATAGGAAATTTTTACGTAGGACGAAAAATTATATAGAGATATTTAGCTTGGTGTTGCAATTTGGGTGGCCAGCAGTGTATAATTCATATCGGAGAATAATAGTAGAAGCGATAATATTTCTATTATAGACGAATATTTCATTAATACAGATTACACGAAGATATTCCTATTTTGTTTAAAGAGATTGAAACTTTTTTTTATTCTACATACAAGTATAAAATCGATTTGAATGAGTAGGAAAGATAATTAAATAGTCTTTAAATAAAGTTTTTATGAAAATATACTCATTTCTTTAAATAAGAATTGTATAATGTAAAGAAAACATGCAATATAAAAAACCACGCTAAGATATTCTTTCTATTAATATTTCTATTATATTGTTGTAGGCTTTGTGTTAGTTTAATTTACAAGATATTTATAACCCGGATGATAAACATTGGAGTGCATTAGACTATTGTCTGTTAACCTTCGTTTACTCAATAAAATTGAGTAGGTAAACGGCATAATTGCCTTTTCACTTATTTAGTAATACAAGTTTCTTTTATGAGGTTATCGAATCGAATTTAATTACAGAGATGTCTTCTCGCAGACATTAATGTTAGAATCATCTGTAATGACAAGAAGAAAAGATAATTTAAAACATCTGAGAATGCGCGCGAAATTAAATATTAATTCTTAAAAATACTGCGTATCTATTTTTGGAAAAGATATTTAATGGCTTTATATGAAGTATGAGACAGAAATTCCCAAGCAATTTTACATCTTACTTATACAGAATGCCCAAGAAAATCTTATCACATAATTTAAGAATACCAAAATTATAGTAATAAAAAGGCATTTATACTTAAATATATTGGAGTATAAAAATTACAGATTTTGTGAATCCGGCCCATAAAGCGTTCTTTGCCTGTTGGAATGCTTCTCCTGCCACCTCAGACCATTGTATTTTCTCTGTATCGTTTTTCCCACCTTTCCTGCATTTTCTGTTATTTTTAATCCCTTCTAAAAATTTCGTTAGGGGTGATAAAATATGGGCTGCTTTCGGAATAAAACGTCTGTAAAAATTGAACAGACCAAGAAAACGCCTTAATTGAGTTAAAGTTTCTGGTTGGGAAAAATTTAGTATGCAATTTACTTTTTCTGTTAAGGGTTCAAGACCAGCTTCAGATACTTTGAAACCTAGAAAGTTTACTGACGATTTACCAAATATACATTTAGAGGGTTTTAAGCTAAGACCATAAGTCTGTAATCTACCAAATAATGTTTTAAGGTGTTCGATGTGATCTTCAGGTGATTTTGATGCCACTAAGATGTCATCCACGAATGCAAAAACAAACGGCAAATCGCGAGTGACCTCATCAATGAACCTTTGAAAGGTTGCTGCAGCATTGCAGAGGCCAAATTGCATACGTTTGCTCTCGAATAATCCGAAAGGTGTTATTATTGCGCTTTTGTGAATATCAGCCGGATTTATGGGAATCTGGTGATAGGCTTTTACTAGATCTATATGTGAAAATATTTTAGTGCCATGTAAATTTGATGTGAAATCCAAAATATTTGGTACGCCATAATTATCCTTGATGGTTTGAGAATTTAGTGCTCGATAGTCACCAACCGGTCTCCATTCAGGGGTATCCTTCTTTGGGACCATGTGCAATGGTGATGCATAATTGCTTTTAGAGGGGCGCATATGTCCTAAGTGAATCATGGTTTGAAATTCCTCCTTAGCAATACGCAAGCGGTCAGGTGCAAGTCTACGAGCTTTGGCCGTTACTGGCGGACCAATCGTGTTAATAAAATGAACCACTGAATGTTTTATGTTCTGATCTGGACGTGGCGGTCTTGTAATTTCAGTGAATTCTTGCAATAACTTATGATAAACACTATCACCTGATACAGATTTTACAGAGTGAACATTGCTGTTGCGCAATATACCGTCAGCATTTACATTGGTGGTTGCATCATGTAGCTTACGTTGCGATAAATTTGGTACTAATTTAAAATTAAAAAGAAAATCTGCACCGATTATGGGAGTGGTTACATTTCCCACTAAGAATGTCCACTGAAATGTTCTTCTCAGACCAAGGTCTAAGGAAAGAGTTTGAGTGGTGTAAACTTGGATGGGAGAAGTGTTGGCTGCGGTAAGTGTCATGTGCAATTTGTTCCTACGTTGTATTTTTGAGGCTGGAATAATGGAAACATCCGACCCTGTGTCTATTAAAAGCTTATATTTGACCTTTTGTCGCGCACGAAAAGGCGACGAGAATTTCGCGGCAAGGCGGTAGTCGCCATTACGCCTGGCCTGTCTCGTTTTTTGCAAACTTACATGGCGGCGAACATTTTCGAGCTGCTTCGCCGAATTTATAGTGGTACCAACACTGGTCATATTTCCTTGTATTCGAGCGGCTACGTTTCCTGAATGAGTGGTTACGCTCATGGCTGCGACTTCTGCCTCGAGAAATCTGGTCTACACGCAAGCTTAGTTTTTTAATTTTCTCTAGTATACGGTTTTCAAGGGAATGGTCTGAGGAAACAGAGCAAGCACTTACCGGCACTGGTGTTACATCCATGATACGATCTGCCACCTCGGCTGCTTTATCCAGGGTCAACGGGCTTACGGCTGCAAGGATAGATTGTACGGACGTTGGTAGTTGGTGCTGAAAAAGTTCCAAAAGCAATTCGTCCGACACATTATGCGATGCCGCACACCGTTGCATTCCGCGCAACAGTTCACTCGGTCGTCGATCACCTAGTTCCTCTCCGGTGAGCAATTTTCGGATTTCCTGTTGTGATGACTCACCGCTGCGCTTTATCAGTTCCAATTTCGCCGTCTCGTAGGGATGTGTGGCGTCAGGTTGAATTATCACGTCTCGAATTATAGTAGCTGTTTCCGGCGGTAAGTGTGCTATGATGTAGTTGAACTTTGTTTTGCTATCCGTCACCGGTTTGGGGCATCCAAGTTCAAATGTGCTTTCGCACATGGTAAACCACAGAGCAGGGTCTGAAAAGTTATATGCCGGAATCTTCACGGCTGTGACCTCCGATATGATGTCCGTACAGGTAGATTCGTCACTTGTTGATGTTGAAAAAGTGAAAATAAGTTCCGAACTGGAAAATAACTGGTCATAAAAGTCCTAAACGTAGTAATTAGTCCGGGTCACCATTTTGGTGTGTTTATGTAACCTCCAAAATTACGATGGACTAAGATAGAAAAAAGAGATTTTATTTACAACTTTAACAATAACAACATCCGTCGCGACAGCCGCTACCTTTTTCCTATTCGTGTGACTGAGAGGAGCGCATTTATACTTCTCTCTCCACAGTCAGAAAAACTGCCTTCGCGCATGCGCAGCCTCCAAGCTCACAGGAGAAAAGCTTGTACTGCCACAGCTTGTACTGCCATCTTATGAGGCTTAAAAGTATTATTTATATTGCTTACCACAGTTTTATAAAAATAAATACATTACATACAGTACAGTATCACACAAAAAAGACTTAATTGAATTACACATGATTGTATATCCAAGGGGAAGAACATCAAACAGATGCTCTTTAGTATATGATATGCCCTCTCCTCATAGCAATGGTTGCTTCGGATCGTCTTTCTGTATTCAGCACAAGATTGTTCGACAGTTCTTGATGTAAAAATGACCATTCATCAATCAACAATTATTTCAGCTGTTAGCTGTTCCTAGGAAAAAATGTTATCATACCTCAAGATTTCTTCCCAAACCAAAATACTCATGTTTTATGGGATTTAAACCAGAGGAATGCGTTGATCAATCCATTATAACATAGGTTCCCAAAGTGGTCCAGGTGGACTCCCAGGGGTCCACGTAGACGTGAAAAGAAAACAGGAGTTCACAAGTTGTAAGTGGGGGTCCACGAAATATTTTCTGGTTTTCATAATAAAGAACAAAAATTTTGGCTTGGGTTTATCTATCAACGTAGACAGGTAGGATCATTCACTAGATAGGTACTCAAAAATATTTGAAACTCAACTCAAACACAGAATTGAATACAACAATAGATAATAATACAAGTATTATTTTAATAAATAGTACACAATAAAGAAAATGTGCTACTTTTTTTTCATCTTAACACCCCAATTTAGGTTGATATTTTTTAGGAGTTTTGAGAATATAGTAGAAATGTAGCGGCAGGGGGTCTACCGAAAATAGTAAAACTTTGAAAGTGGTCCACGAGAAAAAAATTTTGGGAACCCATGCATTAGAATACCTTTTTTATTTTCCAATAGTTGCTGAACAGCAGGAGTCCAAAGTGTAAGTATGCATCGATATCCATAAAAATAAAGTCAGCTCCAATGGCACCTCGGAACGGACACTCATGGGGAACGATCCTCTCCTTACAGTAAAAACCTCAGTATGCATAGCCTCTATCTAAAACTTCCAGCTTAGTTTCCCTACTTTGCATAATGTCTGTACAGAGGACAAGTGTATGACCACCGTAACGGTCTCTTTCCGTGATCATATGCGATGAAACGCTATCCCTCTCTCTCTCTCTCTCTCAAAATAAATCAACTGGAGTCGAAAATCACTTATGGCACAGAAACGATTCTCATCCATAAAGAGTGGATAAAACCATTGATGAGGTGTGCAGTTTTTGTGCTTCTTGAACCACTTTCCATTGAGATGGTACAGGCAGCCAATTTTCGAAAGGATGCAGAGGACGGCTGACTGACTTGTGCTTGACCACTGGAATTTTTTATCTTCAAAAGAATACCCCAGTCTTTATTTTATTGGTGTCAACTGTGAAACGATATGTGGGGTCGACATTTTGTGCATTTGGTGTCAGTTTTTCACTAAATATTATACCTGATTGTGCAATTTCCAGTACCTTTCTTTCGATTTCCCAACACTGTTGTAAGTTCAGATTGGAATTTTAATTTCTCTTTTCTCCTTCAGAATAAAATGCGAACCTATATTTTATAGTAATTACCGTTTTTCTGACTGGGTAATATTGCCCTTTTAATTTGTATAAAAATAATTTAGAATCTCTTTATATCACCCTAACGAAATATATGGTTTAATGATACTGATAATTGAGAAAATTTATGATTTATAGTTTATAATTTTCATTAATTTTTATTGACATATATAAGATATGATGAGTTATACGTCACACATACATACATTTTGAATTTTCATTCACGTTAGTTGACTGTATACTTTTAAAATAGGAAGACTGGTTCCAATTGGTGAGACGGCTCGAGTATCCGATGGCCTTTCGATCCAAGAAAGAAGGTTGATTCTGGCATTGTTGACAACTTACTGCTCATTTTAATGAATTTCACGCATTCCGATTATGCGATCACGTTTGAAATCTTGCAGTTGTCTTTAAGGTTCTAAACAAAATTCTAATAACCTTACTTGTTACAATGCTAGGTATTTTTTTCGTAGAGCCTCTAAAACAATGACGAAAAATAAATCTTCTGCACTGTTTCAGCTTTATGGGAGTGATTAAAGTTTTTTGCAAAAAAAAAAAAAAACACACACACACACAATCCCAAGTTAATTATGTGTGCGAAACCTGAATTTTATTTAGGAAAGATCACAGAAAAATTAGTCAATTTTTGTCATGCTTCGATTTAAAAAACAACATAAATTTGTTAGTTTGCCAGAATGTAAATCTAAGGTTAAGAAAAAGTAAGTTTGAAGTGACACTGTGTTAAAAAATAAAGGTCCAGGCTAGGCTGCAATGATATGAAAAAAAGAAAGAAAAGTTAAAAGTATTAATTTACCAATATTTGAGCCTATGAATTGATCAGAAAATATTATAAATTCATTTTTAAAAATACAATCACGTACTAACTGCATTTATTTAAATGTATGGAGAAAATTTAAATATTATTCAAAGCTGCTAATATAAGAATTTTAATTTTTGAGCCATGCTACAAACTAAGAAGAAATATTTATATCTTATAGCGATCAAATATAATTTTCATGATATTAAAAATTTATGTAAAATAAGTTTCAAAAACAAGTTGTTTCATTGGCTATGGTACTAATTGCAATTTCACAGTGAAATGAAAGATTATTCCATTGTGCACACTAAAAGGAAATATTTAATCATATGAATAGTATGATGAAAATATTGAAGAGAAAAATACCATGATATTAAAAATGCTTCACGATATCAGTTTTATACAACAATATTAAACAAAACACCTTTTTAAATTATATTTAGTTCGTTTCTATATAACGTTTATTATTAGGTTGGTGCTTATGAAAAATCGGATTCTTAAGTGATTGTATAAAACTGCATATCTTTCTTCAAAAGCTGTTTATTCAATCAAAGTATGCTCCATTCGCTTCAATACACTTCTCCCAACGAGATTTTAAAGCGTAGATGCCTGTCTTAAAAAATTTTGGTCTTTAGAATTAATAAACTCTGATATCGAGTTTTTTAGACTGTCTTCATTTTCATAGTGTTTGCCCCTTAAAAACAGCTCTAAATGCTTGAAAAAATGAAAATCGGTCGGCGAGAGATCCGGTGAATAGGGTGGATGCTGCAATGATGAGCATACGTTTAACCGATCCAGCTTATTTCGCTCTGTCAGTGCGTGCGGTACCCACTTGTCCATCTTCTTAACCTTGCCAATCTCAGAAAGGTGTCTCAATAGCGTTGTATGGTCAACTTTCATCCTGATAGCAAGTTCCCTCGTGGATACGGCTGGATCCGCTTCCACTAGAGCCTTCAGGTCATCATTCTTCACAGACGTTTTGGGTCTTCCGCGCGGCTCATTTTGCAGTGAAAAATCGCCAGTCCGAAATTTTTCGAACCAACGCTGCACTTTCCGATCGTTAACCGTATTCTTCCCAAACGCTTGGTTTATGTTGCGTGCAGCTTTTGCAGCACTATTATCAAGTTTGTACTCATATAAGAAAATGACGCGAATGTCGGCAGAATTCATATCGGCAATAAACTCAAAAGAAATAAAAAAGGGAAGACCTTCGAGAAAACCTATTTTGCTGAAATGAGTCTCTGGCAATGGACAATACGAGTATGAATGAGGTTATGCCAAATACAAAAGTATAACGAAAACAGGGAGGAAAACGTCCGCATGTAAAGAGAATCCGACATTTCATACGCACCAACCTAATAGAATAAATATTTTTGCAATAAGTTGCTCTAAAGTCTCTTCGCTAAATGATCGATCTATTTAAAGCACTTAAAAATGAAATTTATTTTCTTAAATTCAAAATTATTCTTGATACACTTTTATATTAATAGTTATACGAATAAATATTTCGCAGAGTTATATTCAAGTTCTTTCCCATGATAAATGGACATATAACGTATCTAAATATCTAAATTAAAGATAAATATATCACACAAAGATAAATATTTTTTTAAAAAAGAAACTGGACCCGGTGTAAATCGTTTCTGTATAATGTTTATTGGAATAAATATTTTTGCAGTAAGTTGCTCTAAATTCTCTTCTCTAAATGATCAATCTATTTAAAGTACTTAAAATTGAAATTTATTTTCTTAAATTCAAAATTATTCTTGGTTCACTTTTATATTAATAGTTATAAGAATAAATGTTTCACAGAAGTATATTTAAGTTCTTTCGCATGATAAATGGACATAACGTATCTAAATTAAAGATAAATATATCACACAAAGATGAATATTTTTTTAAAAGAAACTCGACCAGGTGTCTTCTCTTAGAGGTCGGACTACAAAATAATTTAAGGAAGTTAATTATTAAAGAATGTGCAATTAATTTTCTTAGATTTCCTATCTTGCTCTTAATTCACTTTCATATTTGTAATTTTAAGGATAAATGCTCCTCTGGGTGAAGACCTAGATTCTTTCTTGTGGAGATTAGACGACATAATGCACCGAAAATACAAATTATTATTTTTTAATTCAAAATAATTTTTGAATTATTTTATGTTAGCAATTATAAGGATAATTTTTTTTTTTAAATAGGCCCACAACAAAAACCTTTTTCTTAGTGATTGGACAATATCAAGTACCTAAAATATGAAATTAAATTTATAAACGTATCCCATCTTTTTTGGAAAAAGATATTTACTTCCTGGTTAATGTTTATAAAATATTCGAATATTTAAGGATTCTTTAAGTAGTTGCTGTCCCTTGGGACAGAATAAGCTTAATCGGCCCTTTTGTCTTTTATTACTCTTTTACAATCTCATAATCAACAGAAAAACGAATAAAATCAACACAATACGAAAAACAAGGTATTGTTGTTTTAGCTCCGTTAAAATAGAATTACACTAATAGCTATACTACAGCAGGAAGTGTTGGTAATTCAGGAACGAAAACACATATAATTGCCGATATTTTTGTCATTCTTCATTATTGGTCGTTAAGTGTCTCCGTAAATGAGTCGATATTTAGTCACTGATATCGAACTTTCTTTGACATGCAATTATAATTTCTTCCGATTAGCGATAAATCATCGTTTGTAATTATCTGCACTCTCGAAGGAACGGGGCACCCTTGAACTTATTTTCGACCTTGAAATGATGAGGATTCAAGGTAATCATATTTGTATTCCATTTTTTTAGAGATAGACAAGTACTATGTTATCTCATACGTATGTACGACACTTGAAATACGCAAAGGAAATTTTAGTTTATCACTCGAATTATCGGACACAATATTTTCTTTCTGTCACTAAAAGTGGAAAAACTAAAACAGGGAAATATATAACACGATAAGAAGGGCTTAAGATAAGGATAACTATTTCTGTTGGACTATATTTCTAAATCTTATTTGTCCTTTTTTTAGTTTAACTTTTTTTATAATTTAAAATGTCATTCTTTAACTTAGGATCATTATTTTGGTATTAAAAGTATTTAAAAAAGAAAAATTAGATGTCAAGGACAATTAAGTTTAAAGGCATAGTTTATATGGATTATACTATTTGTTTGTTCTTCTTTTGCACTTTTAATATTTGCTTATCAAATTAATATAAGATTATGTTATAAAAAGAACACAAGTGCGAATTATAAATTTTTGTACTGATTAATTATCTCAAATAAATTTTTTATTTCATATACATATTTCCAAATACTAACTGCTCATAAATATTATAAGCACAGTGTGTATTTGGAATAAAGAGTGGTTTCATCAGAAATCCTGATTTCGACTAGGAATAATCATAAGGAAAAAGGTATTAAATAGTTTATAAAAAATGGATTTTTTAAAATCAGATTGATTAACAGCTTAAAAGAGTTTCTGAAAATTTATTCAGCAAGAAATCTGTGCTTCTACTCATTGATATTATAAAGACATTTTCTGGAATGAATATTTTAAAGATTATGATAGTTAAATTATGATTTTGGATTTATCATAGATAGTAATTAATTTCTATTAGAAAGAAAGAATTTTTTTATATGTTGAAGAAAGAATGCAGTTTTTGGTTGTCAAACAAAGCAATGAATTTTGTAATAAATTTAAGTAGTTCTTTATTAAAACTGATAAAAAAATTTAGTGAATAATAATTTAAATTAATTATTAATAATTATTAATACGAATAATTATTTTAAAAAACTTAAATATATATATATATATATATATATATATATATATATATATATATATATATATATATATATATATATATATATATATACAGGGTGATTATAAAAAAACTTTGCCAACATCTGCACTTCTAGCGTCCATTCTATTTAACCGATCAAGATGATACTTCAAATATAGTTCTTTTGAGATATGCGCTCGAGATTCTGTGAATGGCAACACAGTGGCCCTCGCGGTTACAGTTATAGTGACAGAAACTCGAAATTTTCGAATGGCAATGCCTACGTTTTACCATCGCAAAATGTTCAGCACATGCGAAAACCCTAAATAGCGTTGAAACGGTACCGATATGTCCGAAAACCGACGTGTTATACACATACAAACAGTTCTTCAAGGCGCACGGAGGAATAATGCATACGACAGAGACAAGACACTGCTCAATGATGAGAACACATAGAGAAAAAAAATCTTTATTAAAACATTTTCCACATGAGTGCAATCACAGGCAATTACGCATTGCATGCGGGAGACGGTGGACAATGTCGCTGCACGCAACATGGCACGAGGGATGTTTCCAATCTCACGCCGTATAGAATCCTTTAAGTCCGACAATGTTTGAGGATTGCACAGATAAACTCTGGATTTGAGATAGCCCCAAAAGTTTGAGAAAGCCCCATAGAGTTTGATCAATTCACCGCGAACTTTCCTAGGAAGACTCATATCGTCGGCATGTGCGAGTTCCCGAATGACGACTTCGCATACCCGCTTGGTATTTTATAGGTTTCCTACGCTGAATAACTGGCGATCGGCGTTCTGTGATTGGTTTCTTGACTCTGTCACATGCAAATTTATTGCGTGCGCCCAGATCGTGTTTTATTGGCCGGTTTTCAGAACTCTTTTTTGTGTTTGCAGAACACGTCCATTTTTAGACATATCGGTACCGTTTCAACGCTATTTAGGGTTTTCGCATGTGCTGAACATTTTGCGATGGTAAAAAGTAGACGTTGCCATTCGAAAATTTCGAGTTTCTGTCACTATAACTGTAACCGCGAGGGCCACTGTGTTGCCATTCACAGAATCTCGAGCGCATATCTCAAAAGAACTATATTTGAAATATCATCTTGATTGGTTAAATAGAATGGACGCTAGAAGTGCAGATGTTGGCAAAGTTTTTTTATAATCACCCTGACGGTGGACAATGTCGCTGCACGCAACATGGCACGAGGGATGTTTCCAATCTCACGCCGTATAGAATCCTTTAAGTCCGACAATGTTTGAGGATTGCACAGATAAACTCTGGATTTGAGATAGCCCCAAAAGTTTGAGAAAGCCCCATAGAGTTTGATCAATTCACCGCGAACTTTCCTAGGAAGACTCATATCGTCGGCATGTGCGAGTTCCCGAATGACGACTTCGCATACCCGCTTGGTATTTTATAGGTTTCCTACGCTGAATAACTGGCGATCGGCGTTCTGTGATTGGTTTCTTGACTCTGTCACATGCAAATTTATTGCGTGCGCCCAGATCGTGTTTTATTGGCCGGTTTTCAGAACTCTTTTTTGTGTTTGCAGAACACGTCCATTTTTAGACATATCGGTACCGTTTCAACGCTATTTAGGGTTTTCGCATGTGCTGAACATTTTGCGATGGTAAAAAGTAGACGTTGCCATTCGAAAATTTCGAGTTTCTGTCACTATAACTGTAACCGCGAGGGCCACTGTGTTGCCATTCACAGAATCTCGAGCGCATATCTCAAAAGAACTATATTTGAAATATCATCTTGATTGGTTAAATAGAATGGACGCTAGAAGTGCAGATGTTGGCAAAGTTTTTTTATAATCACCCTGTATATATATATATATATATATATATATATATATATATATATATATATATATATATATATATATATATATATATATATATATATATATATATATATAAAGAATTCACAAATTTTTTTATTATTAATTTATAAAAAATAATGTTAAATACATCTTAAACGTTGTTTAATTAAATTATTGTTATAATTTACCTCAATACTTTTTATTGTTTGTAAATATGTTTCTTTTCTGAATTTATGTATTCGTCAAATAGCTTTAATTCATTAATTATGAAAGTAATTCACTTAGCTTATTATCGAATACTTTATTAGGAAATTCACGAAATTATAAAAAAAATTTGATTATTATAAAAAGTTTGTCACGGTGAATTCTTATTATGAGTAGGTCTCTATATATTGATTTTACTGAACATTATATAATTAGTCAATTGATTCAAATGACTGAAAATTAACACAATTGTGGGATATAATTAATAATGGACATTCATTTAGTTTGATTCATAAAATAGTTACAGTAAACTTTTGCTATGAATGCTAAAGATATTGTTAATGAAATTTGGTTAATATGGGAAAAAATCTATGTTCAGTGTTAAAAATGAATTACTTCGTTACCTAAATATTATTTTCGTTTTCAATTTAATTAAGCTTAAATTATTTCTTTGTTGATTAAAAATATTTAAAGCAAAAAACACTTCGTTCATTGAAAAATTACTGAATAAAAGTCTAAAGCTTTCTGACAGAAATTATCTAAAATCTAGATTAAAATCTAAAAATGAATCATTATATTAATATACCATCCCGAAAATAATCCTTATAATACGAATAAGAATACTAAGAAACAATTGTAATGTGAAATGGAATGAGAGCTAATAATGAAAATTAAACCAAAATTTTTGTTTGTAGTAAAAATTCAATTATAATGATGCAATGAATATTGCAATGAAAATTTAAATAATGCAATTAAATTTTTAAGGAAAGTTGCAATGATGTAATTAATTTTGTAATTCCGTCATTTATAGCGCATTCATTGTTCTTTTCTTACAAAAAGTTTAACTTGGAATGAAATAATAATTACTGAAATAAAATTGAGAGACTATTAGTGAATACATCCTCAAAGGATATTGAATTTAACAAACATTTTAATTGAGGCTATTTATACTGATTTTGGCAATTTAAAATATTTTTTTAAATGTCAAATTTTGTTGAAATATTGTTGTATAGAGCAGAAGTCGCTAATACAATTTAAGTTGCATTTGTATTATTGAATACTGAATGAATTATGTTAAAATAGAATAGGAAATGCAATTTTCATTCGATTTGAATTATTATCTGACTTAAGTTTATTAACATATTTAATAAGAGACAGTCAGTTTTGCTTCTGATTTGTACGGCAATATTTTATTTTAATTTTTTTAACCTATAACATTATGAAGAATTATTTTAGTGATTTAGATATATTATTAAAGGGAGGTTGCGGATAGGGAGGTCCTGGGTTCGAATCCCAGTTTGGGCATGGATGTATTTCCTCTCTCTATCCTGTCTTTGTCCTTTCTTTGTATGAATGGTTGCCTACACTATAAACGGGTCCCTATGGCATGTGTTTACTGAGGAAGTCGGACTCCACACAAAAATATGGTTCAGTTGGAAAAGTGAAGCAGCACACCCCATATTGTCAGCCTGGCTGACACAAGACAACAACAACATTAAAGAGAGGTCGTAGACTTTTTGTTTGTGATTTTTAGGATTTATTAACCAATTACATAAACAATTTTGGCTAGTTATTTATGTCCTTGGATCAATTATTGAAAACAAATTTAATAGGCTAATTTGAGTTAGCAGCTTTACACTCACTTTAGCTTAAGTTGAGACAATATGAAAACATTATCGGTAAAAATTTGAGTTTGATTGGTTGGGAGTGAGGACATAACATAGATTGGTACTTACCTAACTAAGATATTCATTTGTGATTTTCTGTAATCAGAATTTAAAATTAATTCTTCATTGAGAATGGCTATTATTCAGCTTTTGCATATGGAATTAATCAGTGTACTACCTTAAAACAAATAAATAAACGAAACATTATTTATTTATTCATTTGTTTTAAGATTTGGCCAAAAGATTGTACTGAAAATAAAATTTAAATGCATAAATTCTGAATTAAGATGATTTTTATTTTATTGCAACCTCTAATTAATAACTGGATTTGCGTGGTCTATTAATTGGTAGAACTTGATCATTTAATCAAAATTGTGACAAAAAGTTAAATATGTATGAATTCTTTTCATTTGCTGATACTTTTTCTGGTGCAGAAATTAAATGGATCCATATGCAGTCTATGTTAAGATGCAAATAATGAGTGTATATGATTGGTCATTTTTTAATGGAAAAGGATAACTGTAACAAACAAGTGCAGATTTGTGTAACTTAATTAAAAATGCTAGAAATATTTCAAGAATTATTTTATGTAATGGTATGCCTATATTGTACACTATTAGACAACTGTTGTTGTTTCACTTGTCTGCTTCGCTGAATTTAGCCCTGAGTTGGACTTTATCAGTTAGATCGATGCAGCCTATTAGAGTCTTGGTAATTTTAAAGCAGGGAACAAGAAGAAGATCCCCCAATACTTGACCTGCCACCCTCAGTTTGGTATTTTATTTGAAGAGCATTGCAACCACGATCTATTTAACGTACTCCCACCACTTTCATTGAACACGACGGATCTTCGATTCATTCTGGATTCGAACTCCCTACCTTCTGATAATAAGAACAACGACCTTACAGATCAGGCCTATGAGACAACGGTGCTTTTCCTGTTTTGAAATTACATGATCAACTTTCTTTATGTGAGCAGATTAGATCATTAATTATTTTGATATAGTTGTGTATTCGCAAAATTTTGGGTGGTCTGAAAATTATCATTGGAGTTGGAGAGTGAAAATATTGTCCCTAAAATATTTACAAATTTTATTTTGCTGTTTTATAGATCGTGTATAATTACTTTGACACAATAAATAAAATACTTGCTAAAAGATAAAAATATTTACTATAGAGATTTTTACAGTATGCCAAATATTTTTAGTCTTGTGTATAAATTTTTTAAAAATAAATTCTATGTATGAAATAATATTTATTTTTATTCAATATGAATGATTACTTCATTGGATTCTGAAGTAAATGTCGTTGGATTTCACATTTCTAATAGATGAGATATATAGTTTCTTTTCTTTTGTTAAATATTTTGTCACCCGCACATGGAGCCCAAAGTTAGATAATTTTAACATATTTATAATTTTCTTTCATATTTATAATTTCAACGTATTTATAATTTTTCATACTTTTAAGTGTTAGTTGTAATATTTTTCTCAATTCATTTTAATTATTCTCACCACTTCATATTACTTTTTCAAAAGTTACTTTTGACTTTTTTTGCATATTTTATGCTAAGAGCCTCCATGAAAACAAGTAAGTATAAATGAATTTTGTCGATTCCAGCATGATTTTTAAACTAATGAGAGAGTGATCTGAATGAAACAAATGGTCTTTAAAAATTAAATTTTACTAAATATGATTCAAAATTTAAAGTAAGGATAATTATATGTACTTTTCTTTCAAATTATAAAAAAACGTGATGAATCTTTCGCATTAGTGTTTAGATCATGGGTTCCCAAACTTTTTTTCTCGTGGACCACTTTCAAAGTTTTACTATGTTCGGTAGACCCCCTGCCGCTACATTTCTATTATATTCCCAAAACTCCTAAAAAATATCAACCTAAATTGGGGTGTTAAGATGAAAAAAAAGTAGCACATTTTCTTTATTGTGTACTATTTATTAAAATAATACTTGTACTATTATCTATTGTTCTATTCAATTCTGTGTTTGAGTTGAGTTTCGAATATTTTTGAGTATCTACCTAGTGAATGATCCTACCTGTCTACGTTGATAGGTAAATCCAAGCCAAAATTTTTGTTCTTTATTATGAAAACCAGAAAATGTTTTGTGGACCCCCACTTACAACTTGTGAACCCCTGTTTTCTTTTCACGTCTTCGTAGACCCCGTGTGATCTCCATGGACCCTAGGGATCCACCTGGACCACTTTGGGAACCTATGGTTTAGATGCTCTATGATAAATCTTGTGTAATAATTAGTTTCAAATAATATAAAACATTTAAGTCTTCTAAAGCTTGGTTCTGAAATTCATTATGTTGTTGTTCTTCTTTAATAGCGTAACAACCTATTACAGGTCTTATCTGTCTGCATACACATTTTTTCCAGCCCAATCTGTCCAGAGCGACACTTTGCCAGTTCCTAACTTTCAGTATCTTGAGGTCATTTTCAGTGTCAACGAGCCATCTTGTTGGTGGTCTTCCTCGGACACAGAAACCTTCAGGGTTCTTAAATATTGATATTCTAGTGGGGTTGTTTTTCGGCTTCTCCAGACATGGCCATTACGTTGTTACAGTAATTAAAACCTCTGTCGAAGAAAGTATGATAAAATTTTTAGTTTTCAAAAAAGTTAATGATGATTTTTAGAATTTTGGTTATTTCTTCTATATATATTAGCATTAAAAACACCAAAATGTAAATAATTTCTGGGTAAAGAAAAATTTAAATAACCATGGGAAAGTCTTCAGTTATGTATATTTTCAGAAGATTCCAGATAAAGTTGATTGTTAAAAATGTTCAAGAATGCGTTGATTCGAAATACATTTTTTCATCTTGATGAAGATTTTGTAAAATTATTTGATACTAGTGGAATTATTCTGTGTTGGTTTGGTACACATTTTCAGCACCAATGGACCGAGACAGTATAGTATTTTAGAAGATAATGATGAATGCTGTATTTTTGATATTTATTTGTTTACTGAGCGAACCCTGGAAACCTTTGAAAGAAAGGTATTAAGAACTATCTATGGGCCTGTACAGGAACAGGGTTGCTGGCGAACCAGATATAATTTTGAATTGTATAGGCTGTATAACCAGCCCCAGATTACCCAGGTTATCAGAAGCAACAGGCTAAGATGGCTTGGCCATGTCTGGAGAAGCCGGGAAAACAACCCCACTAGAATATCAACGTTTAAGAACCTCGAAGAATACCGTGCCTGAGGAAGACCACTACCGAGATGGCTCGTTGACACTGAAAATGACCTCAAGATACTGAAAGTTAAGAACTGGCAAAGTGTTGCTCTGGATAGACTGGGCTGGAAAAAGCGTGCCATAGAGGCAGCTAAGACCTGTTATAAGTTGTTACGCTATTAAAGAAGATTTGTTTACTGACTATTAGTTTTATTATGAAGGAATTTAGATATTTGCTATATTTAATTGACTAGATAGTATTGTACTATGATTATTAATCTTAAAACTATAATTTAAAATAACAAAACAGTGACTACATAAGAGCCAGATTAAGTTAATAATTGATCGACTGTCTTTTTTGTACTTCAGCGTTGGGATGACTAATCGAAAAAAGCATTTTTAGATTAATTATTTAATATAAATATAACTTATATAATTTTCATAACGTTACAAACTCATAAATTTAAAAAAATGACTTAAAGGAAATGATAAATTTAATATTTTTGCTGTGTTATCAACCATAAAATCATTCATCATCTCTGACATTCCCTCTCCGATCCCGATTTTCCCTTCTAGGGATTTCTTGAAGCAAAAATAGGAATTGTGTGCAGTACGTTTTTTACAATCAACTGTTGTACGATTTCGTATGGTGTTTCACATTAATATTGTTCTTTTTAAGTACATTGAATGTCGTTAAATTATTTCAGGAAAAGTTTTCTGTGTAGGGACAGTTTATGATTATTTCTTCAGTTGTTGAGATTACTTAATTACATTGATTTTATAGGTGGCTAAAAGTTTGGTAACTGTAGCACTTTTGGATTAACTTTTTGATAGTAAATCAGCCAGGGTTTTTAATAACATATTGCACATTCAAATAAAAATTTAACAAAATAAAAATGTTTGGAAAACAATAATATAATAAGAGAAATGTTTGAATTAATTGAAGAATTTTTCCTAATTTGAATGAGAGAAAATGGTCATAAATCGTTAGACAGCGAAAAGTCCGTTATAAAATCAGGGACTATTAAAGTACTTTTAATATAATCATCTTTTAAACTATCGTTAACTCTAATAAGAATTTGATAAATTAGCCCATTATACGAACTTATTATATTAAATTTAAATTGATTTCAAATAAAAATTACCTTATGTAAAAAAATTGGAAGAAGATACAAAATTGCTTTTGATACACTGCTGGATAATTGTTAAGGACGGATTACAAATTGCAGAGTAGCATAACATTAAGCGAGACAGTAGGATAAAATATAGTTGCCACATTGTTCAGACATTAGAATAAAGAATATTTATCTGGAAAGTACAAAAGCTGTGAAACATCTGAAAGAAAAAAATGTTCATTTGATGCTGGATATGGAAAAATGGAACAATGCATCTAAAAGTCAGCAGGCACCTTGAAGAAAGGTATAAGAACGGGATATGTCCACCGTGGAGTGTGATGCAACATTCCACACGTTGTATCATACTTTGCGCAACATTATCCAGCAGCTGCTGTGGCAATTTATCCCATTCCTCTGGGAGTGCACGAATCAGGGTGTTCTTGTTTGCCGGAGGATTGTTTCGACCAGCAACTTGCCTCCCCAAAGCATCCCACACATTTTCAATGGGGTTTAGGTCTGGAGAACGTGATGGCCATACGAGGCGTTGAATACCCTCGCTGTCTAGACAATCCTGAACAGAGAGTGTTCGATGATATGTTGCGTTGTCGTCCATAAAAACAAATTTATCACCGACAGCACCACGGAAAAGACGAACATGAGGAAGTAGAACTTCATTAATGTATCGTTGGCCCGTCATAGTCCCATTCGCAACCACATTCAGGGGCGTGCGGCCATTGATCATGATGCCAGCCCACACCATGACACTGCATGTCGGATATCGGTCCCTTTCCTGGATATTTTCTGGACGATAAGCAGTACCACTCTCGTGCCAGCTCAGTTGTCGTCTACAATCCGTTAACAGACTGAACCTACTCTCATCTGAGAATAGTACACATGCCCAGTCCTGTTCAGTCCAATTGCGATGCTCATGACACCATTGCAAACGGGCAGTACGGTGCTGTCTGTTCAATGGGACACATAGAACAGGTCTGCGTGCGTATAGTCCTCCTCCTCTCAAATGTCTGGCAACAGTTTTTCGGAAGATCTGCTTTCCTGAGGCAGCAAGAAACTGATTTGCCACCTGCTGAGCTGTGGTGCGCCTTTCCCTTTTTGCTGATAGGACGATATATCTGTCTTCTGCAGGTGTCGTACTTCTAACACGACCTCCCCCGTCCCGCCTGCTACACATTCCAGTAGTTTTAAATGACTTCCACAGCCGTGAAACAACGCTGTGAACGATGTCGAACTCCCTGCCAAATATCTGTTATTTTTCGCCCTTCTTCAATCGTTACCAATAATTTGGCCACGCATAAAATCATCTAAGTGATGTTGGGAAGACATGCCAAAAATTTCAAGTTCGCCTATTAAATCTTTCCTGTAAAATTTTGATTTGAAACAACAATTGTCCACACGCGTCAAAACCTTTAAAGCTCTTATGAACGCTATCACGTGATGAACAGACGTGAAAAAAAATTTGCATACGCACACTCCTTCTTACTATATCCCGCATTTATTCTAATTTTCCACATTTTGCTTCCTTTTATTTTGTAGTTGCTATGGATGATAGTGTTATCCGTCCCAAGCAATTGTCCAGCAGTGTAGCAATATCAAGTTTATAATTGAAAAGTATGATATTTCATTTTAAGGTTAAATAAAATATTAATTATTGTACTAAACTTGAATGGATGTCAAACAAAAATTATATTACGTAAAAAATTGGATGGACACATAAGAGTGCTTTTAATAGTAATATCAATTTTATAATTAAAAATATAATGTTTCATTTTACGGTTGAATAAAAAACTTATTGATATGGCCCTTGGACTGCAATTAAGGCATTGTTTAAGTTTCTTCCTTCTATATGGGGAAACCATTATGTTACAAATGAAGTGACACCATTTCTTGAGTGTTCTAATTCTGTACGATATTTAAATTTTTCTACCAGATTTTTTTTTTACGGCAACCATGTTCGTAACATAGCTAATAGTTCTGAAGTTAGTGATATATTTGTATTGTCGAATATAGACGCTGTCAAAGAAGGATAACTTTGCTTCTTTTAAATTATTACTCTATCAAAAGCTCATATTATTGTGTTACAATTGTTCATTGTTTGAGGTCAATATCTTATTTGCCAGTAGAAGCAAAGAAATATTGCATAAGAATCACCTGGGTTTGTATTTATGGGTAAGCAAATATTCGATTACATCTTTTCGAGTACATAGATACTGATAACTGCTTGTCTGTTGTGACAGCAATGATAGTAACTAGGATATTACAAGTGTTAGTGGGAAAAACCAGATATTTTTTCTCGATTGATTATATCATAAAAACGAAATCAAACAGAAACTTGCAACTTATATCTAATCGTAGCTTCTGAGTGCGACACCGTGCACGTTCTAAATTTCGTGATTATTCAAGAATCTTTTGAGCATAGCTCAAAACCTAGGAACTTAAGGATTTTGTCTGATAATGTTGATAATATTATTATTGAAAATAAACGATAAGCATACTTCTGAGATTGTTGATATAGTTTATATAAGGAAATATATTTATTTTTTATAGAATGGTAGCTGACATCAAAAGTAATGGTATATTCTATTTAATAAAGCATCATATCCTGATGCATTAGCAGTTAGGATGCTTGTATTTCGTTGGTATGATTGTTGGTTTTGGAGTGGAAAATCCCAGGATCAGATTAACTTACAATTAGGAAATGGAGATGGTTATTTTATTTCTCTTTTCTATATACACAAGCGTGTGTTGTTTGCCAATATTTCTTCCTCGTGAGACATGAATGTGGGTCACTATCTGTAAAAAATTCTTCCAGGAAGATAATAGGCTTAAGGTGCCCTAGTGCATTCAATTGTTGGATTACCACAATCAAAGCTTAATCTATAAATAATTTTGAGTAGCTAATGTTCTTGTTGTTGTCGTGTGCCAGTCAGGCTGACAATATATGGTGCGCTGCTCCACTTTTCCAATTGAACCATATTTTGGTTTGGAGTCCGACTTCCTCAGTACACACATGCCATTGGTACCCATTTATAGGGTAGGCAACCATTCACACCTCATTCATACAAGGAAAGGACAAAGACAGGATAGATAGAGAGAGAAAGTACATCCATGCATTAACCTGGATTCGAGCCCAGGATCTCCTTATCCGTAGTCAGGCACGTTGACCACTAGACAAGTTCGTCGGCTGAGTAGCTAATAACAATTAAAATAGGCGTAGATAATAGGCTTAGGATGTTCTAGAGTGCGTTCAGTTGTTGGGTTACCACAATCATCGATTAATCTATTAATAATTTTGTGTAGCTAATAACATAAATGTATCTAGGGCATTGATATACACAAACTAGTAAAATGTTATACAATATTATTTCGGTAATTTAAAAAGGCTTCGTAAAGAAATCTATTTCAATGCACTTTGAGGAAACTACTTTCAAAGTATGTATTGAAGGTATGGCATGGTGAAAAGTATCAAGTAACTTTTAATTTCATTTAAGTTTTTGGATCAAAAATTCAGAGGGTGCAAATAAAATAAAACATGCAATTCTATGAAATGTTTTGCTGAAAATCTCTTAGTGAAAAGCGCGCGAATTGGGATACATTATTCTATTTTAATAAATCAGTTTAATTAAAATTATTTCTATAATGAATGAATACATAATGGCGTACGACTGGTTTTGTTGGAGGGTCACTTGCTGAAATGAATTGGTTATCAAAAGCTAAGTGATCCAGTTTAATTTCAAGGACAAATATCAACAATTTATGTATACATATGATGCAATATGATTACATTATAGGAGCATATTTTCATCAGTTTAATCACCAAACATTTTCAATGCCTCTTTTCACTATTCAACAGTCATTCCTTGGAGCAACAATATTAAACAATGCAACAGAAGCATTGAACAATTCCCCTGCATATTTCAATATTTTCATAAATTTTCTGTGATTCGAATTATGATGAGGGAACACAAATGATTGATTCACTTACTAGTTACATTAAATGATTGAATCTCAGTTCTTTTCCAAGCTCTTCCTGACAAATAATGCAACATAAATCTATTCAATTTTTCCACGATTATACAAATATCCTTTCATCACATCATTTTGAATTTCAAATATAATTAAAGCAACATCAGGTGTGATACTGATTAGTTTGTTAATATGAAACTTACACGTAGAATACAAATTTATGATGGAAGATAAAATATCGGAGGCGTTTATTTTAGTTTCCACTCAATGCCTATCGAAATTTCTTTCATTATCTTCAGGTTGAAGCAATGTTTTTTTTTTTCTTAAGAAAAATTAAGAACTAGAAAGAAGCCGTCATTTTTTCTGGTATTGGAGGTTGTAACCATAGAACTATCATTGATTAATGTTAGAATTTATATTTGCCTTATTCATCTCAATTTGAAATTCAAAACAAGAAAATTATTTATCACCTAATAATGGAAATAGCACGAGTTTTCTTTCTCTTTGTAACATAATATAAAACGGTTATTAAGTTGGCCTAATAAAATTTTGAAGAGGTCTTGGTGAGTTATGAGGTAACCTCTAGAGGCTCATTTTTGGCCCAAGAGTTATAGGTTTTTCACCACAATTACGATCTTTAAGAATACTTGCCACGACATGTCAACTCAAAATGAAAAAGTTTATCAAGTGAACGCAATGAAAATATGTTGCTACGGAAAGCTTAAGCTGAAAACCAATAATGAAAATTCTGTAGACAGTGTGGAACCTCTATGCTATTTGGAGTCCTCTTACTTTTAGTTAATGAGACACTATCGATATTTTTGACACTTTACTTGATGAAAGTTTTGTTGCTAATCTCCACCTAACCTGAAAAAGTTTGACCCTATCCACTAATGAGAGTTTTATTCAACAAAACGAATTTTTTAAAATTATTGTGCATTTATATAGTTTTACGAACATTTAACAAAACTAAGTTGTTGATGTTGTTACTTAAAACGCTTGGACAAGTCAAGCTCAATATGCCGTTGGCTATGCGAATTTAAGTCAGTAGGTTGCGCCTTTTGTTTAAACAGAGCAACATGAAGGCAAAAGTACGACTTTGCTCTTAACTACTCCGATAGATGGCACCACCAGATGATCCAATCCCTCAATTTTGACATTGATCTGAAGAGGGAGGAAATTTCCTCCAGACCATTCCACCCAAGGTAACTGCTCAATGACCGAAAACAGGACTTTCGATTGCACAGGTATAACGAGCACGTATATCGTATATTCCTGGTGGGTCTTTGGCGGGAGTAGGAATCGAACCCTAAACCATAGGCTACCACGATGTCTAAACCATAGGCTATCACGGCAATTCTAATTTTTTAAAACTATTATGCATCTTTATAATTTTAGCTAACATTGAGTTAAAAATATAACATTTATGTAACCATTTACTCTAATAGGAAATGAGTTGAACTACGATATTACATCGAATGTAATACTATATGATATACATATCACTAAAGTTAACTAATTTAAAAATACAATGAATAATTTTTCAAAGAGTAATTTTGTCGAGAAAAGATTGGACTCCCATTTCTGAGAAAAATTACTATTTGAATATTTTTAAGTCTCTTTTTATAAAAGAAAGGACAATAACTATATTTTCGTTTTGCAAAAAGTTTTCTCATGTGTTTTTTACTACAATCTTTTGTATTCCTTTTCAATATACTTAATAAGTATTTTAGAAAAATATGTTCTTATGTTTCATTTGATTTTAATATATTTTATTTTTCAATTGGAAAATTAATTTCCGCTATAACGCCACTTTTGTTTTACTTTTAAACCAATTTTTAGTATTAAGTAAATGTGGTATATTTTTTAAAGTCAATCACTTGAAGATAAAGACTACTTTTGTGTTGTGCAATTTGTGTTGAGATGTACTAGAATTTAGGAGATTCACGTTTCAACCCTAAATTTAATATAATATTTCTAGAATGCTCTGTTAAAATGACCTATCAGGCTGTTTCCAAAATATTTACTAATAAAATAAAAGTATATTTGAACAGATTTAGCTTGGAGCATGTTTGCTACTATGCAATAAAGAACATAACTACGTTGACATGAACGAACCATTTGACATTTCAGAGTAAGCTATTATTTTATTTCACCATGCTGACGCACAGCTGACGGAAAAATGCGGGAAAGTAGTGATTTCTTGGCGCCATAATCAGTGAGAAAATCTTATTAAAATACACAAAATCAGTGCCAATTTTTTTCTGGTATGGTTTGACTTCTAGAACATGCTCTAGCAACATGGCATCCTCCTTTGGCACTCCTTAAACAAAAAATAAAAACCTTAGCAGTTTTGTTTGTCAGCCAAGAATTTTTTTTAAAGAAATGTTGAGGTGAGAAAATTCTTTTTTTTTTGAGACTGAAACAAGAATAAGATGGATTAGCCGGGAAAAAAGTTTCTTTTTTTATTGCTTATCTTGGTAATTAATCACATACTACAGTCAATTTTCCGTCTGTAAGACTCATTTGGCATTTAAAGGATTATTCTATTCATACAATATTTGGCAATAAAAAGCTTCAATTGCATAATTTAAGCTTTGTTAAGACATACATACTTTCTCTGATGCATCACATTTTCCGAGGAAGGTTACTGTAGTTCTGTACCAATTCTCTGTAGAACATCAAATCAAGCATTGATGGCTACAGTCAGATTTTAGGGAAGTAATAATTCAAATATTTTCAGTGAATTTGTGTTATTTGAGAATATGAAATACCAGTTATTTAAGGAATCTGTCTGTTCTGAATTTCATATACAATCAGAAACTGCTGTTGAATAATCTCAGATGATTTCCTTCATCTGGTTAACAGCGTAAGTTCGACGAAGATAGATTAGAGAGAGAAATGAAGAATCGATGTCATAATAATTCAAAATTATTAAGTGTTGATTGTATGAATATGAGGAACATAAACTCCTTTGACCTCTTGATACAAGCTGATGATTCACACAGTTTGTTACTTTATTACAAGACAATAGACATTTGTATCTAGTGTACTAGATCTACATATAGAATTAGATAATAATTATTAACTCAGAATTAAAAATACAGCATTATGTACACATATTATATACTTTTATATATAAATGCATTATCATTTTCTAATTTGCCAAAATAATCATAATTTATAAATATTAGTTATTTTTATAGTGGAAAAATTCATATCTAAGTCAATATGTTGCGCTAAAAATATTTGTAACTTCCTTAATTGTTGATTATTAAACATTTGCCGATTTATATTTTTGTATCATATTCAAACGAAGATATTTCTTTATATTTGATCAAGTATATAATAGTATTTGATCAAGTATATAATAGTATACAGCCTCTCTTATTTCTTGATATAATTTTAATAAGCTGAAAACCAATACCTTTTTTAGCAGTCCTCAAAGTTTTTGTACCAGTTTTATTTTTCTTAGATTCAAATAAATCCTAATTTTGTTTGAAAAATTTTGAATTTTTCAATAATGCTTGTGATTATTTTTACAATGAACTATTTTTCTTAATACTTTGAAAAACTTTTTACAACTAATCTGCTCTTACATTTTCTTCATTATTTTAAACAATATTCAATTTTTTTAAAAAAAACTGAATTTTTTATAAATATATATATTATTATGTTATGCATTGTTTATCGTTAGGCAGAATGATCTCGAGATGAACAAACAAGGCATTTAATAATTAACTTTAGCATCAAATAACATGGCATGTTCCCAAGAATATTTTTTTTTCATGTTGGGTGAAAGCCAGGTCATTTGTAGGTCAATTTTTAAATTAAGAAAACGATGTTTTCCTAACAATAAGTAATTTTTGTTTCGAAAGTTTGTATTTTCCTTACATTCTAAAATTATTCAGTGAAACAATAAAAATAAGAATAATTAGATGTCAAGGTAAATGAGATGAACTATATTCAATAGTGTATTAATCAATGCTTAATGTACTATTATATTGAAAACTATATCCTTTCATAATAAGAACATTAAAGATAAGGAATTATTCTTCAATTTCACTCAAATGTGAATTAAATATAAAATCTTCTATATTAAAATGTTCGCTTGTCTTTAATGAGAATGTTTTCATCTCTAAAACAAATATATGATCGATTGGTCAAGTTGTTCGATGAGTAACCATGATCTTTTGTTATCATTTGACAATGGAGAAAATCATAGGTTCTTTCCATTATCAAATGATTTCAAACAGGTTTTCTTCTATCTTGTTACGAGAGAGATTTTGATGAATTTTTAGATATAGAGACAATTTCTGGTTAGTGATGATAAATGATATAGCATTTTTTTGACATTAATTTCATTTATGAAAATAAGTTGTAATATTATGAAGGCAGACGTAAGGATTGTAAATTAAAAAAAAGGTATTCTAATATCGCGCTGAAAATATTTCAGTCATTTCCATACTATATGATATAAGGTTTTTTTTAACAATCTTGAAATTTCTACAGTTCTTGTGAAATTTGATGGTATGAAATAAATTTTGAAAATTCTTAATTTAAAAGGCTGAATATTTTATAGTGAAATTCCTTAAAATTGTGACACTTTACACTTCACCTTGGCTTAGTGGTAGAGCCTTAGAATTGAAGGAAGAGAGTTTTATAGTTTTATCTCTTTATTTCATTATATTACGTGATATATATATATATATATATATATATATATATATATATATATATATATATATATATATATATATATATATATATATATATATATATATATATATATATATAAAAGTCCTTAGGAAGATTTTCGGTCCAGTCAATGAAGGAGGCTGTTGGAGGCATTGTTACAACTTTAAGATCTATAGGATGCTAAAAGACCATGACATTATAAAGACCATCAAAATAAATCGTATAAAATTTGCAGGACACATTTGCCGCCTAGACCCCTCCACCCTGATATACAAAATCTCGCATTACAAACCCATCGAGAAAAGACCAAGGGGTCGGCTCAAACTCAGATGGTGGGATGCGGTAGATGAGGATCTTAGCATTTTAAAAGTGAAGAACTGGAGGTCTGTCGCCAAGCAAAGGCCGGCGTGGAAAAGTGTTCTAAGGAAGGCTTTGGCCCACCCGGGCTTGTCGAGTCAATAGAAGAAGAAGATATATATAAATAATAAAGGGCAAACATTAAGCACATATCTTTATTCACTTATCCATAAATAATAATGCAAAATGAAAACCAATATTTTAAACATAAGAAAATTTAAACTATTTATTTAATTCATCATGTATTCATGGTAAATAATTCTTCGTGGGCTTTCGCTATTATTATTTTTTTAAACTCTTTATTATCATTGTTTAAAATATAATTGATCTAACAGTTTTGTGATACTGGACTTAAATTTCTGAAATAGTATTTTAAGTAAAAAATTATAAAAAAATTCATATTGAACAAGTAAAAAAGTTTTGCTACGGATATTTTATTAATGATCAAAACATTAAGGTTTGTATTGTTCTATTTTGAATATTATTATATTGTTAGTATAACTTAATTTCATTTAATGATAATTTAATAAATCATTGAAGAAATTTCATTTTAAATTGGTTAGTTTAATCAAAAAATATAAAAATTTACTGTTAATAAATTTAACAATTCGATAATTTAGAAACGTTTTTTGAAATGATGGTTATTTGTGATATTCAGAAAATATTTAAAATTTCGTATCATTTTGCAAATAAATCATCAGAATTCATTGATAAAAATTCTGGAACACATTCTGATCTTATAATTAATATCATTAGTTACTTTTAATTGCTATTTTATAATAAAACAGAAAATAATAATTTATTTTTTTATTTTCTGTTTAATTTAATCTTATTTATATAAATAAACCGAGAAGGAATTTTTAATGTACAAGAAATCAATTTTTATTTCTGATATGCTAATCATATAAATATTAGCTTATTACAATTCTAATTTTTTAGGTTGAAACTCTACACTAAAGATGAAACGCGCATTGGGCGATATAATTAATGGATACCGATTTTATTTTAAATACGTGTGTTCTTATTTGGTCTTACGTTCTTATACGTGTTCTTAGTTGGTCTTAGACTTATAATTGATCTTACGTATATTCCGATTATATTGCGAAGTCATTTTAACATTCGAGATTTTCATCTCGAACAGAGACAGCAACCTTGACAAAAGTTTATTGCAAAATGTTAATTTTGAGTGCTGCCATGCAAGGACAATGGATCTATCTTTAGCAAATGTTAGGACACCCCATTGTCTTCCTTAAAAAAAAAAAAGAAAGAAAACGTACGACGTTTCAGCAGAATAAGTGACAATACTTTCGGGTTTAATTATTTCCTAGAATCAGGCTCAAAATGGATAAAGCTTGTGCCAAAAGCAATGAGATGACAAAATGAAGATTAATCAACATTTCTAAAAGTTAATTGTTTACAAACCAAACTTTTTTCTAATACGGCCATTTACAGCGAAAATTATTTTGTCATCTTGAACAGAATAATTGAATAATAATATATTTAGAAAAGAAAAACTGAATTTATGTAGAATAATAAAAATATAATTGTATTGTTATTTTTGAATAAATTGCGTAGAAAGACAAATACTCTTGTGCATTTACATAAGACTAAATCAAATCGGAAACGCTATCCGATGATGGTTTCTGAGGACGGATGTTGTAAATTATCACCAGAAATAATGGAATTAATATAAAAGTGCATCATAATATTGAAAATGTATTTCTAAATCAATATAACTTAAAAAAGTTGGGTTGACATCTAGAAAATTATCTTTCTTCTTTCATTAAAGTATAATATTTCGCAAAGTTTTTTTTCTAAACAATTTTCTAACGGTGTAATTTAAAAATGTGCACACTTGTTCAATATGTATTAATTCAACAATATATGATCAGTTTGTGAATTTTTGTGGTTGCAATTTACTTTCACTTAGCAATATAGATGCGTAGTTCTAAATTACGTGTCTTAATATATAGACTTATTTCACTTTATGCCTATGAATTTAAATTTATAAAAATGCTTATGACTCAATCTTTAGCTCTCTCACTCTTTAGTTTCTGTACGTCGACAGTTAACAACAAAAAATGTGTCGAGGTACAAATGAGAAAATCTGAAACACCCCTTAAGGTAAAATTCCTAACTATGTGGTCCTATTTCGAAATCTATACGATACTGGGGAAAAGTTTATTTTAATGTTATAAAATAGAAGACAGTTACTATTATATACAATTAGAACACAAAAATGTGAAAAGAACGTGTACAACAAGCACTAGTTTACACACGAGTTCTAACGAAGTTAGTTAAAAATATACACAAAAATGTGCTTTAGTTGTAACTAGGACCTCCTTAACATTGCTGTAAAATCTTTTCTTTCAGCTACAATATACATTTGGAACCCTAATTTGAATTATACGCTGTATATTTTGCTGTAACTCTGATTTGTTTTACAATGAAATGTTGTTGGAACAAAATTAATGCATTAAGCATCATTTTTCTTCTGGATGTGTTTTTGAGTAAAGCTTGTTTGATATTTAATCACTTTATTTTATAAATTCGTATTGATCTATATATATTTTTTTTTTGTATTTTTCTTAATTTCTGAGATAAAGCCACCAACTTTTCCAAACTGCTAAGCAACTTGTTTTATGCTGTAGTATTATTAGTTTCTTCAATACTTTTTTGGTCAGAATGTAAATTTAGTAATGGCTTAATCATAATTATGATATACAATTGAATAATAAATATATTCTATCCTTTAATTGATGATTGAAGTAAAAAATTTCTTTATTGGATTCGCGCTTTTGGTTATCTTGCTTTGCTTGCGGAAGCCATTAAAAATAGCTAATCGTCGTACAATTTTAACCATAGATCAAATGATTAGGGCTATGTACAATGAGTCTAAAAGCATTCCACCTACAAATTCTAAACCAACAGTGGGATATCAGATATTTAAATTATTCAACAAATATAGATTCTCACAGGAGGTTGTACTTCGAGATGGGGTATCAGATAAGGAACTTTCTACATTCAAACTACAAGAATGATTTCTTTCCTTACCAGGCTACCAAACAAGTAATAAAGTTAATAGTTTTAAAACAAGTAATGAAGTCGTAAATAAAGCAAAAGTCAAAACTTTTTCTCTTAGTAGAGACCTTGGTTGGCAAGGTCAAACAATGAATTATTACAAATATTATAAATGAAAGTATTAATTATACTATCGAAAGTAAGGATGAAGTAAAGTGATCTGCTTTAAAGAAGCATTTTATGATTCTTTTCATTTATTTCTTAATTCCTAATATCAGAGTCGAACATCATTCTAGTTCAGGTATATTCCTATCAAATTTAAGACATTTAAAAACAATTGCTTTACTATTATAATTTGAGGAATCTACATGGAGACGATAAAATCACCAATCTTTAGTTAGGTTTCATAATTAATATGCTTTATAGAACTCAGTGCAAATTCAGTCCAAATCACGATTATATAAAGTACAACGTGATATAAAAGTATCTAAGACTGTTTAGGTGATTTTTTCAAATTATTTTTCATAAGACCTTAGTCCACACCGTTATTTTCTTCCATGGTATACAAAGCCTTTCGTTGGATTCTTTGAAAAAGTCTAATAGTAAGGCACCTAGAACTTTTACTTTATTTGATTTATTTTTTGGAGGGAAGTCTGTTCCACAAATATGCAGTTGCAGATGGAAAGAAATATAAATTAATGATGCAATATTTGATCTGTATAGCGGATAGGTCATATGCCCCCAATCCAATTCTTTAGATTTGAACAAACAGTCAATTTGTAAGAGATCAATTTATAATGCAGAAAATGATTCAACTTTAGAAACTAAAGCCTTTGATTGTGCCAAACCACACAATTTGTAATCACGCAATATCACATACATACTAAGCAATAAGAACTCACCAAGATCATTTTGCAAATATTTTTATTTTGCTCAGATCGCCACGTTCAATGAAAATCTGATATAGTAGGTGGGAGTGGGTTTAATATTAGAATTGTCACTTTTGCAATTATGGTACAAAAATATTTTTTTAAGTATGAAATCATATCCTCTTAATTGCATTTGAATCCACTGATTTTCTGCACAACTACATCAGATAATTTAGACTCTTAGATATTTTTTAAATTTGATAGTTATACTTCACTTATTATCAGTAGGAAAAGGATAAATTGATTAAAAATTGTTTACTATGAGATGAGAAATACCATAAAATCATGTCTGAATTCCAATTAAAAGACTGGTAATAATCGCTGCTACACTCGGCATCGAAGAATTAAAAAAGCACTGAATGTGTTTTGTGGGAATGGCAACCCTTGCTTTAACCACATGTGACTAAAACTGATCTAATGTACATCAAGTACTTGATTTTAGGTTTGTACCTGTTCTATCAAATTAGTGGCCAGACATGTTTGATTGGTAACAGATCATAAGAGTAGACAGGTTAGGTGAGGAATGAAATTTAATGAGGTAAGAATAAACTTTTGACATTACAAACACTAAATGGGTGTGATTTCTCTTGCAGAAATGTGACTACAGACAAGATCTGACTCTATGGAAGGAGAATGAGTTGCAAAATCTCAGTTGTGAAATACTGTCTATACGCCAGTAATGCATAATTTGAAAGGAAGAGGATCCAATATAATTACAAAACTTCCTACAGAATTTATGATGGAGGCATTGATGATCAGGTACCAGATTCATGATAGGTATGGTAATGTTTAAAAGAAGATCTTAGCAACTTCTTTTCACGATGCTTATAGATTTTAACCCGACCATCATAACATTGCTAATAAAAATTTTATTTCCTTTAAAACAGAATTTCAAACTAGTTATATATCTTTCTTTAGGCATATTGTAATTTGAAATGATGGCAATCGAATTAATGAATGTATTCCAGTAGATTATGTTACAATCAACGTTGAATGGTTCATTTGTCGTCGAATGGTACATTAAGGAATGATGCATATTGTCTTGCTAAAAATGTGTCATCATGATGTGTTGTGAATCAGGTGTAGTGTTCCCTCAATGCCATGCTCATAATATATCTATTTTACGCGGTGTGTGCGCGTGTGTGTGTGATAAGATGATTGAAGTTTCCTTTTCTAGTTGGTACGTGTTTGTTTGTTTATTTATTTTTTGTATTCACTTAAATTTATTTGCAAAATGTTACTCTTAAGAACAGCTTATGCTAAATATAGACGTAATTTTTTTCGTTTGTCACACTATAACCCCTTTTTATTCGCTAGGGTAAATTCAGTTGGGATCTAGATTTTCAAGTAGATGACTAATAATTACAAAAGTGCATACCAAATCGAATTTATGAGCTGTTATAAGTGATATCTAATGTTTCTGCTATCAGATCTGTAATCTATTAGTAAACAATCTGCATGGATTGAATTCAAGAACATACTCGAATAATACTCCTCTATAAAAGTTAAAGCAAATTAAATATTGAAAGGAAGACAATTCAAGTTCCTACAGTAAGTACAAGCAGCATGTTTCCTCGCTTTACAAATATTTTTGCAATAGAGCTATAGTAATCTACGATGCGCTTCTGCTCCGAATTTCATATTATTTATATATCCCATCACAGTATGCGTATGACAAAATTGAAAAATGTCCATCGAAATATTTCAAGGAAAAGTATTAATTAATAATTCAACCTTATCATTCAATTGTAAAAAGTAAAATTTGGTGATATACTTCCGATAGTGAAAGTTATAAAATATTTCCAATCGACAACAGTATATTTACAGAAATAAATGTAAGAACATTGCAGTTTAATATACAGGGTTAGCGAAATTAAACTTCCGCTACTCAAGGGAACCTGGAGGCCGTTCTACTAGTCAAAACAGAAAAATATTTGGACAATAGACACTTCGGATAGTACGCTCAAGATTTCTGAAATAAAAAATAGTTTAAAATATCACCACTAGATGGCGATGCGGACCATCATTTTACAGCAACATATGCAAATATTTAAGTCCACGTTCTTTAGAATTAATTGTTATTGTATGTCCGTTCTTGCAAGTAATTAGCAGCAAATAGCCGTTACTATTTATGATGCTGAAGGTCTGGTAATGATGTAAAAGGACGAGCTTTTGATCAAAACCATTATTGAACAAGGGAAGATAAATGCTGTATTTCCGTTTTCTGCTTACACATCTGTAGGAATAAGTGCTTGGAAGTTTTCCAGGATTTTTCTCTTTCGATGTGAATACGACTTATTATTTATGAAAAGTCGCTTAGGAAGATGAAACTGTTGCGAATATTAAAAATGCCTTACAACAACCTTCAACTGTTAGGCTGCTCGCTATACAGCATCAAATATTTTTTACGCCAGGCTCACCATTTCTTGAGTTAAGGTGGATCTCGTTGGAATAAAGATTCCAAAGTTTGTAGTCAAATGAAGGAAAGCAACACCTTTGTGTCCAGGAAATAGTGGGTTTTATAGCTTATTCAGTCAAAGACTATCGTGTTGAAACTGCGAATGAATGATAAACTTAAGTGATTAAGTTAAATTTCTAGTTAAGTTTAGTTGTTTGTGGAGGAGAATGTCAACTCACAGAAATTGGCTTTATTCAAAATTACGCGCGAATGCTAAGTAAATCATATTTAATTATTGTTTCGAATTATGATGTATTTGGCTGTGTTTATCTGATTTGGTTGGAAAAAAATGCAGTCAAAAAGGACTAAAAAATGTATTGTTTTCGAGACCTTGTAGTTTGATGGAGAAAGATGTCATTCTCGTGTCTAGAAGGTAGTAAGTTTGATGCCTGATGATCTCGCTTAAGTCCTTTGCGTGCAGATGGTCCGTGTAAGTTGAAAATTTCTGGCCTAATGTCTTTCAACCCCTAGTGTGGGGTGAAAAGTTCCAGTTGAGGAATCGACCTACATTTGACCGTATTATAAAATTACGAGACGATTGATTAGGTTTAGTCTTGAGTCGATAAATGTAGTCAGTTGGAGAAATATTCCAATAACTCAACCTATTCTAATTTTCAGTTTGGAAGTTAACATTATTTCCGTGTGGGCGCTCCGTGGCTGAGTGGTCTAAAGCATCACCGCTAATCGCTTGAGAGCGTAGAAGTGTGGGTTCGATTCCCACCATGGCCCTGGGTGTTTTCTTCGTTATTCTTCTGTGGTTGTACATCTATCAATGTGCTATTTCTCCTTTTATCGACGAAGGCTTACAAGCGGATCTCAATAATCAAGCATACAAGTCTGAATATATGTAATGTAATAAAATAAATAAATAAATATTTCCGTGCTGAAAATTGTTGCATAAGATATGTAATAGGGAAATATATTACATAAGATATTACATTTTATGTTTCCTTTTTCAAACTTATTTTTATTTGTGTTTTCGCTAGAAATAGGGAGTACTGCTTATCTTCCTCCTTAAGTAAAAGTTTTTATTCGGACTTTGTTTTGACTCGATTACGATGCTAGTCCATAACTCAAAAAAAGCACTCAAAGTAGCTTAACTTCTAACTTTATTTCTTGAGGAAACTCGCATAATGTAGGCTATCAGGAGGAATAATTCTTCCGTTATTACGCATGCATTTAAGAGAGCAGTAATCTTCCATACTTGCAGCTGTCATTCCTAACTCTTAGAGCAGGAAAACTAAAGTAAATACAAAATTATGTAACAAGGGTCTCTTCTCTTTTCAGGGACGCGCGTATATTTATATCCTTTGCATTTTTCCGACGCTTGTGATCCTCAGCTTTCGAGTCTAATAAAAAGAGACGATAAATTGAACAGAGCTGTGTTTTTCAACCTTCAGAAGACTGTAAAATCCTGCACCAAAGAGTGTCTCTTTTTATCTACACTACAAACAGCTAAGTTTACAATAAAATCTTCGAATGAGTAAGGAAACTAGGGTTTAAATAAAGTTCAGGGTTAGGAGGAGGTTTTACAGTTGATTAAGCTTCCTAAAACAGTTTTCCGGATGTAGATATTTTTCGGTAAAAATAACATAGTATATGCAAATAAATTACGCGATAACATGTTTCATAAACTATTAATATATCATTCAATAAATAAATATCTGCTTACAAATAAATATATGATCAGAAATCTGTACAAAATTAGAACTCATCAGTGAATTTCTGTTAGTGATAATATATATATATATATATATATATATATATATATATATATATATATATATATATATATATATATATATATATGTATGTATATATATATATATATATATATATATATATATATATATATATATATATATATATATATATATATATATGTATGTATATATATATATATATATATATATATATATATATATATATATATATATATATATATATATATATATATATATATATATATATATATATATATATATATATATATATATATATATATATATATACATTTATATATATATATATATATATATATATATATATATATATATATTTATATATATATATATATATATATATATATATATATATATATATATATATATATATATATATATATATATATATATGTGTGTGTATATATATATATGTTATATATATGTGTGTGTGTGTGTGTGTTGGTAGAAATTATTCTGTACGGGACTGATTTGAAAACGGCTGTACACAATGGAGCTTATATTAGGATATGTTTATTTCTGATTAACTTAAGATATAAGAACTATATAGTTCTAATCGAAAAAAATTTTTTTTATGTCAGCGCTTATAACTAATTGAAGCCGCAGGTAATGTTAATTCGAACTCACCATAAAGTTGGAAACCCCGCTACACATCTCTATCTAATACAAGAACGTATTAGATAGAGATGAAAATTAGTTATCAGAAGAAATGTGGTTTTTTTCAATGCATTTTAAAATTTTCCTCTAAGTATAACCTTTGGATGCCGAGAAAAAATATGTACAGTATCAAATCCTCTCCTACAGTCAAATAAATTTTTTTTTATTTAAAAATATTTTTTTTGATAAATATTACGATGTTGTTCCATTCGTATTTTGAAAAAACTTAAACTGAATAAATTGTAAAAGCTTAAAAATTCCCTTTAGTCACGGCGTTATTGAAAACTGAAATCCGAACTACCCTGCTGGCCGCAGCACATGCAGCACCCTGAAGGAAGCATGCAAATAACATGAAATTTACAATACGCATTAGTAGGGGTGAGGTATGCAAATGATTAGAATTGAAGCGCAGATGCACATCACCCGTTCCTGTATCGCCACTTCAAAACGCTGTTTAAGGATTGGAGATTTCGACGATTTCAAGTTCAGCAATTGTGTGTGTATTTTTTTTTGAAGAAAACGATTAATAATGACTTGTATAAAATAGAAATCATTTTTAATCAAGTATCTGAGTGAGTTCGACAAAGGAAGAATAGTGGGATACGGAGATGAGTGGATTATCTTTAAGAGAAATCGGTAGTCACATGTTGGACGAAACCAAGCAACTGTAATGTGGATATGTGATCGTTGGATGCAGGAGGATACGACAGACCGACGTGTTTGATCGCATCCACCTCAGTGCACCACTTCACGTGATGACAGGCAAATTGTGTCATAGCAGTGACGGATCGTTCACCATCACGTATCACGGACTATAGCACAGCACATTCAGTCTGTAACAAGTCATCCAGTGTCTGCGTGTACCATTCGACGCCGCTTACAGCACAGCGGTCTGTTTGCAAGACGTCCATTGCTTCGTCTACCCTTGACGCAGAACCGCAGATGTCTCCGCCACCAATGCTGCGGTGAAAGAAGGATGTGAACGGCAGAACGGAATTAAATTGTATTTACTGATGAGTCACCCTCCTGTCTGCAACACCACGAATGCCGCATTCGAGTCTGGAGACACCGTGGAGAGAGGATGCTGAACAGCTGCGTTATGCACCACCACACTGATCCTTCACCAGGTATTATGATATGGGGAGGTATGGGATATCACTCTCGCCCTCCTCTAGTACGCATTGTCGGTACTTTAAACAGCCAGCTCTGTATCTCCGAGATGTTGGAGCCAGTTATCCTTCCTTACCTACAGGATTTGTCGACAGCCATATTTCAACAGGATAATGCTCTACCACATATGGCACGCATTTTCCAAGGGTTCTTTATCAATCGAAAGATTGAATTGCTTCCTTGGCCAGCTTGCTCTCCGGATCTTTCGTTGATAAAAAGCATGGAGTCCATGGTTGCTCAACGATTGACCCAGATTACATACCTACCTGCCACAACAGATCAACTTTGGCAATGGGAGGAAGCTACTTGCTGTATCTCCAACAATGGTGGCTACTCTAGGTACTGACTTTTCTAGGAACCACTACTCCACCGAAGCTTACAAATTTAATCATTCGATACTTGGGCAGCATATTATCTACAAAATAAATTTTGTTGTTATATCTCTTGTCTTTCTGGTATTTCTTGTATTTTCATTCACTTTTCAATGCATTTCCGATCAATGACATATTAGAAAAGTCGCAAACAGGTTCGCTACAGTGGAAAAATAAATATTACTTGCAGAGCTCCTGTTTGCGATGTTTCTAATATGACATTGCTCCGAACTGCATTGGAAAGCAAATGAAAATAATTACGATTTCAGTTTTTAATAATACCTTGACTAAAGAGAATTTTTAAAAGTTTACAATTGATTCCATTGTTTTCAGCTAAAATATGTGAGACCTAATTTTGGTGTGTGAAACAATGAATTTGAATGAAGCTAAGCAAATAGCAAATATTGTTGCATCCAAAATGTAATAGGAAATTTTTACGTAGGACGAAAAATTTTTTAATCCGATTATAACTAAGATTTGAGTATAGAAAGAGAAACTGAAAAAATATTTCTTACAATAAAGTTGAGTTCCCTTTATAATGAAAAAAAAAATTCTCAATAAAAGTTTTTATGAACACACTTTATTTTAATGAAATTGAAAATTATTTTATAGCGAAGTAATCAGACTGCAAAGAATTTTTTCCGAAATTCCTTTATACGAATTGTGTAATATTTAAAAATAAGAAGATAAAAAAAAATGGAGAAACGCTTGGGTATATAGTTCTCATTATAGAGAAGTATAGTTATATAACTCTATAAATTGCTTCATTTACTATTAATAAAGAAATATTTAACAATTCAATATGGATAAAAATGATTGTCAATAAAGAGAAAGAAATCTTACAAATAATAACCTACAGAAAAAATCAATATTGTGAATTAGGGTGAAGGTGAATGGCAACTTATGCAATTTATATAGTTGGGCACACAGTTGGCGAGCCATCTTTGCCCCGAAAGTGAAAGGATAGAGACACACATAGAGAGAAAGGAACATTCATGCCTGAACCTGGATACGAACCCGCGACCTATTGCCTCGAAATTAGAGTCGCTAACCACTCCGCCTTCGATTGGAGGAATTGAGCTGGTATACTCATTAAAAAAATCCTGCAAATAAAAAAAAAAACTTACATTCTATTGTGTACTTCTGCTCGCTTATGAAATGCTAAAATTTTGAAAATTAGCTGTACATAATGCAAATTAACATAAAGACAACGGGTGTTTTTCAAATCAAATAAATTCTAGCAATCTTGCATTTTTTTCATTTCATTGATTTAATAAAGGATATAATAAAAAAGAATAGGATTTAATTTTTAAGCAAAAAATAAAATAAATACTTGTGTAAATGTATTGCATCTACTAAGGAATTTGAAGTTTGTATTTCATTAAAACTGTAAAAATTTGATTTCTAGGAAATGAAAATTTTATCATTGTGAAATTTCCGACTGAAACTAAGCAAAAGTCTACCGATTCATCATCTAAAAAAAGTTTATCAGTGGACATATTTGCTATAAATTTTAATCAATATAAATAGCTTCCTTCCACTTCCATTAAACGTAAATATTTTATTCATATATTATTGATTATTTCTCACAGAATTCTTTTCATTTAAAAACGTAATAAAAAAATCCGTAAGTCTTATGAGTTATTGGAAAATTTAAAAGAAAATGTCATCAATGAAATGTTTTAATATCATCAATTTTATCAATTAAATTATGTTGACCAAATATTTTTTAAAACAGAAGTTCTATCTACAAAAGTATTTCAAATAATTTTAGTTTAATTATGTAATAGAATTTTCAAATTCTTAATTTGAATTTGAGTTAATTTCCTTTTCAAAAACCGTAGATTGTGAAATGGTATTGTGAATTATGTGATTTTATAAAAACCTTGAATTTTTATGATCGTAAAATCGTGAGATTCTTGTATTCTTAATTTACAACGTGTCTGAACTGAAAATAAAAATTTTAGGAGCATCAATAAATACTGAATTAATTGATAAAAAATTTTAGGAGCATCAGTCATCAATTTATAAGGTGTCTAAGCTGAAATTAAACACTTTAGCAGCATCGATTAACAAATATGTAAATATTCTGTTTTGAGTATCATTAACTTCTGCAAATCAAAAATATTTCGTATCGATGTTTGATGCATCCGCATATATAAGTGAGTGGATGTATACATTTTTAATATATTTTACTATATTAAAACTTTTATACATAAAGTTACATTATAATGTTTCTATTTAGAGTTTGAAAAATAGTTTGATAAGCAAACTTAATAAAGCTTTTTAAGAAAGATAACTGAATAATCCATCAGAGAGAAATAGTAATATTCCCAAATTCATTTGAAAACACAGCTGAAATTTGTTATGTATTGATTTTTGTTCCTCTCAGTCTAGATATTTTTTTAACATTCTTTAATTGTATAACAGGAGTTAAGAAAATGCATAATATATTTATAAATTTTTCGATTGATTAGAAATTATTCGATTGTTTCACCCAAGATCAGTTTGATAATTGACATACATTGACAGTTAGTATCAATGAATATTTACTAGTAATATTGGCACACATTTTGATCAATATCACTCTTTTACCTAAGATGATCTATTCGACCTGGATATAGAATTAAAAATAGACTTTAAAGTACCACAAGCATTTACATTTGAAGTCGAAAAGAATCTTAAAATTGAACTGAAGGCCAGGAAGCTAACCATCAGCTGTTAGTTTGACTAGAATTTATTGAATATCCATCTCATTATTGTTAATAACTATCACCATCTCTAGCTTTAAATAAACTAATCTTCCATGACTGAGAAAACTATAACCAAACCATATAATTAATTCCTGATTAATGAACACATTTTTAATGACCGAAACGTGATTAGATACACGTGCATTACATTTGAATGACTTGAACGGAAAGAAAAATAAACGTTCAATAACAGGTTATTTAACAGTGACAAAATGCACAAGTGGTTTGACTGACATTTTCTCTTTAGTCGAACAACCTTCATTCTTTCACCAAGCAAGATTGATATTCAGTTTCCATTTGACCTAGTTTTTGCATTAAAAATATTGCCTGGGGTAAACACTTTCACTCTAACCAATAACGAGTATTAAGAAGATGGAACATGTACATGTATATGGATTTATTTCACTGACTTATTGAGGAAAAAAGAGATTGATAATATAATTTAAAACAGAATAAAATCAAATGGATGTTGATCAAATTTAAAATAGACATCAAGAAACGTTATATTATATTAAAATAGAATTCTAAAAAATGTAGCTTTTCGAAACTACGATTCTTTTAAAGTTTCATTATAAAGTTTAAAACTTAATATTTGTAGTATAATGCAGTTAAAGTGTATGTGATTTGAAGAATTAAATAATATTTTTTCAAACATATTATAATAAAATTAAACTCTTTAAAGATTATTTTTAAAATTTGGGATCATTTTATGAGATACGGTTTGCTTAAGATTTATATAGAATGTTAAATAATGTTTCTCTAATTTTTTGTGTTTGAAACTAAATTACAATTTTTCTTGAAGAAGAGGAGTATTCGAAAAAGAGTTGCTAATTGAATATGAATATTTAAAATCATTTTGCCTGTATAATTTTAAAAGCCAAATGCTTTATTTAAAAACAGAGTTTTTTTCTAAAAAAAGCAAAATATAATATTATTCTAAATGAAAAATTCACACTGAAGTTGACAAAAAGTTTGAAAAAATAAGTTTAAAATAAAATACGAAATAATTTAATTTAAATAATGTTTAAAATTATAAAAATTTTTCTGGAAAATACTTTTTTTAGGTTTTATTATATTTGACTTATTAGATAAATTATATATAAATTTTAGAAAAATACAAATTGTTAATTTTTTGATTGGCACATTTTATCCTTAAAATTATTGGCACAGGTGCCGTATAATCCATGATTCCAAATTCTGAATTTTTTTTGGCGATGAAGAAATGTTGCCAAGATGACGTTTCGTGACGTGCGCGATGACGTAAATACTAGGGTTACCAAAATAGAATTTTCTGCATAATTCTTATAGGTCTCCATATGTATGACGTAACAAAAACAAGGTTGCCAGATACATAAGAAAATCCGCCAAAAAATCGCCAATCTCAGAATTTGGCGCATGGATTATACGGCACCTGTGCCAAATTATTTTTATTTCGTGTTTCGCTAGATCACATAGTTATTGGCAATTTGAGCTATTCTTTAAAAATACCAACAACAATTGTTAGAAACTTTAGCAAATTCTGATAAAAGGCGTAGTGGAAATCCAGCCCTTGGCATGAATATGTTGAATATTGTACATAGAGGACAGCATACGCGCGCGCGATTATTTAAAACAAAATAAAATTAAAAAAACTTAAGACTGAAAACTTATTTAAGGCATCTAAATAACTGTAACGTTTTGTCTTCTGAGATTACTTTTTACTATCGACAAACTCTAGCCACGTAGAAGAAAACCTGCAATTGGCCTCGCTAGAGTCAGATGTCGTGCTTATATCTTTGTCATGGTTTGGATTTCATTTTCAACTTCACAAATCCTATTCCAATTAGCTCAAATGTGTAATTGAGTGACACAAGCAAACTAATCTATCCAATCATATGCATATGTGAAAATCTAATATGCAATAATCATCTCTCAATATTCAAAAATTAAGATCAATCTTTGGACCTTTCATTCAAAAGAGCGTGATTCCACTAAGGCTAGTTATAATATTAATAAACTGCATATAAGGAAATATTTTTTTGTATGTGTGGTATATATTTAATCTCTTATTTTCCGAATTTTTCAAAATTTCATAGATTTAAATATCTACCTAATTTTTATCATTTCACAGTTTAAAAAATTACATAGTCACCGATTAGTTATAAAGTCACTGAGAGTCATATCTCAGTGGTTACGTTAAGATAATCTTTTTAATAAATAACTATATTAAGAATTAGATAATTTATACAACCTCTTCACACAATTTTCGATTATTGGTCTTGATTCAGGGATAAACCCTGGAGTATACCAATTGACTAACAGACTAAAATTTATAACAAACACTGCGATCAAGTTAAAAGTTTGATTAATTAGTTAGTATGCTCCTTTCGTGATTCTAAGTTTAATGAAGTTCTTCCAGTATATAAATTGATTATCGGATTACATTAGCCAATACCACACGTTAAAAGAAATTAAAAAGAAATAAAGTAAAAAGTTTTTTTGGATGGCACTTTTATCTCATCATTGTTCATTTATGGTCATAACTGTTTCTCCACCCCTTTCCAAGCATGTCTCCCATCTAAAATAATCATGGTTGCTGAAACATTAGGTTTTCGCAATAAATTGAATAGACGCTGAAATAATTCAGTTTTTTAAAAGGGAAATTGGGCCGTGGAGTTGGTTAGGACATCGGTTGGTTAGGAAATAAATGGTTAGGACATCGGTTTTCGATGTCCTAGACCGGCTAGGGTTCGATTCCCAATGTCACCAAAAACCCACTGTGAGTACAAACGATATGCGTACTCGTTAAATCTGTGGAATCGAAAGTCCTGCGGTAGGTCGTTGAGCAGTTATCATGGGTGAAATAGTCTGGATAAAAATTTCTCCTCTTTCAGATCAATGTCAAAATTGACTGGGTGGATCCTCTCGTGGTGCCATCCATCGGAGGAATTTAAAACAAAGTCGTACTTTCACCTTCATGGTGCTCTGGTTAAATGAAAGACGCACCCTTCTGACATAATTTCGTATAGCTTTGGTTTGCGAGCTTGGCTTGTCTAAGTATCATAAATAACAACAAAAGGGAAATTTAATATTATTCTTATGGGATTGTGGTACAAGAATAAAATATGCACACAGCTGTTAAATATATATAAATTATTCTATGTACTCTCTATTATCAATGGAGGGTACATAGAATAATTTAGATATATTTAAAGTTAAAAAAATTATAGTATGTATTCATATGTATATATATTGTCAACTTCACTGGAATATGTGATACTCAACTTTTTTCTTGTCTGTGTATTTTATGAGTTTCAAAAGTCAGAAACGCGAAACATTTGTGAAACAATCTGAATCTGAAAAACTAATTTTTTTCACAGCTGTATTCCACATAGCTGAGAAAAATAACAATAATATAAGTAATAAATATTCGTTACCAAATAAGTGCATTTAATACGACGTTCAGTTTGTTTAACACTACATACACAGTTGTATAATTCAATATGGAATAAAATAATCACAAATAAATAATAATTACAAGAAATTTATAATAAAAATATGCATTTTATCAATTTCTCAATTTTCCTTAGATGTATTCCATAGTAAATAAAATAAGAATAGTGGTATAAGAGAAAGAGAGGATTTGTTAATATATTTTATCATTCAAATTTTCAACGATTCAGTCATGAATATTTAATCTGAAAATTATATAGACTGCGTTTTTTATCAAGGATTAAGAAGCTGCGTTCTAGAATATTTAGATTTAATTTGTCAAAAAAGAGCATTTATGTTCTCTGACCTTGAATTATTCGCTCCATAAATTTTGCTGTATAATCAGCATGAGCTGTGTCTACTTTCACGTTTTCGCACGACAGGTGAACGAGCACGTATTGCGTTTTGCAGTTAAAGTGAAGGTTGTATTGTTTATTACGATTCATCAGAGAGTCTTATTCCAGTATCACATAACGTTGTAAAATCGATAAGGCATCAATCATTTTTTTTAATTTTACGATAATAGATACTCAAGGGTTATTGTTTTAACAGCGTTCCTCTGGTGATTTACAATCAATGGAATCGTAAGAATGGATGAAAACAATATTTTCGAACAACAAATTTTTTATTTAATAGCATACCTCGAAACAAAAGACTTAATGTGTTTTTCAGAATTCATATTCATTGCAATCGAAGAATGTCTTTTAGACTCTTTCTATTCTGAATTACGTAATAAAATTAATTCTGTGATAAATTTTTAAGAATCAAAACGTTTCATTTACTTGTGTTTGAAAATGCAATTTTAAAGCAAACATTAAGCTTTATGCCAGTTAAACTTAATGTTAATAATAAATAATATAATTACAATAAATAATTATATTAATAAGAAAGAGAATAAGACAGTAAATTTTATGTCGAGACGAGAATACATAAATATGCTCATATTCAATGACTATTTTGAAAGGCAATTATTTGATTTTATTTTACATTTAAGAGACAAAGGATTTTTGTTTATTATTCGTTTAGTAAAAAATCAAATTTCTTAAAATTAAAGAAAGCCTACTTCTGTGTAAAACATGGATGTATATGATACTTCTACGTAAAATGTTCTTTATGAAAAAATAAACACTTCCGGATTATGAGTAGTTTTACGTCATTAAAGTAACAAAAATGTATATAAATGAATAAGTTTGATTATGGGTAATTTTATGTCATTAGAATATGTGTGAAATAGGAATTTCATTATCCATGTGCTAATTTTCTTTTATATATACATATACATATATATGGATTTGCAGTTTGTTTTTGAAAGGATAACTAATACCAAGTACCAAGATGTGGATTTCTAAGTTTAATTTATGAATTATATTTCGGAGCTTTAAATACAGTATTTATAATAAATTAAGCCATCTTCTCCGTCTAGTGGTCAGCGTGCCTGACTGCGGATATGGAGGTCCTGTGTTCGTATCCCAGTTCGGGCACGGATGTACTTTCTATCTCTATCTATCCCATCTTTGCCCTTTCTTTGTATTAATGGGTTGTAAATGGTTGCCTACCCTACAAACGGGAACCTATGGCATGTGTGTACTAAGGAAGTCGGACTGCACACCAAAATATGATTCAGTTGGAAAAGTGGAGCAGCGCACCCCATATTGCCAGCCTACCTGGCACACAACAACAACATAATAAATTAAGGTCATAAAACGCTAATTTGAACTTACTGTAAAGCTGATTGTATCGCCATGTCTACCTATCTGGAGTATTTCTTGCTTCAAGAACGGACGAGTGTGGTTTTTTTTTTTACACATTTTAAAATATGTTATTTATGTTAGCCACGGGGATAGAAAAATATGCAAGGTTCTTTCTTTAGTTCTTTCTACATTCTCACATAATTTTTTTTACAAAGAAAGAAAAAATTGTACTTATTTTTTCAGTTATTGAAAAAGTACTGTTTTCACTCTCTGCAACGAATGCGTTTTCGCCTTTTTTAATACTCCTCCTATCCAAATAACAATTTAATGCAAATGAAAGAAGAACCAATTTCAGCGTTATGACAAAAAACAATATCTAAAGAAAAATTTCATGAGCTCCACATCTCATTCAATTTGTTTTTAAATTATCTGTATGCGAGTAATAATTTCGTTATACAAAACTATGCGTTTCTAAAATTAACAAAGCTTTATAATCTAAGTTAACTTATAATAAAGTTATTCAAATGGTTATACTATCAAAAATAGTAAAAATTTCTTCGAATCTAAATTTTTCTCAGAAAGTTAAATACACGTTTTCCACTATAGACTAAGGCTGGGGAAAGTTTGTGGATTTGACTAGTAAATAGAACCGTATAAAACTTTTCTGATCATATTCTTAAAATTGGATTATATTTTAAGTTATTAAGCTTTGATATGCAGTTTGGATGTTGATAAGAGTACACTTCCATTCTAGTAGGTCGCGTGGCATCGCTCTCTTTGTCAAGAGGTAGGGAGTACGAATCCCTACTTAACCGAAAATCCATTGTGTGCATTGAAGGCGGATAGATCACGTTACATAAGTCGTGTGTTAGCAGTGTCATCGAAGTGAAATAGTAGCTTTGGGGGGGGGCAAGTCAAGTTTTGGGAGTCGTCTGTTTGATCCCCCTGCTTTAAAATTACGTGGTCTCCCTCTTTGCAAGTTTCATTTGATTGGTACAGCCCAAATCTGATCTAAATAAGGGAAGTATGCTGGTTCTCACTAACTCCACTTTAAACATTGATGTTTGAAATAGTACGGAACACATTTTAAACTCTAGGACTTAGTCGTATAAGTATTTGTTTAAAGAAAATCAACAAAGAAATACCGAATATCATAATTTTCTAGTTGTTGTTGTCGTGTCCATAAAGGTGCAAAGTGCAAATGGATTTTATATTCCTTTAAAAGTCCTGGTGATGAGGTCTACCAGTTCTGGAGCCCGGAGGACTTAGAGGTTCTCGATTGGTGGTGCTCCAAGAAGGTTGGTTGGGTTTTATGGCGCAAGGTCCAAAATTGGACATGTTGCTCCCTCCAAGAAGGAAGAGGGAGTGGATTATGGCTGGACAGTTAAAAGCATGTTGCGGCGTCAGTTGGGATTGAGGACAGTGCAATTTCCTAGATTTTTTCTTTTTTTATATAAAAAATTTTCCTAAAAAACGCCATAAACATTCTACTCATTCGGCTTTTTTTCTTTTATGTTTATAGAATCGCAATTCAACTATAGACATTACTCTTGGGCTAATTCTTTATTTGAAAATTTGGAATCAATGGATCAAGGAAAGAGAGATATAATGTATAATTTAAGGGGGAGTATTAGAATTTGTCTATCCACACTTTATTACGCAAGTTGTAACTTGTGACAGGGGAATTCGATTGGTAGAAAAATTACTTGATCTCATTTGATTCTTTTCGACAAAATTTCACATCGATGTGATGAGAATATTTATGAAATAATGTATATTTGTTGAGCCTATCATTTCTTTCCTGTCTATAATTTTGCTAGTAAGACCACAAAGTTCAGGTTTCTACTACATAAATACGGATACTTTTCAACGGTTCATCGTCACCAATGCTTAAAAAGGTTTGTGATGTTTTGATGTAGCAGAATGCTTCTGTGAACTTTCAAACTTAAGAACTGAATCAATGAAGGATTATTGTGCTAATTAATAAATAATATACATTTATAAAGATTCATTGTGGATGCAACCAGATTGCACATGCAAGAAGCCCTCGAATGAACCTATTTTCGATTTAGTTTCTCTGGAATAATGGGTGCATATTTTTTTGTGCAAACATCTGTTAGGATAGGGGCTTGGGAATTTTTTCACTCATGCTACATTAATGTAGCGCACGCGGTAAGAAAAATTGTTAAAATGTGAATATTTTATGATAATAAAAACAGATTTGAGACAATCATTAGATTCCAGACTATTTTCTAAAGCAGTAAAATTTTTTTACGTTCAGTGTAAAGGTATCAGAGAACTCCGCTTATTATTCGTACATTATAAATAATTATGCTTTTTCTTAAGTTATCAGTATGAACAATGTGTCTCTTAGGGGATTTCAACAATGAACATGAAATGTTCATTTCTGAATTGAAATCCGTAGTCTTTATAGACAAACTTCGGCTTAGCAAAATGCATAGTCATAAATATAATTAGCCGACCGATTGGCTGAGTGGTTAGCGTTCCTGACTACTGAGCTGTTGGTCCCGGGTTCGAATCCCGGTTCGGGCATGGATGTTTCTTTCCTTCTCTGTTCTCTCTGTCCTTTCTTCTGTGTTGTTGTATGAATGTGGCCCGCCCTATAAACAGGTTTGTGGTGGTATGGCGCGGGTAACGCTATTCGCCTCCGTGACTAGGTTCACAAATGCCCGCTGGGTAACGACAAATGAGTAGCAGTTTCTGACCTTGTTGTGGCATAGGGCCAGACCAACAGCAATTCCATTTCCGTGTATATCCATATGCGATGGAACCCAGTGTTTCGATTGTAGTTAAAATGAATAGCAACGTTGCAAATTATGAGTTTTAAGCCTGTCTTTGTGGCTTCGTACTTGATGCAGCTGCTATGTCAACGACAAGAAAGAGCTTTAAGTTTTGTAGACACAAAGTATACTCGACTTTACAGTATACCGTCTGGTTTGGATTAGGTAAAATTAATGTGATACATTTTAGACTGCCTTCTTCTAATGACCAAAATCATTAAACAAATCCAATATTATTTTGAGAGAGAGTTAAATAATGGCATCGATACTTAAGTCACCCTTCTTCTCGACATGCGCTGCATCCACGAATGGATATCACACACTACGGAATATGCGATACCTTTCCATGAGCTCAGGTATCGAATCCGCTATTCTCCCCACCAAGCTACTGGTTCATCATCAGAATTTCTATTGAGTTTCATCAACTGCAATTGTTCATGAAATAACTACCAGGAATTGGCATGTTACCATTAGCTGGCTTTTATAAAAGATAAGCTTCAATTTGCAGTTGTAACATTGGCTATATAACTTCCATTTATATTATAAGATTATTTCTCACCAAATTGAAACTATTATTGGTGGTATAAAATAGTATAAGTAAGTACTGATTTCTATATGGTTTGTACAAACAAATTAAGAATAAATGTGATATTTCTCTCTTATCATAATACAATTATATTATGAGATGAGATATAAAGAGATTTTATAACTGTTGTTATAATGGTATGAAATAAATTACTATTACTATTTTCTTCTGTTTAACTCTTATTTATAAAGAGTATTTCATTCGATAATTAGGAAATGTTTTTGAACCCTAAGAATATTGTAAAATATTATATATAATCTTAACAGAAAGAGGAGATAAGTACTTCTACTGTATTTATACATCTTCTACTTTTTTAAAGGTATGAATTGAATTTGATACCTTTTATTTCTAAGACAGCTGCGTTACTAATGGCGGCCATAAGATTTCACATTCATTACATATGACCATAATTATGAGATTAATAGTTTGGAGATTAAAATTTCTTCTAAATGAGTTTATTGATTTAAAACTTGTGAGTCGCATTGATTTAGTTGCATACGAAAGAGTCTAAGACCCATACAGCATATCTGTAAGACCCATACAACATATCTAAGCATTAATTAGGAGTATATATACGTTCTTTGCATGATAATAAGTCCTTACCATGATATACGTCCTTATTATGATCATGATTAATAAAGCCGCCCAACTTGTCTAGTGGTCAGCGTGCCTGACGGCGGATAAGGAGGTCCTGGGTTCGAATCCCGGTACGGGCATGGATGTACTTTCTCTCTCTATCTATCCTGTCTTTGTCCTTTCCTTGTATGAATGAGGTGTGAATAGTTGCCTACCCTATAAACGGGTATCTATTGCATGTGAATAGAGCAAAGTCGTACTTTCACCTTCATGGTGCTCTGATTAAAACGAAAGACGCTCCCAATCGACTTAAATTCGCATAGCCAAGGCATAGCGAGCTTGGCTTGTCCAAGTGTCATTTGTAACAACAACAATGATTAATGAATGAAAAGCATTTTTTATTGACTTTGTATTAATGAATTTATAGAGTTTAGTTACATTTATAGTGAATATTTTTGATTTCCCCATTAAGAATCACACATTTATTTTTGATTACTGTATTTTATAATCTCAATAAACTATAAAAACATTTAAGTTTTCGCAAAGCAAATCTCTCTTTAATGAGATGCTCATTTTCACTAAGTTTTCTCAATTATTTTTCTTGGCAATTATTCATTTTACGCAAGACGATCCTCAACATACCATTAACGACATAATTTACGTCAGATGTATTTCTCATTTCAAAATCATCTCAGTGGCATACAAGACCCCCTCAGGGGGAGAGGCAACTGCGCCGGTACCTTCCTATTTCTGGCAAACAGCACCAGAAGTTTAAATGAATACAACTAATTAGTATGGATGTTAACTGCGATCGTAACTGTGTGGGGGAACAGTCGCTTTTTTACTATGCTAAATAGTGTGGCCATCCCTGGAGTCGAGCGAACGAGCCGTCAAACGTAAACAAGATCAGAGATTTATGGGGAGGCTGGCGTGGAGCCGTGAAATATTCCAACCGACCTTGACCAAGTGATTTACGCCGAACGGAAAATGTTCTATATTTGTAACGCGAAAAACAACCGATGAGTCTTCTCTTCCTATCCGGTTGGTGTTCGTAAAAAAAAAAAAGGATTGCTAATACTCCGGAACATTTTTATTGATAATCGTTTTTACGCTGAACGGCTATGATTTCATCGCTGATGCGCACTAGTATTGTGCGTGTTATTTGATTGTGATAACATAAATAAGATTACATGAGATTCGGTACGTTTGTTACAATCGAAATTGCGGTATTTATTACAATGAATGAGCTAGGATTAATGCATATTCAAGATATGTAATATGGTTATTATATCATAAGTTAAAGTTTTTCTAGTTTCCAATCTGGGGGTTTTTTGGAATTTGCAAGCTAACACTTTAGCGAAAATTATAATTATACAACAGTTTCCCGATTTTCTAATTTTTATGGTGCTATGCTTATTATTAATGATCGGATGAAACAAATAATACATTTTCTGGAACAATTTTAAGTGATAATATTTAAATAACTTTTTAAGTAAGAATACACAGCTTTTCAGAATGTAAGGTATAGAATTCCATTCTAACTATTGTTGAGAACTTGAGATGAATGTTGACTTCTTGCATGATGCATGAACGTCTGTCCGCATGAGTGCTTGAGAATTTTCTAGGCTTCTTCCCTTACGACATGGGAATAGAGCCTACTATTTAAGAAAAAAGCATCCAGACAAACACATGGCGGACGTAAAAATGCATAAGTTGTAAAGCCGTCAACCTCGCGATGTCAAAGCAAAGTATACATAGAAATGTTTACATAAATGAAAAAATTAAGACAATAAAAATTTTAAAAATTGTGTATAATCTTTTATGCAAGAAAAATAAAATAATTAAGAAGATTGTCAAAAAAGTATATTTACATTTAAAAATAAAATAAGTATCTTTTTTGTGTCTAAAACTAGGATGTGATGATAAACTGTCATATAGAAAACGTCAAACAAATATTGTGAAATTTCAAATATTCATAAAAATTTGAACAAGTAGAGATAAATACTTTCATTTCATAAAATAATTTAAACTTCCCAAAATTATCAATGAAAGGCTTACTTTGTCAATCTATGGTTACTTGTTGTACAAAATTGCTAATTCGACAACGATAACAGAACCGCTACAAACATCTATACATGAAGTGTAAAACAAACCCAAAAAATTTAAAGTATTATATTGGATACTAATAGATGAAGTGGGCGATCTATAAAGTGAATTTATGTGAAGAAAAAAATATTACAACATAGTATAAAAGATGGAAAAGAAGAGAAGAATATAAAATTGTTCATTCTCTGATTTGATTCGAACAGCAAACGTTCAACAAAAGCATTACTGCATGATACGGAAAATGTAGCAAGCTTTAATAATTGGCTTAGGTATGTCTAGATGGATGAGAAAAATTATTATCCGAGTGTCATCGGGGAGATCCGAGAATGAGACAGGGAAGACCTGTGGTGACGTGTGTGAGGAAGTTTGGCTGAAGTTCAATTCAATTCATGGAAGTTTGATTTCGGTTACTGTAGAAAAATTAGAAATGAATATTTCATTACTGCCTTTTCTAAATGGTGATCTGTTTGAGGGATATTTGGAAGTTTCTAGAGTTTTCTCCATTGCGCTGTGATTGTTAAAAAAGCCTTACAATATGGTATTGTCACTAAGATAAAATGATATTTTATAGCGTCGACAAGATGAGTATATACAATAAACTGTCTCCTTATTCGCTGGAAAATGTGTACACGAAATGTAAAAACGCAATATCCCCCTACTGTTATTCAAAAATGACTATAGAGCATGTAACTCACCACAATATTGTCATGTTATTAGACCGATGAGCTCCGATATCTGATGATTGATATCCTGCAGAGGATAGTCTACAACTATAAATTGTTTCAAATCATTTGAAGACACACCCTGGTTATATTATCTTCCACAGAATGTTTTTACGGATAATGAGCGATTTTACATGTCACATCTATTTGGTCTTATTAAGGCAGAGCGGTTTTTGTCTGAGAGTCATAGTGCCATCCCATATCTTTCTAATTGTCTAAGACTTGGTGATAGGGCCGAGATCGCAATTCTAAATAAACTTAAGCAGGTCTCATCACTTTGTGAAGTGCTCTTTCAATAGATTCCTTCGCATGTTGACATATGGGAAAATGAAATGGCAGTCATTCTGGCGAAGGAAGGCTCTGAAGAACTTTTACCAGTTACGAATTCACTGATATATCTTGAATTGTATTCCATTTGAAGACACGCTGACAGGCAAATTTGGCTCAATCCTCCGAGTCATTACTGGTATCCAGCTGATTGTCCTGGAAGATCTCTTGCCATTGGTTGCGATAGATATGTTCAGACTGCACTTTCCCGTTTCTTCAGTGGCCACCTGAAGGGACTTCTTTTCGAGAGAGGTCTCAAAATGTATCCAAATTGTCCTAAATGCCAAAATCAACCGACATCACCGGCACATATTCTTGAGTGCCTGGGGTTGTCTCTTGAGGACTTATCCAAAACTCCTACTCTTGTTTATGACTTTCTGAAAGTGAGTGGACTCGTGTACCTCGTCTAGTATACTCCTAGACACGGAGATTCGTAACAACAACACAACGTGTCAAATATAGGAAAATTCCAGTACTCTTGAGCAGCCATACAAAACTATATGCTGCCTAACGACAGAACAACGGAAATAGTATATTAACTTACCAGATGGTATAATTAATGATATCATAAATGCAATAAAGCTTACATGTAAGGCCGGAATCAGCTGAATTGAAAAGAAAATTCAAATCCACGCAAGAAACGCGTTAAAAGCATTAATCTTATCAAAGTGCATATGAACTTATTTTGATCAAGAGAAAAGATCCTTCCACGTTTAACTTTTTTGAGATGGAATCGTATAGTTAAAGTTTATCGTTCTAGCGTCTAGAAACGCCAAGGAAAAACTTTAAAAATTTCTAAATCAACTAAACCATTTGGGAGCATGTGATAGAGAAAGTTGAAAGAAATTACCTGATGATCAGAGTAAAAGATGAAACTGTTGAAACGTGAATTAAAATGTCACGTTGGCGAAAATTTCTTTTTTAATAAGGCCCAAATTTTGTAATCTGTTTTAATCTTCGCAGATTTTCCTGCCGAAGTTGCCTCTTGCGCAAAATATCACTGGGGAGCAATAAAGCAACCGAAACAGCTTACAACTTTCATCACAAAAACTGGTTACCTAAATTCTTGCGTCTATTTTTAAGCTATAAGATTTTTCACTTTTTCAACGTTAGTTAGTGCCTTAGTTCCTTTGCAAAATTAAATTTAGCAATTATATATATATATATATATATATATATATATATATATATATATATATATATATATATATGTATATATATATATATATATATATATATATATATATATATATATATATATCAAGAATATCGATTAGGCTAATTTTAATCGTTTAAAATGATTTCTGAAGGATATAATAAAGGCTTTGTCAAATTGTAATTAAAGAAAATTTTCTTAAAAAAATAAATTTGGATAATAGATGCAAGCAGTTTAGCTTATTCAATATGTTAAAAGTACTGTGTAAATATATTTTTAAACGGATATATTTCTTTCGAAGAAAATAGAAACGAACGTTTTATTAGCACAATGTTTGTCATTTGTCCATAATGATATGATATGCGCGTTACTATCATTGAAATTGGCTGAACCAAAGCGTAGCTTGTATATTATTAAGGAAGCTCTGGAGCTAGTATTGCGCATAGATTTAAATTACAATTTATTGTTTTAAATTTAGGAAATGGACAGAATATGCTTTAGGAAAATTATTGTTTATAAGTAAAGAAATAATTTATAAATAACTTTGTCTTTTTTAGAGGTTGGAAGTCGCCCATGATAGTGAAAAGTTTTAGATTTTTAATCTAAATTATAGTGGAGCAAAGATGGGTAATGTTTTTCTACTTTGTGAGTAAAATCTATCAGGGTGGATTTTGGAGTTTTACGGATTTAGTCCCTTACTATTTATTAAAATGACCCTCTGTTAGTTGCAACTCGCATTATATAACTAATTACAATTTCTTATAACACAGCAGTTTATTGAAATTGAAATACAAAGTAATTATGTATTAGTAAAAATATATTCCGAGTATTCTAATGTTTTCATAAATATTTCATTTAATCTAAATATATCCATCTAGAGGCAAACGTTTACTTATTAGCAAGGAAAAAATTTATTGCTATAGCAATATTTATTTAATTTATTAATTTATATACATTAAAATAGTATAAGCATTCATCAAATGATATTATCCTTAAAAATATCCATAAAATTCATAAAATATATCTCCAAATTGAAGAATATTTAACGCAAGTAAATGAATATGCCATAAACTTACCATGATATAAAAAATTATAATCTGTTTTCTTTGATTTATAATGAGAGTAAATTCAATTAGTAATTCTTATAATTTCATTAATAAAATCTATAAATCTTGATAAGATTTTCTAAAAAAGGAATAAAAATCTGAGAAGGAAATCATTTTACATGAGTTTAATAATACTACATTTTTTAAAAATAAATAATTTCCTACAGAGCTATGTTTTCTAACCATAAAATAATAACATTTTATGCAGCGAGTGCAACTTTGTGAAATAAATCATACATTTTGGTCATAATAAAATTTAATTTTTCAAAATTTATTTCAGAAAATAATTAGTAAATTTGATTCTTTACGAGTGCTGATTATTCATTAAAATGCTTAAAGTAATACAAAAGACCCATTTCATTTCTCATTATGCTAGTTTATTTGATTTCTCAAAATTATTAACTGCAGTATTTTTTAAATAAAAGTATTGTTTTCAATATATCAGCATCTATAAAAATGATTTTCAAAATACTGGAATTAGTCATCGAAGTGAGTAACCTCCATAAAAATTGCAGAACATTCATATAATATTCCAATAGAATATATGTCAGACGTAACCTTATGTAAATGTTTAATGCATCTGTTCAGTTGTTTAATGTCATCTAATAAACATTTGACATTTCAAACTTTACTGAAACGCTTTAAAATTACTTAGTAAATACTATACCTAATAAATATACAATTTCTCGAATTAATAATAAAACCGAATTTATACCCAAATTAACAGCAATAATTATAAGAAATCAACAAAATATGTTTGCTGTAAACTAGCTAAATGTAATTCGTTACGCTTCTATTTAAATCACTTTACATTTGATTCAATGAATTTAAAGTTTGAATTTAATTTATTGCATGCTCATTTAGTTTAGATTATAGGTTCCCAAAAGTAGTCCAGGTGGACCCCTAGGGGTTCATAGGAGATCACATGGGTGTCCACGTAGACGTGAAAAGGAAACGGGATTCACAAGTTGTAAGTGGGGGTCCAAGAAAAATTTTCTGGTTTTCATAATAAGGAACAAATATTTTGGCTTGGATTTACTTATCAACGTACGCAAGTAGCATAATTCACTAGGTAGCTATTCAAAAATATTCGAGACTTAGTTTAAACACAGAATTGAATAGAACAATAGATAATAGTACAAGTGTACACCATATGTCGAGACTTGCAAAGTGCTGCACTGTGCGCTCGCTCGTCCGGGATGCTTGTCAAAAGAAGATTTAGTGCCGTTACCAAACCTGTTAACAAAAAAGGAGCAGATTGAACATCACGGAACATGTTTATAATTTTGTATAACCACAAGTATTATTTTAATAAATAGGACCCAAGAAAATGTGTTTCTTTTTCCCTTCTTAACACCCCCAATTTAGGGTGATATTTTTTAGGAGTTTTGGGAATAACGTAGAAATGTAGCAGCAGGGGGTCTACAAAAAAATAGTAAAATTTTGAAAGTGGTCCACGAGAAAAAAAAGTTTGGGAACCCATGGTTTAGAATTTACTAGAAGAAAGAAGAATTCTTCTTTTTTTTTTTGAGGTCTGTTTTCTTGGAAAAAATACATTAAATCTTTTCTCTATGCAGCATATTGAATTAAAACCAAACACAAGAAAATAAAAATAATTACTTTTAGCTTTTTTTGGTTTAATCGTGAAAATATCAAATTCTACTGTTCAATACACAAAAAGGAATATGTTATAAAATAATTTAATTAATAGAGAGCTTCAAAACGATGTTTTGCATCATGGACTGAAGGCCCACGTATTGATTAATTCAAAAATAAAACAAATGAAATGAAGAATGCTTGCAAAGTCTCTATTGTTTCGAAGTTATTAAAAATTGAATTCACAAATTTTTTTTATCCGCGTTCCAGTTCATTTTCGATTGTCGTTGTAGAGGGAAAGTTTAAATCATTTTCGCTGCTGAGAACAAAATGAAATATTTAAAAAAAATTGAAGAAAATAGAAATTATCATTATTTTTTTAAGAAATTAACATTATATTTTTAAGAAATTACCATTATTTTTTTAAAAAATTATCATTATTTTTAATCATTATTATTTTTTAAGATTTATAATTATTTTTAAGTTACATTATGGTAATGTAAAAAGGAGGGATTCGATGCCATATAAACTTTTTCTTCGCTCGCAATAATTGCGTGTAGATGACAGTTTTAAAAGGAGAGAAATTACAGAGGCCAATAGTATTACAACGTTACTCCACCACGAGCACAAAATGAAATATTTTTACAAAATTTAAGCAAATAAAAATTATTATTTTTTAATATCATTTTTTAAAGAAATTAACATTATTTTTTTAAGAAATTACTATTATTTTTTTAAAAATTATCATTATTTTCATTTATTATTATTTTTGGAGATTTAAATTAATTTTTAAGTTACATTATGGTAATGTAAAAAGGAGGGATTCGATACTATAAAAGCTTTTTCTTTGCTCACAATAATTGCGCATAGATGACAATTTTAAAAGGAGCAAAGTCACAGAGGCGAGTAGTATTATGCCCAAGTCACTCCTCCACATACCCATTTATAAGAAGGACCATATTCATTCGTCATCTCAGAAGAACAATCAAACACCGAATCAAAGAAGCATCGAAATTGGAACCGGGATTCGAACCCGGTACCAACAGCTTGGGAGTCATGAACGCTAGCCACTCTGGCATCGGCCGGCTGTGTCATAATTATATTATGAAACATTCGTAAATTGAATAACTCAAGTCCTTTTGTCTTCTATTTTGCGGCCGAAATGTTGGGTACTTACAATTTTTTTAAAAAGCTTTCATTTATATGCTTGATTTTTTGGTTCATTTATATGCTTGATTTTTTAGCCCTTTTATTTTTCTTAATTTTTAATTTAATTTCAGAAAATAACCAGTTATTATTTCATAACACTTTTTGTCAACAGACTTGAAAGTAGACTTGATTTTTCAAGCATAAGGTCCTCAATGATTAACGCAAACCACATTGTTTTCTTTCTCTGGATAAAGAAAAAAATCTACAAATGAGTATACAGTTATTAACTTTCATTATAAAAATCCATTTAATTCTTTAAGATAAGATATATCTTTTCTTAGTATATCCAATCGGTAAGGCTGAAATCAAATGGGTTACAAAATTAGTATAATGCCATATTTCGAAATTACATTATCATCCAACAATGAATTTCATATAGTTTTAATAATAGGATATTTTCTTATGTGTTTTCTAAATCTGAAGAAATTAAATATATCTATTCTATATAAAAAAAAACTAGAGCTAACTATAAAATTTACATTATTATTTAATTAATTTAGATAACGCGTAAAACAAGAGCTTCAAATTCCCACAAATCTGATGACGTCAGTATTTTGAGTCACTTTTATTTATCCCTAATACAGCTGCCGACCGTTAAACTCGTAGTATTGTTGGGTGACTCAGTTTTTTTTAGAATCGTAATGTACTTAATGTTAAAATAACGAGTGCTGTTAGGAGTTCCTTTTTATTTGCTACTGCGTAGTACATGAGATTTAATATATTTGAGGTAAAAGAAACATTGTCATAAATCAGTATAATGAGATGTTTTGAGGAAATTTTACTTGTTTTTCGACTTTATGTTTTTATTCGTTTATCGTACTATCTGTATCAGAATTTAATATTTAATATATATATATATATATATATATATATATATATATATATATATATATATATATATATATATATATATATATATATATATATATTTGACTTGTTTTTATAATTTGGGATTCTTGCGTGTAGTTGATTGCTGGATGATTTATTAAAAATAATAAATGATTTATAATAACTTTACTGAAGGGTATTGTAAAACTTTTTTCAGCACACAAGCCTTTGCGAAATTTGTCTCGAAGAAGAGCATTCACAAGAAATTATTACAAATAATAAGACAAATACATTTTAACAATCCAACACAAACACTTCCATGATTAAAGTTAATTAAAATTAAATAAATGACATGGCAAAATATAATAACATCATTAAATTCTAATTACACAGAAACGATACATAAGTTAAATAAAATATCTATTCGCGCGCGTACTGATTACTGTAGACAGTTAGTTATGTCTTAAAGTATCTGCCACTGATGAAATTTGTGTGTGACATCGCTTATCTGATTGCTCTGTATTATGATTTTCGTAAATAGTTTCGCTTTTTCTTATAATTTTTGTAAATAGTTTCGCTTTTTAATATAATTTTCGTAAATAGTTTCGCTTTTTAATATGATTTTCGTAAATAGTTTCGCTTTTTATTATGATTTTCATAAATATTTTCGCTTTTTCTTATGATTTTCGTAAATAGTTTCACTTATAATTCTAATTTTCGTAAAAAGTTTCACTTTTTAATATAATTTTCGTAAATAGTTTCGCTTTTTATTATGAATTTCGTAAACTACCCCATACATGTGTTTCAAGGGAGAAATTCGAGAATGGTCTTTAGGATCCCTTTCGAATTCATAGTAACCACAGTCAAATTACAAAAAATAAATGTTGCATTTTTTTCATACATGTCTGTCAATGTAAGAGTTGAGAATTTTCCAGGTTTTCTCCTTTGTTACACGTGAATTATAGTTTACTGTCCTTATAAATTTCCACCAGGAATCATGCTCAAAATAGATTCCAAAACATAAAAAATTACAGATACAACTATATTATGATTTAAATCTAATTCGCCGGCATCCACTAATTAGGATTTAAATTTATTTGGGTTGGATTATTTATGATGTATACAAAATAGTTCACTTTTTACCAAGATTTGTCTATAAAATTAGATTCTTTGCAAACATGCTGTTTTAACAATTTAAGAAAGATTGGACAACTAACTTGTATTATATACTTTTCCCTCAAGAAATGTTTATTATAATTGTTGTGGTATTCATTAAGTGTGATTTTAAACTGTGACATCTATCGGTTATAAATTTAGTTACTTCTTATGTCGAGAAACTTTGATAGCAATGGGTATGAGAAGATGTAAATTATAAAAACTCGAATTTATTAATTTTCTTCAAGATTTTTAGGAAACTTTCAAATGAATGTGATTACAGCTTATAACCTTCTTTTCGCTTACTATACACATATAAAAATTATTATATTTAAATTATTAATCTAAGTCTGCTTAAAATATTAATGAAGCTTTTAATAATAGAAGTTTTTGAAATAAAGTAAGGATTTGTGTTATAGATTTTAATTAAAATTATTAATTTACACTTCAGTTCTGTGACGTATTTATGATCTTTACAAAGACGTCATATCCGGAAGAGAAAGCGATTGGGTGTTATCAATGCGATATTTGAAGTTACATCAATTTTGACATTTAGTGCTTCAATCACTCGTCAACAACTTAAATTTCTTTTCCTCATAAGGATTTACTGCTGCTAGCTCAGGCAAAAAAAAACTAGGTCTCAGTTTTTATTTTTTTTTATCTTTATTGTGAATAACAGAAAGACAAAAAAAGAAGAAGAAACTTCGTTCAATTTCCTTCCATTTTCAACCGGTAAGCTCTTTTTGAATAAGTCACTGACGTTTATGTTGACATTGGAAAACAGTTACGATTTGTTGACAAAGATGTTTCGAAGAGACGGTGTGACGTCAGCATAAGAACACTAAGTCCTTTTTTTGGCATGAAATGAGAAAACTTCTTCAATACGCCTTAAAGATATTGCGTTGTTTACCGGAAAAAAAATGTGACCGAATTTTTGGAGTATTAAATTCCCATTTTTCTCGTTTCATCGAATATTTAAAGGTGTATGTATTGATTTAGTTTTACAAATTCCGGTTAGCATAAAACGATACAGCGAATAATTTTTTCGTAGTCATGAAATTACTATTTCTGTAACGATGTAATGACTTAAAATTACAAAATACTAATCTTGAAATATTTCCTAGCTTTTCTGATATTAATTATGGAAATAGTTTGACCTTACCAACTATAATAGTGAATGTGTCCTTTTTCTATTAAGAAATCACAGATACAGTCTTAAATTACAAACATCATCTAGCTGATAAAATTAACGCTATAAATTCGTTGAACCTAATATTTTTCTACGAATGTAGTGAGAAAACGGATCTTCCTGAGACATTTTTTTTCATTTTTAAAAAACAAGAAACGCTCGTTTTTACGAACCTCTAATTTACGAACATTCACTTTTTTACGAGTGGCTAGTACCTACCCTGACGCCATAGATACAATTTTGATTCCCATAAACGAACTAAAATTTGAAAAATCTCTCTTTTGCGAACTTTTATTTCTGACAAATAGTTTTTCTTTTCCGTTTTTTTATGATTTGATGTCTTTTAAATTTTTTTATTTAATTTCTTTTTTTCTATAACATTGGAAATCTTGATTCATTTTTGAACAATAACGCGAAGCGAGTAGGCATTCCAGAGAATATGGAAACAGATATTTGATGGGAAAGAACTGTGCTGTCAAATTCAATTTCTATCATTTTCCTACGTAACAAAAAATGGTAAAAAAACAGCTCTCTTCTCCGTACATAGGGTGTGAGAATATAGAAAGGGTAAAATCTTTTAAAAGTTTGAGCTTTGTTCTGTAATTGGTTTCGTTTCATATGAAAAACTCAGTTTATGAAGTTTCGTTTGTTGAAAAGGTGATTGAGCCAGTTCCGTTGAAGGTTTGTCGCAGTTGAAAAACGAGTGTTTTTGTTAGTCGAAGTAAAAAAAAATTCTAAAGAAGTAGATGAAAAAATATTAAATAAGACAAAAATTCAAGACAATTTTAAAAACTCGGAAAAATTTTTGAGAAGGAAACAATACCAGCAAAGTGTTCCCTCTCAAAAATATTGTAGAGAAGCACTGCATTTAAAACTATACAAAGTTTTGCTAACTTGGCTTAAAAAAAGTTTAGGAAGGAACATTTCTGTTGATGCTAATATCATTAAAGAGAAATCCAATTGCTTTGGTATGAAACTGAACATAAAATATTTCAAAGGATCTGACGGTTGGCTCCAAAAATTTTAAAATCAGACATGATTTGAATTTTAGAAAAATTTAGTAATGAAAGTGGAAATGAATAAAATTTCGGAAATTTAATGGAAAGAGGAAACATTTATATTTTTTATTTTTAGTAGTAACACTTTAACATTGTTCATTGATTAGTGTGTGCGGCACACACAGTAGAAAGACATAGGAAGAACAAAAACAGCATAAACATCGGAATGCAGAAAATAATACTCGAAAAGTGTCACCTCAAATAGACAATAGATCATGAATTTTATCTCTTGCCTGTGCCAATATCGTTCAAATAAATGTCCAGACACTTCAGGACATTCATTGAGATAAAGTGCATCCATAATAATGTCGCTTTTGAATAGTAAACAGTTAGAGGACGTCATAATTTTGAGTTGGAATAAATGACTTGCAAGGCAATCACACCCTTCTCTAGACGAAAAGCTAAAAAAATTACCCGCCATGGAGATGTAGTGTAGTTGTAGTGATGCAGTAAGAGGAGGTCTACTACAGTACACCCCAGAGTGAACTACTTTCTGAATTCGACCCAAAGGATGTTTTCAACGTAACTGTTTTTTAAGACCTTACCCGAAAGAACACTTAGCTTTAAACGTGATAAATGTAATGGTGGTAAAAATAAGCCAACATGAATTGAGCAAAAAACAACTTCTGATTTTCATAGGATAATATTTAAAGCCTAAATGTTTCAAAAACTACCTGTTGCATATTACGCTAACATTAAATCATAGATGACTGGGAGCACTTATGAAAATTGGCTGAGGGATTTGACGTTTTTGTTATCGGAGAATCATGAAGTTCTTCTAATTGTGGATAACCGGCACTGCTCACGTTGGAGTCCCGGATCTTATATCGATTCGTATGGAATGTCTTTCATCTAATGTAAATTCTGTCTTGCTGCCCAAGGACCAGGGCATGATCAACAATTTCTAGTGTAAATACTGTATTGTACTTTAGCAAAGAGTTGTTGTTGTTGTTTTCCTATGACACTTGGACAAGCCAAGCTCGCTTTTGCCTTTGGCAGTGCGAATTGAGTCAAAGGGAGCGTCTTTCGTTTGGATCAGAGCACCACGAAGGTGAAAGTACGACTTTGCTCTTTTTAAGGTGCCTCGTCATTTTGAACCATGGTCAGGTGATGAGGCCACACTCTGAGCTGGCACCCTCCTCTCCACATCCACGCCACACCAGCGGAAGGACTTTGGACGTCACAGATGAACGTGCACACGTACCCCACTCACGGAGTTCCAGCAACCCAGTGAAGGAGAGCACACCGTGGTCACCCTCCCAACCACTGCAAATGATGCTTCATTTTGCTGAGCTTACGGGAAGCGGCGCGAAGCTACTGAGCCACTGGAGCCCATAACCACAAAGAGTGATTATGGGGTTGGTGTCGGAGCACTTTTTAGAGCATAAGGTCTCAGGATGGATCCCAGCAACTGTCGAACAACAGAGATGGTTGTTTATAGATTTCTTTCGCAATTAGCATGTACATCTGTCGGGGTGGGTGCTTGTGAGTTTTCCAGATTTCCTCCCTTGTGACACATGAATACGGCCCACTATATATGAATAATCCCTCCAGAAGGCAATATGCGGTGGATATTAAATTACTTTACAAGGGCCTTCGCACTCTGCACGGAGTCAGAAGTGGAAAAAAGTAGCTCTGAAAAAAATGTGGAAATTAGATCGATCCTGTTTAACTTTCATTCAGCCTATTTACAGGTTATGCTTAGAGGCCGCGGTGGCCTGGTTGGTTAGGGCGTCGTTCTCATTATCGGAAGGTAGTGAGTTCGAAACTCGGCTTAACCGAATATCCATCGTGTTCACTAATGGCGACTGGGCCACATTAAAACTGGGCGTAATCGTAAGGGTGTCCTCTAAGTGAAATGATACCTCTGGAAGTGGCAGGCCAAGCATTGGGGGTCTTTACTTTGTCCCTGCTTCAAAAGCACGAAGACTCCTCCCTGCTACTTCTATTTAACTGGTAGAGCCCAATTCAGGGCTAGGTACAGAGAAGCATGCTGGTGCAGCAACTATAGGTTATGCTTTTTCGTTGCTTCAGGATCAAACTCACTATCTTCAAGTTTTAAGACCACGCTGGCTGCTGGTTAGTTCTCTAACTTTCGGTTCAACAGTTTGTGGATTCGATTCCTACCTGCGACTTAGGTGTCTGTATTGGCTCGCAAAGCAACTTTAAACACTTACTTCCGATTTAGTTAGTCCTCTTTTACACAATCCACGAGCGCTGACGTCAATCTCGCTGCACTGTCACCAAGCAAACATTCCACAGCTCTTTGTTCCAACCATCTTCGCCCCAGCCGGTGCATTCTGAACGCGTTCAGGTGCCTGCCAGCTGTTATTTGCCGTAAAGACCAATCTGCCCATCTCAGTCCGCACTCGTAAATTCGTCTGCTTACTGGAACTGACTCCGTCGACGATGGATTGGCATTCCCTTTAATTACAGACGACCTTCGGGATAAAAACTAACTTTCAATAATTATTTCCCTAGCAGCAATAACGGAGTAAATATTGCTCACTCTGTCGGTTTTTAGTCCTATATCTTATCCTACGTGGGCTGGAGAGCTGCGCATTTCACATCATTTGTATGACTCAGTAAGATAGGCCGACACTGAAATTTGCATAATTTTCTGGCCATTAACATTTTTATATTTGGCAATGCAGTGCCTAATTTTGTCACAGGTTCATTGAAAAACCGAGAAAATTGAAAAGATTTTAAGGAAGGTCCTTTCTAAAATACGTAATTATGATTGTATCTACAAATAAACTAAATCATGTATTAAGAGTTTATTCATTTACAAAACGACAACATATTTACAGTTTTCTTAGAAATGATTTGAAAACAATGTGACATTTTAAAATTCACTTTCTATTATTTTTTTAGAAATAAATTTTCAGTGTTTGCGTACTTAACGGATGTAAGTCAGAAATAGACCAAACTGTTTATTTTGGTTCTTTTATCGCATTTTGAAATGGTGTTTATTTTCCAAATAGGTTTCTCTGTTGTGGTGAAACATTTTCTTTATTTTTTTATCATCTATTGTTTCATGAAAATGCATTTTTACCCGTCTCGTGAATCGTATGTTATTTTCTAAAACTTTATCGTTACATCGTATTATTTTAATTTCACGTTTTTATTAGTCATCTACTATTGTCATAGAAATCTATTTGTATTAAAAAATAATTTATTGAAGATATAAAAAAAAATTAATTCACAATTTCTTTGAATCAGTAAACATTTCAACATATCTCACAGTTGGGGTGGTAATAAATCTATTGTATACTGTCTAATTTGTGATGTAACAATCAATTATGGTGCTAATTTTATCATTATATGATAAAATTAGAAATATTCATTTCAAAACTAATGCAAAACAAACTTCTTAAGCGAAATTGTGATAATAACAGTAATTATATTTTAACACACAATTATGTAATTAATAGAATCATTATTTTATGTTAAAATAAATATGAATTGAATTATTAATATCAGATTTCCAAATTTTTCTGACTTTTGCTTTGGTATAAAATTTTTGAGTTACCTATTTTATTTTAGTGTCACGTAACGAACAACCAAACAGATAAATTGAACTGAAAGAAACTGTGTAGGGATCCATTCCCGCGAACATTTCATGGTTAAGGCACCAATTTAATTTCACTAAAAAGAAAACTATATTTTCTACGAGCCCTTATACATGGCAGTATACATACATACATACACACATATATATATATATATATATATATATATATATATATATATATATATATATATATATATATATATATATATATATATATATATATATATATATATGTATGTATTATATATATATATATATATATAATAACAACTATTTTCTCTTATCGTTTTTTAAAGTGATGATGACAGAGATTATAATTTAAATAATAACAATTACCAATTATATATGTATACCTGGGTTGATTAATTCATCATATAAAATAAATTGATTAAAATATAATATAAACTTGTAAAATATAAAAAAAATACGGAGTAGTAAATAACTTAAATAGGTTTAGTTTAATTCCTTCTGAAATTAAAAAAAAAATATTCTGTAATTTTAGAATGCACTGCGGAAAAATACAGTTTGCCATTACTTGAATGATGGATTAAATGTAATGAATAATTATTCACACACACACACACAACACACACAACACACATATTTAATAGAATGTTTTTAAACACCAAATACAAGTTGAGTAATACCAGTTTTATTTAAAGATTTATTTAGTTAATCTAATCTAACTGTTTTATTTGATATGTTATTTTCGAAGATACCTTTAGCCACACACATTTTCTAATTTAGTAATTCTCGTCGGAGGATATCAGTGAATATTTAAATTTATAAGATTAAAATGGTTTTGTAATATATAATACCTCATTACATCAGTGAAAGATAATAAAACTGGGTACATCGTTAATATTAAGAATATAAAAGTGTTTACTAATTCGTATTTTTTTCTATTATTCTTTTCCGCTAATCCTTCAAATTTCTTTAAGTTATTTAAAATAAATTTTTAACATCTGTCGTCCAATGTGTCTAAAAAATTTGACTGTATTATATACTATATAGAAAAAATCACTTTTGTGATAAGCAAGTTTTTTAGTGCTTCATATGATAATTTGATCTTGATAAATAAATCTTGCTCTGAATTGATCAATTTCTCTTAAATTTATAAAAAAATTTCTTTAAAATATAAGCTGTAAATATGATCCAATAAATTTAAAAACGTTTATCTATTATATGCAATTTTTAAATGAAACCTTTAAAAAAAAGAAACAAATTTATTGACTTGCAAGCTATATTCTTTTGCAACATTTTATTCAATTGATTCATCATATATTTGTGTAATTTTGAAGGTAAACGCAACAAAATATTTATTCATCCTCACCTGTGAAAGAGAGGACACGTTTTATCCGAGGTCCAGATAATGTTTTGTGATATTCTAAATAGAGGCTTAAATAAGCATTTCGTTTACAAAAAGATTAGCTTTTGGATTGTATGAGAGAGAGAGAGAGAGAACTATAGGAATTCCAAGTAATTTTATTTATTTATTTATTTTTTTTTTGTTTTTGTTATTATAAGTGAAGATTAAAAATTATTTTTAGAGCTTGATTTTTCCAGGTGGAATTCTAAGCAAAGAAAATATAGTGACTGTAGAACCGCAAACTGAAAAAATCAAGTATAAATTACTAAACGAAGGCAGGAGTAGTTTATATTATTTTTAAAAACTAAAAACATGAAAAATATCTCATTACATTTATAACAATATTTAAACAGGAAAGAGAAAGGAAAATATTAAGCTAATATATATGAATACTTTCATTATATTTAATTTAAATGGGGGTCTGTGGTAGCCTAGTAGTTATGGCATCCGCCTTCCACCCGGAAGGGCGGGGTTCGATTCCCAATGCCGCCAAGGACCCACCGAGTACATGCGATATACGAGCTCGTTAAATCTGTGGAATCGAAAATCCCGTGATCGGTCATTGAGAAGTTACCATGGGTACAATTATCTAAAGAAAAATTCCCCCCTTCAGATCAATGTCAAAATTGAGGGAGTAAATCCTCTGATGGCGCCATCTATCGGATGATTTAATGAGCAAAGACGTACTTTCACCTTCGTGGGGGCACTGATTAAAACGAAAGACGCTATCAAAAGACTTAAATTCGCATAGCCAATGCATAGCGAGCTTGGCTTGTCCAAATGTCATTATTAACAACACAACAGTATAAATGGAATCATATTATATACACTACTGGCCATTAAAATTGCTACACCAGGAAAGCGGCAAACAACACACGTGAAATTTGCATGACAGGTAGAACTTGCTGTGATATGCAAATGATTAGATTTTCAGCGCATTCATACAAAGCAGGCGACAGTAGCGACATCTACAATGTGTATAAAACCAGAGATTTGACAGCAGTTTTCTCATACTCAATTTCCGTTTCAACGTTGTTTTCGGCAAAGAAAGTCGTTGTAATGCCTCGTGTAAGAAGAAGAAATGCCTATCAGCACGTGTCTGACTTTGATCGAGGAAGGATTATAGCCTACCGGGATTAAAGTTAATCGTACCGCAATATTGCTGCTCGCGTCGGTCGAGACCCCATGACTGTTAGCAGAATATGAAATCGATGAGTCCAGGACAATCATATGGAACGTCATGCAGGATCTCAGCGACCCCCATTACTAACAGCAGAGAAGACAGACATGTTATCCGCATGGTCACAAAGGATTGTTCAGCCACGTCACGAACCCTGAGTCGAGAAATGGAGTCATTTGCAAGGCAACAAGTTTCTGATCGAACTGTTCGACGACGTTTGCAGCATCATGGATTGTCTGCATGGCGACCATGGCTTCGGCTACCATTGACGCTACGTCACAGACAGGAGCACCTTCAATGGTGTGATCAGCGACGAACCTGGACGCGGGAATGGCATCACGTCATCTTTACAGATGAATCTCGGTTCTGTATACAGGACCATGATGGCCGCATCCGTGTTTGGAGGCATTGTGGGGAACGCGCATTGCCAGCTTGCATTGGACATCGCCATACTGGTCCATCTGCTGGAGTGATGGTATGGGATGCCATTGGATACACGTCTCGATTACCTTTTGTTCGCATTACTAGTACTTTGATCAGCAACCGTTACATTTCCGATGTGTTAGAGCCCGTGGCTCTGACCTATCTTCGAGGCCTTCCTAATGCTTTGTTTCAACAGGATAATGCACGACCGCATGTTGCCCGTACTGTTCTGAACTTCCTTGATACAGAACAGGTTCGACTGTTACCCTGGTCAGCACGTTCTCCTGATCTGTCACCAATTGAGAACGTGTAGTCAATGGTTGTCGATCGATTGGCACGCCATCACTCACCATCCACTACTGTCGATGAACTGTGGTATAGTGTTGAAGCTGCATGGACTGAGATCCCCGTACATGCCATGCAATCTCTGTTTGACTCCATGCCTAGGCGGATAAATGCTGTTATTGCAGCCAGAGGTGGCTGCTCTGGGTACTGATTTCTCAAGATCTATACATCCTAATTTCCTGTTAATCTAATCACTTGTTCTTTCCACTATAATGTATGTGTCCAATAAATATCGTTCTGTTATTTGCATTCCTTCTTGGTGTAGCAATTTTAATGGTCAGTTAGTATATAATCACAGTGAAATGACAATAAAAACTGTATTTTCCCCTAATCTTTAAAAAACCGAAATACTAGAGAAACAAACAAATAAGAGTGTTAAAAATATGTATTTAGATTGTAAATAATAAGAAATTTTGTTATACATATAACTATGACACTATTTTTCAATATTTTGACATTAGCAGCAGTGATATTGGTAATAATAAAGAAACAGAGACAAGAGAAAAAAAGTGAAATTCAGAAGAAGAAAAAAAAAAAGAAAAGAAAATCATAATAAAAATATCTACATCAAGAATACTAATTTCCTCAATTCGTTATTAAAAATTCATGGAATATTTAACATTTCATTGTGGGTCGAACTATACCATAAAAATATTATAAGGCTTTTATTATATACCCTATTTTTCCTTTCGATAAAATTTCTCATACACACATGAGTCCTATTCGCTTATCACAGAAAAAGAAACACTGAAAATTTTCACGTACTAAGAAGACAGGTGAGAAGATAGAAAAAAGAAATATTCATATTGAGTAGGAATCTGTGTATTTAAGCCTGTGATTTCCCACGCAAATGAGAATGTTGTCCTACAACTAAACAACGAAATCATAAAATTGGCACTGGTTATTAGATAGCCTAATACACGAAGTTTATTGCAAAACATTTGAACATTTGCTTTTTATTACTTTTCAGGAACACTTTTCACGCGTCGTGTTGTCGTGTTTATGTCTCGAAAGATGAAATTTGGAAGACTCTCAAGCATCAACCTTAAAAGACGTGTTTGTATATACAGAAAGAATTGCGCCTGCGAATTCTTAGAATATTGTTCTATTATTTCCTTACATTTAAATTAAATAATTCGCGAAAACATTTGAAATTTAAGTATTTAAATTTTATGCTATATTAATAATAATAAGAAATATTCAAATGCTCAATAATTTACTTTTTCTATTAACGGGTTATTTAAAAAATAAACACTTTCAAGACAATACACTTCATAGTTTAATTTTGTTTCATTCGAAATATATATTTTAATTCAATCAAAAATTATTTTTATTAATATATAAACTCTACTGATATGTATATATGCCGATCGATGGCTGAGTGGTTAGCGTTCCTGACTCCTGAGCTATGGGTCCTGGGTTCGAATCCCGGTTCGGACTTGGATGTTACCTTCTTTCTTGGTTCTCTCTGTGTTTCTCTGTCCTTTCTTCTGTGATGAAGTATGAATGTGGCCCACCCTATAAACGGGTTTGTGGTGGTATGGCGCGGGTAACGCTACTCGCATCCGTGACTTGGTTCACAGGTGCTCGCCATTGGATATATATATATATATATATATATATATATATATATATATATATATATATATATATATATATATATATATACGAGGGTTACTCTGAAACTTTTGAGATACGCGCAGACGAGAATTTACAAAATAAAAATAACGGTTTAATTTTAAAGTTCAAAGTATTTTAACACAGAAGACGATTTTTTACTGACTTACTTCAACTTGTTTAGCGTGAAATAAATTTTAAACAGAAGAGAAAATGGAGTTGACGCGAGAACATTTTCGCGCTATGACTTTCTACGATTTCAAAGCAGGATTGAATCAAGAAGAATGCGTTCAACAGTTGCAATTAGCATTTGGTGATGAATCTCCAGCTCGTGCTACTGTATTCAGATGGTTTAGAGATTTAAGAAGAGGTCGCAATTTTCTTCAGGATGCAGAACACACAGGAAGGCCGCCGTCGGCAGTCATCCTGGATAATGTGTCTGCCATACGAAAAATGTTAATGGATGCTAATCGCGGTACCTATCAAATGATACAGAAGGAACTTAACATTGGATCCGCAGCCATACACAAAATCATTCATGAAGAATTCCATATGAAAAAAGTAATTTGTCGTTGGGTTGCCTATAATCTAACTGAGCATCAAAAAGAGGAGCGTGGCAGAATCAGTAAAGAAACTCTTAATATGCTGAATGATGGTGGCCACCGCATCATTTCTAAAATTGTAACAGGTGATGAAACGTACATACCGTTTTTGACGTTCCAACACGTCAAGAAAGCAAATTATGGATCTTTGAAGATGATCCCACGCCGACAATGGTGAAAAAACAACGCGCATTGATAAAAGTGATGTATGCCGTTTTCTTCAGAAGTACGGGATTGGTCAAAGCCATCAAGTTGTGAAGGACAGAAGACAGTAACAGCAAACTGGTATATCACTAAATGTCTTCCAGAAATTCTACAAGAACTGAATGTTAGGGGATTAATGCTTCACCATGATAATGCATCTTCACATATAGCCGGATTAACAGTTGAGTTTCTTAAGCAAAAACAAATTAAAGTGATCGAACATCCGCCGTATTCACCTGATCTAGCTATGTGGGACTTTTGATTATTTTTTAATCCAAAAAAGAAATTACGTGGACGTCATTTTCATTCAGAAGAAGAGATTGATGTGGCTATAAATGCATTTTTTTCATCTATTCGAAGAAATGAATGGCTTGAGGCATTTAATCTGTGGATTTTTTTTTTATTTTATTTTATTACATATATTCAGACTTGTATGCTTGATTCTTGAGATCCGCTTGTAAGTCTTCGTCAATAATAGGACAAATAGCACAATGACAGATGTACAACCACAGAAGAATAACGAAGAAAACACCCAGGGCCATGGTGGGAATCGAACCCACACTCCTACGCTCTCAAGCGATTAGCGGTGATGCTTTAGACCACTCAGCCACGGAGCGCCCTTAATCTGTGGAAAATTCGTCTACTAAAGTGCATTGATGCTGGAGGAGACTACTTTGAAAAACACCAAAAATTTTGTAAGTATAACTTTAAAAACCTAGTTGCATCTCAAAAATTTCAGAGTGACCCTCGTATATATATATGTGTGTGTATATATATACATAAATTATATTCAAAACATTATCATAATGTAAATCAAGTTAGTGCAAAAACACTACATACTAAATGTAAACTGAAATTTTTAAATAAAATAAAAAAGTTTTTTTTAATTAAAACCAATTTTTTAACTGTTAAATAAGGTATTAAGGTATAAAATAGCAATTTTAAATTGCCCTTTTTAATTATTTGAAATTCGTATTATCATTAGAAAGTTATATTCTTTAAATGGTTTGATGAGATTAGTACAATACGCTTACATTATTTCTCTCTTTTCTCATCGAAGGTGCCGAACAACAACAATCATCAAGTACTTTTAAGCAACTGTCAAATGACGAGATTGACACTTGAGTTGGCATCCCTATTTTGTACATCACCGTGTTGGTATTAAATGGTGAGCAATGGATCCTAAGTAACTTTTAATATCAATTGGCCCTATGAGTATGATGGTCTTTGTTTGCACCGCGTATCAAACCTGCTAACTTTCGGACGAGAGAGACATCTTTCAACAATATACTGTTGTGATTTCTAAATGCTGTAAAAGTATTTTTTTTTATGTGCATGTAAATATAAATGTTCCTTTCAACATCGTATGTTTAGCCTAGCCGATAACATCATAGTTTTTACCACGATGAAACGACGTGGTGGACATCTGAATTAGCTTCCTCTTTCTGACTCGCTGTATTTAGGGTATGAGATGCTAGAGAGAAAGCCATCTTTGTTTTTACCAGTATATCATAACGCCATTATACTATTGGCTTGACGACCCAAAGTATACCAAGTCAATGGGCAGATACTGTTTAAGAATATTGATATCTTGCTTATCTAAATTCCTTCTTACTTGAATTTGTTTAAAAGAAAGGTCACAAGAAAAAAAAATGTAATGATTTGATTCTACCTTAAAATTTATTTTTTTTAATTACTTTTTGCCATTTCTTAAATTAAATAGAATTGATTAGAAAGATAAATTAACAGCACTTTTTTTAAAAACTTCATAACATTTATTGATGTCATTTTGAAACCAGATTTTTTTATAAAGCTGAAACACTCTATTGAGCTGATAGTGTAACATAATAGCTCTCATTGTTAATGATTAATTGGGCATATTAAATACTTCTTTACTTGAAATTTTTTAAAGAAATTCACAAAAAGATACAATAATTATTCAAAATTTATGATACATCTATGGAAATATATTTGAACAACACGTTCTTTTATATCTCACACTATGTTGGACTGATATTTTTTATGGTTTTTCAGAATAGTTAACTGTTTAAAATTAAGACATTTGAACATCAATTAAAAAGCACTTTCAGATAGGACAGTATTAAATAGTGGATACATAAATTTATAATACATTTATACTGTCGCAAGGGAGGAAACCCTGAAAACTCACAAGCAAACATCTCTTATATACAGAAGATAGAAGTATAATAGTGGTTAGGATCAAACCACAAATTTATTCCCTTAGAATAGCGTACTTCTAGCTCTAAAGTATGGTAAGTTCTTTGTTTTATTTATATTTAGCCAGTTTTTTGAAATTGTCCACACATGGGTTGTTAAAAATTTACTTTACGAAAAGTACCGTATTTACGCGAATCTAATACGGATGGTTTTTGGCCAAATGTAGTATTCAAAATTGGGGTGCGCATTAGATTCCAGTGCAAGGTCAGCAGTCCGCCGATGACGTCAGCCAAATTTAAATCGTTACATAGATTACTGTATTTCTCGACTACATTTACCGTTACATTTATCGTTGACACATTATTGCATAGAGGATACAAACTGCAGAGTACGTGGTCACGAAATGGAGGGAAAAAAGAGAAGAATGTCATATGACGCTACTTTCTAACGTAAATTAATTCTTTATGCTGAAAAAATGGCAATAGAAAGGCAGGGAGAGAGTTCAACATAGCTGAGAGCAATGATCACTTGTGGCGGCAACAGAAATTGGCACTGTTTGCAACTAAAGATAGTAGAAAACAATTCACTGGCCCTCTCAAAGGAAGACACCCTAAAATTGAAGAAAAAGTATTGGAATTTGTACGTGAAAGGAGGAAGAATGGATAACCTGTGACTAGTGACGCCATAAGAAATAAAGCAAAAAAGGAGGCTGAAGTTCCTATTACATCGAAACAAGAGTTTAATGCTAGCCGTGGATGGGTGGATCGGTTTATGAAGCGGATGGGCTTATCTCTAAGACGCCGTAAAACAATTTGCCAAAAGCTTCCTGCAGATTTTGAGGGAAAACTGCTAACATTTCAGCGGTATGTCATCACACTTCGGAAGGAAAAGAATTTTTCAATGGGGTAAATTGGCAACGCTGACGAGATGCCAATTTGGTTTGATATGCCTCGTAACTACACCATTACGGAGAAGGGGATAAGGAAGTTATCATCAAAACTTCGGGATGTGAAAAACAACGCGTAACAGTGATGGTGGCAATAACAGCAGACGGGTGCAAACTTCCACCTTTCTTAATCTTCAAACGGAAAACATCCCCTAAAACCCCTAAGAATGAAAAGCTGTTCCCAGATGATGTCCTGATTCGAAACCAAGAGAAGGGGTGGATGACGGAATCATTAATGCTTGATTGGCTCCGAAATGTATGGGAACGCCGTCCCGGTGGGCTCTCCAATCCACCATCAGTACTTTGGACGTATTTTGTGGTCATCTCACCGACGACGTAAAAAAGAAGATGCACAGCCTAGGCAGTGATCTTGTTAGCATTCCTGGAGGGATGACGTCTGTGTTACAACCCCTGGATGTTAGTATAAATAAACCTTTTAAGGGGTACGCTCAGGCAAAGTACGAAAAATGGTTTTGTGAGCCAAACCGTGAATTGACCCCGACAGGAAAAATTAAGCATGCTGCACCGCACATTGTTGCACACTGGGTTTCTGCTGCCTGGAAAAGCATCGAAGCACCAATGATTGTGAAATCTTTCAAGAATGCTGCATTTCAAATTCATTGAATGGCAGTGAAGATGACGATTGCTGGAAAGCCGAGGATGACGATGATGATGAGGAAGAAGAAATGAATCTGCTTCTGACGAAGAGAGCTGCGAGGATTCCAGTGATGAAAACATTAGTGAATAAAGACGTTTACTATTAATCACTGATTGTAGAAACTCATAGCTAGATAGAAATGTTACGATTTCTTTTATGTTCGTATTTTACGATAGGTACCGTATATACGGTAGTGGTAATTAACAATGATTGTTTCACATAACAATAGCCCACTAATAGGATGTTCTTCTACTTTATGTGTATAAATCCGTTGTTATACATAATAGGGTATTTAAATTTAAATAAAATTATCATACCATTGATTGATAGTTTATATGCAAATCCATTGCTGTATAAAATAAGATTCAATAAATTCCTCATACCATTGATGCGCATTACATTCGCCGATAAACAATTTTTATATTTAAAGTTTTAAAATGGGGACGCGCATTAGATTCGAAGGCGCATTATATTTGCATAAATACGGTATATCATGACCAATTGTATGTTATGATTCCAACAAAACCTTTGGTGATATGCAGGCGTAGAAAAGATGGGAATTGCTATTTTATCAGAACCAATTTCATCCGTATAATTTACTTAATAACTATATTTACGTTTTTGAAAATTTAGTTAAATTGGCAGTTAATAAAAATTTGTTAAAAGATAAAGTTGCCAAAATTGTGGGAAACAACATTTCGAACTTATTGAAAATGGTTTCGGACAATTTTTAATGGCAATGTCTGCAAATTTTCGCACGGGAATTCAAACATTGTAACATAGAAATGGAGTCTGAATCCCGTCATTTGAATGTAGTTCAACGAATGACGCTGACTCGAATCACGTGAAGTCTCGCATCTCACACCAAGACAATTCAATAAAACGAATCTTAGCCCTGAAATTCTCGGAACGAAAAATTAGGACAAATTGTTCCTCATAAAGAGAGTAAAAGAGAGAACAATCTAGTGACATCACTGTGAGGAAATTTGAATTCCTTTTATTCCCTCTATTGTCGCATTTTCCATTTCTGAATCGCGTAGAATGTTCAAACGCAAAACGTTTTGTATCTCTACATTAATGTTTCTTTTTGTTCTTTTCAATTGTGGAATTTCATTGATAAAAATCTGATACTGGGATTTTTAAGAATTTTATTTACGTTTATGTAAAAGTGAGTTGTGTGCTGTTTATTTTCAGGAAAAGCTACGAAGCAGTCATTAGACTAATATACATGCACTGTCTGATGATTTTCAGATATAATCATACTAATTACAGAACTCTACTCCCTTCCAAATTTATATGAAATAGAAATAAAGAATACCAGAAAGTGACAAGTTTGCATACATTAATGCGTTCTATTCTAATGATATGCAAATAAATTATTGGACATCGATACATATTTTTTTACATTTTACATTTCGATTACATTTTTTTTATCATTTATTTATTTATTTTTATTTTTGTTACAGGGCAACGCTATTCTAACGTTTTCGGAAATCCCCACTGTTAAAAAGATGGAATTAAACGCAATTTGGAGCGATCCGTCTGCACACTCTTGGTACTTCGGGAAAAACCTCGTTGGTGTCACCAGCTCAGTATCCCCAAGATACAGCAGATTGCTCTTTCACGATTTTTGAGTGGCCACATGAGGTTCCTTTCTTTTCAACAGGGCCAGAAAGTCTTTCTGGAGTGTTACTGGTGCAAGGCTGATCAGGCCTCCCCGAGACATATTCTTGACTGTCTGAATTTTACTGTGAACGAGGTTTTGGAGAATCCTATTTTACTTTTAGACTTTTAATGATTTTTGGTTTTATGGAGATGTTTTAGCTTAGCTACACCATCTGGGATTATAAAAAAAACATTATTTTGTTATTGTCTACAATTATCAATACGGCTTATCTTGCGACTGCCATAGACATAATTGTAAAGATATTTCTTTGGTGTTCCAAAAGCAGTAGTTATAATCCCGCATAAGAAAAGTTCTTATTTCCACTTAAGACTAATATTTCTTTCGTGTTCCAAATGCAGTTGTTATAATCCCGCATAAGAAAAGTTCTTATTTCCTCTTAAGACTAATATTTCTTTCCTGTTCCAAATGCAGTTGCTATAATCCCGCATAAGAAAAGTTCTTATTTCCTCTTAAGACTAATATTTCTTTCCTGTTCCAAATGCAGTTGCTATAATCCCGCATAAGAAAAGTTCTTATTTCCTCTTAAGACTAATATTTCTTTCGTGTTCCAAATGCAGTTGCTATAATCCCGCATAAGAAAAGTTCTTATTTCCTCTTAAGACTAATATTTCTTTCCTGTTCCAAATGCAGTTGCTATAATCCCGCATAAGAAAAGTTCTTATTTCCTCTTAAGACTAATATTTCTTTCCTGTTCCAAATGCAGTTGCTATAATCCCGCATAAGAAAAGTTCTTATTTCCTCTTAAGACTAATATTTCTTTCCTGTTCCAAATGCAGTTGCTATAATCCCGCATAAGAAAAGTTCTTATTTCCTCTTAAGACTAATATTTCTTTCCTGTTCCAAATGCAGTTGCTATAATCCCGCATAAGAAAAATTCTTATTTCCACTTAAGATTAATGTCACCAAAAATGCTTTTACACCTTAAAAACAGTAAGTCAATATCCCTTGGCCAATACGATCTGGAAATTTAGAGAGTTAAATGTTAATTCAAGTGCCAATTTTACTACTGAATTATAATTCAAAATTATAAGGCTTTATTTTAGAGTATTTTTCTGAAAGTATTCCAGATCACATAGGTGATAATTTAGAGTATAGATCTGTTGCAATGTCAATATACACATGAATCTATGTTAGTATAAAATATCAAAGTATTCTTTGGAGTAAAACATATTCATGACTTAAATATGTGTGGGGTTCAAAACCTAACTCACTGGCAGACCTCCTTTCCGATTGCGAGTTTTTATGCTCTTTAGAATCATATTTTGGATTTTAATATCTCATTGTTAAGATAATTGATAAAATGGAAAAGTAAAAAAAAATGTTGCAGTTCATAGAGGTGTTGAATTTATCTCATGAGAATGGTTACAAAAATAGGAGTTGATTGGCTGTGTTTATCGGCAACAATTGACAAAAATAACTTGTCAAAAGTATGGTAAAATGAAAACAATATAGAGAGGAAAATTTAAAGTACTCTCAAAACACCAGTATCTAGAGATATATTCGTCATAGTCAAGTGTCAAATTCGGTGCTTAAGAGGGCACCTCCTGTTTCATAAGAAAAACGTTGAAAATCTACATCATAAGAAAAACGTTGTGCTGTACTGAATTCTTAACTTGCATAGGTTCTGTCGGAATGAAGATCTTCAGATAATTTAATCATCGAATCTATTACTTTTGAACATGAAAGGGCACATGTGCAGTATAATCCTGAATGCCAAATTCTGAGTTTGGCGATTTTTTGGCGGATTTTGTTATGTATCTGGCAACCTCATTTTTAGCACGTCATACATATGTAGACCTATAAGAATTATGCAGAAAATTCTATTTTGGTAACCCTAGTATTTACGTCCTCGCAAACATCACGATACGTCATCTTGGCAACAATGCCTCATCGCCAAAAATATTCAGAATTTGGCATCCTGGATTATATGGCACCTGTGCCTATGAAAGTATAGCTTTTTGTCTTTAATCCATTGCAGAGACTTAAAATGGATATTGTTAAAATTTACTAAGTACAGTTTCCCTCCACCAGCTAGAATTCTGCGTTTTCAGGCTTAAATTTGGCTTAGATTATATCGCTTTACGACCATTTATCGGATTCGAGAAATAATTTGATATTTTATTCCCTTAAATATATTGGTTTCAAATTCTGGTGAGGTAGAATGGGTTTTAATCAACCTCTTGCACTGGTTGTATATGAGACTAAAATTGTCTTCGATTATTTTTGCCCTGAGGACAAATTCTGTCATTTTTTTCAATAGTGTATTGAGAAGTTCAAGTGTAATATTTTTAATTTTTAAAAAACATGTTCAGGCAAATAAATAAAATTACGTTTATTTGTTTATAAATTTCGCTCATCTTCACTCTTTTTTATATTTTAATTCGAAGGAAATATTTTTTTACTCTTTTATTCACATTATTTTTTATGTAAAATATTCAATATAAAGAATAGGTAAATCTCAACATCTGAAAACAAAAAAATGTTTTCTAAAATTCTTTCTCAAAAAACATTTATTAGAAAAATTTAAGAAAATGAAACGATTTTTTTATATAAATTCCTTTGTTATATTTTTTCTTTATACATGTTTCCTAATTATTTTTTTATGTTCATATATATAAAACTTAATATTTTATTTTAAAAAACACTTATTGTTTTTGTATCATTATTGGAGCATAAATGTTTTGTTGTTCTGATTCATGTTTGATTTTCTCTACTTACGTTGAGACGTAATTACATTTTGAATTGTATTGTATTGTTATAAAAATGACTCAAAAAAGGCGGTTAACTTTAAAAAAGACGGCACAAATTTTAAAGCAGCAATTTTTTTCATGGTTTACGGCGGCGGAAGTAAAATGAAAGAAGGCATTAATATAAAAAAATATTCTTATTGTCATTTTATGGATTATAAAAAATCATGATTTGAATTCAGGCCATTGAAGCTCATGTTCCAGAAAGCTCATTTGTAAAGCTGGTGTTGCATCTGCTGCGAAAAGTTAATTGCAGTTGGCGGTTCTACTTTTGAGCCAATCCCTGTAATTATTTGTAATTAAATTTGAATTTTTAACCTCTACATCATATTTTTTTCTATCTGTCATGCCTCCCTAGGTTTCAAATCAAAGATATTTTGATTTCCTCTTTTGCCGCTAACAACAAAAAGTTACTGTTTTTTAAAAATGCTGTCATTTTACATTTCCTCTGTTTATAAATATTATATTATAGTTAACAAAATCCTCAATTAACATGAATCGAATAATGGAAATTGTAAACAATAAAAACAAATATACATTTCTAATATTACGATTTGATTATTATACGCAAATAGCCTAGGGCTAATTGGCTAAAATTGAAATAATATTTTAGATTATTATTGTAATCCATAATTTCTATTGAGTTAATGGTGTTTTTAATAAATACATTAATTTCGCAGTGTAGACAGCTCAACTCAAGATTTGTTTTATGAGTATGAAGCACATACTATAGTATTGTTTAAGGAGTGTAGGTGGTATTTTATTCAGTAGAAAACCCAGAAGTTTTCTAAACTTCCAAATGAATGTGTTCGCATAAAATCAAGATTTCATTCTCTATTGTTCGACTGAAAAATCTAGTTTAGGGAATTTTCCTTTGAAAAATGTAATCATATTTTTAATTCACGATGTGCTCTATAACGTTACAAGAAAAATATGTATCAGAAAAACATATCGGATTTTTTTAATGATTCAAAAAGTTTGTTGAATGATTTGGGTACTGTTTTATTAGTTCATTGGTTTGATTTTTGCACCGTAGTTGTAAAATTTGTGTTGATACGGAATCCATTTTAAATTCAGTGGAAATATCTCTTGTGTATAAAAAGGACTGTTGAACCTATAACATATCCAGAAAATGTATTTAGAATGGTATAAAGCTATATATATATATACTTGTTTAAAATCCCATCGACCGAGAAATTAACCAAAACAATATCCAAATTAACACTAAATCGCTTAATATTTATCCGCAGTGCGTATTTGAGGAGAATTAAAAAGGACTTTTGAATAAAAAGTGAAATATACGGTTGAAAAATTGAAACATTCATTTCCAAAATTAGCTGAATATTAATATATTTTAATTTCATTATTTTTACAGTAAAAAATTTATTTCAATAAAAAATTTAAAAAATAGCATTATCTAAATAATATTATTCGATATAATTGTAAAATCTTTACATCAAAAATAAATGTGTGCATGCAATTAAAACACCAATATTGGAGCTTTCCATCAAAGATTTTTTGAAGTAATATTTGCATTATAGAATGAGTTTTAAAAAACATAAGTATGGTTTTATTATAAATATGTATTTTATATAAAGTATCCTACAGCTGATGTAAGAACTTGTTGTTTTGCACCATTTATTTTCGGATCAACGGGATTTTACTCATGTACTAGTGAAAAAACTGATGTGAATTATTCATGGTAATTAATGGTGAATTATTCCATATAAGTATGAAGAATTAATATTCATGAATTATACATTTTTTTTACTTATAAGGAAATAATTTCTAAATATAAGTCAATGAATAAGGTCATTTGGATGGTTCCACCAGTACACGCGTTGTATCAGAGTAGGTGCCCTGGCGCCTACTTAATTAAGGGCAATAGTCATCCTGTCATCAATGACTTTTGTTGGAGGCATTAAATACTTCGAAATCTGCACTAGATACTCTTCTGCACAAGCCTTCCTTGGTCACATTTTATCTTGCCTAGGACTTACCAGGCAAGACTTGGTTCAAGACCCCCTTTTAGTTTCGATTCCTTCTGGGTGAATGAAGCCGAGCTGGCAGCCGAATGGTTAGCGCTCTTGCCTTCGGTTCAACAGTTCGTGAGTTCGAATCCCACCTTGGGCATGGATGTTTGTAGTGGTTCGGAATCCACTTTAAGCCGTAAGTCCCGGTCTAATTAACCCTCGTGTGCAAAAAATGACCGTTGAGCGACAAACAAACCAAACCAAACTGGGTGAATGAACTCATGGACCTGATTTAGCATTGCTGGTCATGGGGATGAGAAACAACAATACAAACAAAACAAAAATTGATGTTAGAAATCTTCTTGCTTAAAAGTTGGATGCTGAAATTATATACGCTTTAATATTTCTATAAATTATTTTTGTTTCAATTTATTCAAGATAAAGAGCATTAGTTCATAAACTTCTTATGATTTTGCTTATGATAGTAATTTTTTTTAGGCTGTAAAAGTGGCTAATGTTCAGTGTTCCAACTCGGCCAGTTTAATTGGATGCTACGAGTAAGTATCTTTTTATGTTGATTGATTCTGTAAAATTTCCATTTTTGTTAAAAAATTTTATCCATCATATAAGAAAATGTACGAATTACAATTGTTTTTAGCAGTGTTATAATCAAACGTAAGTTAGTCATAAATATAATACAATATTATTTTCTGATCTCTTTACGTCAAGCTCTGAAACTCAGAAAATCCTTTTTAGTCCTGAAGTTTCTTATACTTACAAATGCTAAAAATACAAAATTACACTGTTCAAAATTTAAACTGAAATACCTAGAAAATTGAAACACCAAGAAAGAAAATTGTGAGAACTGAGAGAGGATTTTGTGAGTTGGTACAATTGATGTAGATAAAAAAAAATAACTAAAATTTCATACTCAATTAAAAATATATATATATATATATACATAAAATCTTCCAAATGAATATAATGCTACTAAAATTAGGCATTTCTGTAAAATATAAGTGAGTTATTTGTGGTATGCACTGTCCATTGAAACCATAAGACTCTGATACATTTCTGATTGCAAACGCTGTAGACTAATTAAGAGCAGTTGAAAATGTTAAGTGCACTTAGAGTATTGTGTGCACTTGAAACTTAATTCAATGTGATTAATCAAGGTTCTTCCCTGTAAAGAAAAAGATTCAACTTGCTAAAAATATCAAGGATTTCTGTAACAATCTTTCTGAATGCACTCTACCATAATGTAAAAAAAAGAGATTTTTGAAAGCAGATGAGCCTTGACAATTTGGTTAATCATAACTGGTAAATGAGAGATAACACAGCTGGTCGGTCATATCTTTGAGTTGTGCTTTCCCTTTCAACCGATAAATTTACTATATTGATCAAATATTTACCACAGATAATACTCCAGGCTCTAAAATGAATCGAAGTTCGTATCAAACGATTAAACAGTGTTGAAGCATTGATTGCTGAATCTCCAAATAGAAGCATAGCCTTATCATGGGATGGTAGAAGCTAAGGTTTATGAGGATTTATTTATAGCGATGAATTCAAATTCGACCAAAACTACTAAGATTTATTGTAAATACTGTATATACATATATTCTTACTTGTTTCTGTATATTGATTTTAGCCATCCTGCATTATCGTGATTATGTTTAAATTTTTTTGCATTACACGAAGTCATCAAGCCTAATATATTTCCAGATTTTATTTTTATTAAATTTCAACATCAGTTAATATAGTCTTGCAATGAATGAAGATCAGAAACTTGTTTATCAACATGAATGGATGTCAATATATATTAGAAATTTTTCAGTAATTATTTAAATTGGATTTTTTTAAAGAAAATATGTATACAACATTTTATCAATAAAATAAACAATACATTGTACTTTATATGTATTCCTAATTTAATATATGCATTTACAAAACTTATAAGGGGCATGTATATTTTAAACTACTCAAAAAAGACATTTTTATCGATACTTTCTAATTAAGTTTTTGCAATTATCACTTAAATATCTAAATCTGAATCTAGTAAACACACTTTGAGAAATCTCGAATTGACAGTATTGTTGACAGACATGTTTAATTTAAAAGCTTTATAGTTAAATGAAGCCATAAACATTTATTTGAATAAACAGATTGATAAAATACTATTCGTTACAGTAAGATAAAGAATTTTATCAAAAGTACAAGTTAATTTTATAATCACTCATCCTTCTTAAAGAACCTTAACCCCTTTCATCACGTGATAAAGAGTGACCTTGAATTTTTCTACTTCACGAGAAATAAACGTGGTAAAGTGTGGGAGAAATTACGCGTGATCTGCTTTCTAACGTTTCGACAGTGTTGCATCTGTATTTTCACCGCTTTTCCGATTGAAATGTTCCAGATGTTTCCATCGTTGTTGCTTATTAGAATAACTGATGTTCTGACGTCAGAACGTAACTGAATAACAAGTGACTCAATTGAAAATAAACAATAATATTTAAAAACATAATAAATATACAGCATGGAAAAAAATATTTTAAATTTCTTTTTAACCCATTCATTTAAAAGTAATTTTATTACATATTTATATCAGCCCCATCAAAATTAATAAACACTCTTTAATTTGTGAAATACTCATGAAAAATTTAATGTTTTAACTAATTAATTAGTCAATAATTTATAACGTCTTTATTGAAAAGTAATTAACAAATAAAATTGATTAATTCTCATTTTAGAGACTTGAATTTGAAAGTTCATTTCTTTACGAGAAGACTCAGGTCTATATAAATCATTATCTTTCCATTTTATCAAACAGTTAGAAAAAATATTAAATTTATTAAATATTCAGTAAATTCTGAGTTAAAAAAGTAATTGTGAAGCATTAATTTGCCTTTATAATTTAGTCACAAAATGAACAAATTTTCCAATATGTTCTCCATATTGTAAAAATATCAATTAGATAGTTATGGATTAAAACAGCAATGTAACAGAACGTTATAATAACATATTCTCTTTAGCTTATACTTGTTATAACCAACGTCAGAAAAGCAATTTTAGTAACACAATGAAATGCAGTGACACAACATATCTGTTTTACAATCAAATATTTTTTAAATTATCATTCAAATATGTATTGATTAATTGATATTTTTGTGTAGTATATTAGGTAAATAGAAGTATTGTGGATCACACAATACACACATGAAACAAATATATATTTTTCATTACAACTTCACAAAAAAGGACAAAAAGTTATAATGAATACGTTACTTAAGTATATAAACTAGATTTCATGGCTACAACACCAAATATATGTGCAGGGAAACATGAAAATTATAACTAATAAAATGACTTTCTCAAAATCATTTTCTTGCTAATAAACTGGAGTTTCCATCTCTTTTTGAAAGAAGTTTTTAGTATTAGAAAACACGAAGACAGTTGCAGCTAATGACAGAAATAGAACTATTTTATGTTGAAGTATTAGATCTATATTAGCTACAATTGATCTTTTATATGTAGATATATAATACTTAATACAGGTGCACAATTTATAATCTGAATATAGTTGGGATTAAATTCTGTTCTCTTAATTCTAGTAATGTCATAGAAAATATTTATGTAAATTTGCTTGCTTGTTACGATATCTTAACGTTTTATCATAGACGCTGAGTAATGTGCTTAAAAAAACTTATCAACATAAATGGTTTAATTTACAAAATTATCAATATAATTGGTTTAAATGAGCAATATATTATTTTTTATAAATTTATCAAGACTTTGCTTATAACCAAAAAATATCTGATAAACAATATAAACATATGAAAACAATGCCGCAAATATTACATTTTAGAGTATCCAAAAATCCCATTGACTCAGATATCAATTTTTTTCCTTGTTTATCCATAAAATGTTTCGTTTCAATAAGTGATCGAATCTCTGCATAGAGCTAGTTTAATCAAGAAACAATGTTATGAACACGCATCCAAGTTCCCATTTTGGCACAGGTGCCGTATAATCCATGATTCCAAATTCTGAATTTTTTGGTGATGAAGAAATGTTGCCAAGATGACGTATTGTGACGTGCGGGTTGACGTAAATACTAGGATTACCAAAATAAATGTTTCTGCATAATTCTTATAGATTTCCATATGTATGACGTAATAAAAACGAGGATGCCAGATACATAAGAATATCCGATAAAAAATCGCCAATCTCAGAATTTGGCATCATGGATTATACGGCACCTATGCCACCATTTTAAGCAAATTACTGAATGAAATTAATTTAATTAAGGCGACGTCTTAAGCAAACACCCACAAAAAAATTCTTATACTTCATATACTTTATACAAAGTTATATTGTAATAATAACAAGTTTCTTTAAAACATCCGAATCTGGTCTGTTCGCGTTGCACACTGATTTGTTTATAATTGAAATGACACAATATGGTGTTATTTTTCCTATATACTTCAAACATACCTTTTTTCTTAAAGAATTTTAGATTTGAAGGTAATTTTAGGCTGTAATTTAATTAAATTGTTGCAATAGCATAATTAAGGGCATTAAACATATATCTTACCCAGAAATATCATTAACATAGGACTAAACAAATCTGGGATATTATTTACAATTAAAAGGGAAAAGAAAATATTTTTTATAATTTATATACATAAAAAACAAGTCCTTGCATGCAAATGTTATTTTATATTCATTTAAGTAAGATTTAATGATTAAATTTTTCATAAATCATAGAATGTAGGTTATGGTCATCAAAAACAACGGATATAATCAAATTGTAATAATAAATATCTTGTAATTTATATTTTGAATCAATAATTTTATTTTACATATTTGCTTTAGATTATGGCACAATGTGAAAATTTTAATAATGTTCAAATTAAACTTGTGAAATGTTTTGGCTCTATAGATTATTTATTATGATTAGCCATTTTTCATTGAGGAACAATACGATAATTTAATGCTTTATCATTTTTCATTTAATGATGAGAGCCGGAATGTACCAAAAAAGTTTATATTTATATTATTTCAATATTATCGAGTTATGCATTCACTTAACTTGATGTTATCGAATTCAGTATGGATTCGTAAAATCTGAACTGATAAATAAGAACTTTCACAAATTCAAAGATTATTTATATTCAAATTATAAATGAATTCGATATTTTACAAAAATCTGATGTTAAATAGCTATTTAAAATTGCTCAAAATGTTTTCTTAATTGACATGAGATTAACCAACTTTCATATTCATACAAGATTTGTTTGCGTGAATGAATTACTGCGATAAAAATGTTTTTTTAACATGTGGTAGACTTCCTTTCAGCATTTATCATTTTTGTCAGAACTCAGTTTAGATTTGCCAAGAATTTAGCCATGAAAAAAAAGCGAATAGCTGTAACTAAAATTCACCTAGTTTTTGCCAAAGAATTTCCGAAAAAATCCGCAAACTCTTGTTTTATTACAGACAACCCTAATATAGCGCGCTCATCAATGGAAGATGAAATTGTACGGAGGGTTTTTGTTATTTTTAGAACAGCATCGTACGATAGTTCGTTCTCCTTTTAATCGTATAAAATAGGAAAAATTCCACATAATTTTTTTTCTATGGCTCAAACTGTAAAAAATTTAAACCTAATAAAATATTTATACATTGAAGAAAGATTAAAAATTAATTAAGGTTAATGTTTTTTATAATTATGCTATTACTTTCATAAAGGATCTTTTGTTGTTGTTGTTTGCCAGCTAGAAAGGCTGGCAATATAGGGTGCGCTGCTCCACTTTTCCAACTGAACCATATTTAGGTGTGGAGTCCGACTTCCTCAGTACACACATGCCATAGGTACCCGTTTATAGGGTAGGCAACCATTCACAACACATTCATACAAGGAAAGGACAAAGACAGGATAGATAGAGAGAGAAAGTACATCTATGCCCGAACCGGGATTCGAACCTAGTACCTCCCTATCCGTAGTCAGATACGCTGACCACAAGACAAGTTGGGTGGCAATGTATCTTTTAAAAAACTAATATACTGATTAAGTTTAAATTTGAAGAGCTTTATAAAGGGAGCAATACATAACAATGAGTGATGCTTTTATGTTGTTTGTGTTAGTTAAAGTTTTATACTTAAACTCAATTTTTTAAAAATATCTAATTTATGTAAATGCTTTTATCTCGAACTACCGTATATTTCTTTGTATAAATTAAAGTTTGAATTTTAGGCCAATCTCAAAAAATAAATAATGAAATGAAACTTCCTTTCATTTCTAACTCATGCATTTAAAAAATTAATTTCAAAACAAATATTTCAAATAATTGAAATTAATATTTTTTTGCATAAATGGATTGTTTATTCTCGAAATTGTTTTTTCCATTGTATGAAATATGCCAAAAATTACATGCTACATTTTTACCTTGATATATATAATTCTAGACTTATTTTCCATTGTGGTGTTTAATTTTCATTAACAGAAAAAAATATCAAGAAATCAAGTTATTGTTCATTTTGTTGTTAGCACGCTAATATACAATGGGAAACTAGTTTTATGAGATTTTTTCTCCCTCATATTTCACATTTCAAACAAAAGTTTGAGTGAAACAGAAAAAAAATTACGACTAACATTACAAATTGTCAACAACAAATGAATGGAAAATGAACAGATTCAAATATAATTCACGTCAGTTACGATTGTAGTATTTTAACTGTATGATTTTGTTGGAAAGTATTCTACTCGTTTTACTAGCTTGGTAAAAAAATTGCACTCTATTACAGCGATATTATTCTTATAAATTTTATCTTCAATTTAGTTAAATCAATTATAAATTACTATTCAATTTTAGAATTTCTTATTTTGGAAAATTTTTTAGAAAAAGCCAATATTGGCTTATACAAGGCTTACCTTGTATGCGGAAATATACGATAATTTTAAATGTAAAAATGAAAATTCTCTTTATTTTCATGTTCTGATATCCTTTTATATATACTTAAAAGCTCTTTAAAAACTATATTAAATATGTTAGAAACAACATTTAATAATTTTTCAAAAACTATTTAATTAATAGTTTGTAATATAGTTTACTATTATATTATTATTATAGTAATTTTTTCTTTAGCTTTAACTATGTATGTTGATTTAATACTTATAATTAATATTAATTAAGCTAATAATTAAAACTATTTACTTAATAGTTTTTTAAAAAAACAATTGAATATGTTACAGAATGTAATATGCAAATTACATTTTGCAAGTAACATTTGTTACAAAATGTAATTTCTAAAAAAAATGTGTTATAAAATTAAAAATAAACGCAAATGTATATCTAATTCAATAGTATCTTTTTTATATATAATCGTGAATGTATAATTCCAAATGAAAAAATTAAGCAAATTTAGCAACTGAAATTTTTACAGAAATTTTGAAAAACAAGTTCTAATTTGTTATATGGCTCTAAGTTCCCTTTATTGATATTTCAATAAAGTAAATTAAAAAAATCCTTTTGTATGCTTAAAAGAAAACAATCGTGAACATTCTATTTAAATTTTTGTTGGAAAATACAAAAATTGAATTTAAAATTTATACAACATAATATTTAATGTTATTACATATATTTTTTTTAATGGAATGCATCAATAATTCTATTTTTACTAATAGCCGCACAGTTAGAGATTTTATACGCTAAAGTCCAATTGTATTTTCAGATAATATAATTATGTTTAGTGGATATATTATTTTTAATTTTTAAAATTAATATAAAATGAGAAAAAAACATTTGATAAATTTTATTGTTAATTTGAGTATCTACCTATATTTTTTATATTATGGAGGTGTATTTGTGTTTTAAATTAGTAGTTATTTTTACATATGTAACAAATATTTTAAGACAAACAAAACTAATTTAAAATTAAATTAGAATTTTATTAAGTCAAATTAAATTGTATAGTAGACGAAATAAATACGTTTTCGCTTTTTTTGTATAGAACTTATTTTCTAATTAAAAAATTTTTGAAAATAACTTTTGTGAATCATATATTTATTTTATTTATTTAATCTTATTTTCCTCAATTCACTGTTGGATTTCTTCAGCGTTAAAGTAATGTAATTAAAAATTAGAGTTTATTTCGACTTTTGAGAAAACATTTTTTTTACAAACACTTTTACTTAATGGTAGCAACTGTACAAATAAAGCAATAGAAAAAATCCAAATATCTGCTCATTTGTAAACAAGTTTAAAGATTCAATTTAATTTTCCTATTAAATATAATTTTCTAAAAAGGTTGTTCCTTTGAGCTTTTCATTAATTTAATGTTGATAGATTTCGATTAATTTTGTCTCTTCAAAAATTTAATTTCTCACTTTTAAAATTTTAGAAATTCAACTCATTGTTTAATTTTAGATTTTTTGTATTGTAGACATTGTAATGTATAGGTAATTAGGAAAATAATGAAACACCCTAAATATATGAGGATTGTTAATTAATATGGTGTAGGACGGTTATTGTTGGTATGCAATATAGATTGGATTTGCTTAGAATCAAATCACTCAAATGTTAAGGGAAATGTTATACCCCAATTTTCATGAAGATATGAAGCTTCTGAGACATGTAAATCGATAGAGTATATCAACAGGTTGGATGCTCTGAAATAGATGATGTCAGTTTCATTATACTGAGGTAAAGTGTCTAAGAACCATTGTAGATATTTCACTTCATTCTGGTGCTGATCAAACTATAATCGGAGAAATTCGTTGTATGTATAAGCATTATCAAATTTTTGCAGAAAATAACCTTTTGTGTGCAGAAAACAATGTTTGCATCATAAACTGGACTTGATCAGTTAAAATTTCTATATATTTCTACCTAGTGGTCTTTCTTTTCAGGATTAAGATTGTGTGGGGGCAAATAGAAAATTCTCATACAGTAGCCCATGCTATGAGAGATCTCCCTCTATACATGAATATTTGAAGTAGACACTCATGATCATACATCTGTATTGATGTTCTTCAAACGTGCGCTAGTCCTGTTGTGAAAAAATGAGATAGATGATTCATCTGACTGAACAATTATCTTCCATTTATCAATCAATATGGACTTGTGTTTGTACAATCCTGTATATGCTATTTGACATTAACATCTGCAACAAGTTGAAAGGGAATTGCTACTCTTTTGTAAATGTTCTGATTATGAGAGGCTATCTTTTGCAACCGTTTTTAACGTATCAGATAATATGTAATGCTATTTTTTATATTAGTGAAATTCTGATGCCAGCAGAATTAATATTATAATGGTGTTTGTACAATCCTGCATATGATATTTGACATTCACATCTGTAACAATTTGAAAGGGAATTGCTACTCTTCCATAAATGTTCTGATTATGAGAGGGTCTCTTTTGCAACCGTTTTTAACGTATCAGATAATATGTAATGCTATTTTTTATATTAGTGAAATTCTGATGCCAGCAGAATTAATATTATAATGGTGTTTGTACAATCCTGCATATGATATTTGACATTCACATCTGTAACAAGTTGAAAGGGAATTGCTACTCTTTTGTAAATGTTCTGATTATGAGAGGCTATCTTTTGCAACCGTTTTTAACGTATTTGATAATATATAATCCTATTTTTTATATTAGTGAAATTCTGATGCCAGCAGAATTAATATTATAATGGTGTTTCCAAATTACTTTTGCTTTAACATAGTTTTCTCATTGAGTATAGGACAAATATTTTTGATATGTCTTTGAGATTTTAAAATAAATATTTTGATTTTAATTTAGCGTTTCCAAATTATGCATAAAGGAAGAATAATATTAAGAACAATATTCTTCTTGATAATATTTACACAAAGAAAACCGATTTTATCTACAACTGTATTTATAAAAATAAGAAATTTTTCATTAAAAATAAAAACTAGGCGAAAAAACTTTTCTTCAGCGAATGAATGCTATTTTTTTTTAAAGAAAATTGCGAAGTGACTATTAGAATATAAAATCTCAAATGCTAAAATTCAAAAGTGTAATTTATATTAAAAATAATAAAGTACAAATTTGTTTTCTTCAAAAAATTAAAAAAAAATTATAATAACATTAATTTTAGAAAAATTAACATTATAAAATGTATAAAATAAACTGACAATATTATGAAATATCCATTTTGACAAGAATTGGAAAACTGTTTTCATATTTATACATATTTCATACATCTTATAACATAGTTCTTTATAAACTTTCATGTAATTATTCGTAATAATAATTTGTCAAAATAATAAATGAACGAATTCAACAGGATAATGTAACGAAGGTAGCAGTTTTGACTTATTAATAACACGTGCTCATAAGCAAGTGTGAGTACTTTACGGTTCACCATTTTTCAACCATATGTAGATATCTTCACGAATACTGAAGAGTTCCTTGACGTATCACATTCTTTAATCCTGCTTTAAACAAAATGTGGAATTTGTCAATGTCGAGTTGTCAACAGCTGGACAAAGCCGCGGGTGAGTAATTTTCCATAAATAAACTATACAAATAAATCTGCAGTTTCGATTTTATTTATATCTTCCAATTCCAATTCTATGATTCGTGAATCTGATTGAAAAGTAAGATTCACATGTTAAGATTGAATTAGTTTTTTTGTCGCCCTAAGGTTCTTTTTTAACAATTCGAAATCTGTTAATATAAGGCATATTTTTATAACTATACAGTGTTGAAAAATGTTATGTTTGAAAATAGAAACATGAGATATAAGTTTTCTAAGGTCTTTATTCTAAGTTCTGATTTTTAAAGAGCTTTTTATTTGTGAAAGTAACAAAATTTTAATAGTCCCAAATTTATAGATATTTGCTTTCTCGAAAAAAATCAAAAGTAAAATTACTTAATAGCCTTCACACGAATATATGTTTTATTAGACAGCGACAAATGGAAACTTACTTGACCCATTTTTAAAACGCTCATTATGTACATTATTATATTACGAGTCATATATCATTAAATGTTAGATTTCATGTTTTTTTGTGAGAAATAGAGAACAGAACCTTGGAATAACAACTATCACTTTTTCAATAATCCTTCTTCAAAGCATAACCTATTTTGCTCCTTTATCTCACGCACAAAGCTGCCGCGGGGTTATCAAATTGTTAAGATCATCAGAGAATCTGTTCATCTTTCGTATCTGAATGTGTATATTTGTCAGGAAGTTATCTATGGTAAACAAACAAATATTCATGGCACGAAATGCAATGAAATTTTGTTCAAAAGAGATTAATTTTATAACAGCAGTTAGCAATGCACTAAAAATCGGTACAACAAAACAACGCTCTAAATATTTACAATTATTATCTATTCAGTTCATTGATTATCTTGAAAATGTATGTCTATGATGTTTAAAGAAAAAATAGAAAAAAGGTAAAAAAATGTAGAAAAAAGAATAATAATAGGGGTTGTTATAGAAAGTTGTTCTTTCTCATCACGGGCATAGAGAAAATGTGAAAAGCTGTTTTGAATTTAGTTGGGAAAAATTCCTAAAGAATGAACAAAATAAGAAATCGTTTAACATATTCGACTGAAAATGTAATCAGAACTGGAATAAAGCCTTTGGGTTGGATCCTAGCAGAACCCATAACCTTGGCGCGAATGATTTTGGTTGTCGATAAATGTGGTTTGCGCCAATATTGATAACCCTACTTTGATATACTAGATATGGTAAACCAAACTATTTCTGGAGTTTCGTCTGATCTGGCGCTTTTTTTCAGTTTGTCACCAAGAGTGTGGGCTCTCTTGGGATTTTACCAAAGTTTGTGTCTAAAAATATAGAATAAAGTTGTAGAAATGAAAGTTAAATAGAAAATTGTATGGTCTTAAGATATCGAATGATTTTTATTCCATCATTCGATGAATTCGATTCGCTTTACTTGCTTAAAAATATTTATTATGTCCTTAAAAAATAATTTTTGGTGTTTATTTGATAGGATAGGTACTAATTCTTTTGGTATTTAACTTCCAATCGGACAAGATTTTCTCAGATCTTTATTAAGAACTAATGATTTAGGATTCATTAAGTTTTAAAAGAAATTCACTCCATTTGATTATTATTATATACCATGAATTCTGAATATATAAAAGAGGATAAACCCGAAAAGTTTTGAATTTATTATCAATGTAGTAATGTAGTTAAAAATTAAAACATTTCTGAGAATTTGATGGATGTGTAGTTGAAAAAGTTCAGATATACTTTGAGTATATTTAATGCGCGCGCGCGCGTTTTATCTTAGGTTTAATTAAAAACAGTATTACAGAAAGCTACCATCTCCAAATTTAATTCATTCACAAAATCTTGGAAGCATTTCTAAAATTCATCAGATAAATATTTTCTAATTCCTTAGTTTGGTAAAAATGAATAAAAAATTAATTTGAAATTTTAAAATAAATATATTTTTTGATTTATTGATGATGTTCGAATAAAAACGACGTGCTTTTTCTGTAAATACAAAAGTAAAATTTATGTATCAATGTCACATTAAAACTATACAATAGGGTATGTAGAAATATGGCCTGTGTTATATGCCTACTATGCATGCCTACTTAATTTTAAAGAAATTAACATTTGATAATGCTGTTTTAATTACCTAATTTCTACCACATACCAGAAAATGATATACGCGTTATTTAATAGATAACGGGTATATCAGAGACCCTATTATTGACGGATGAATCTAATCAATAATAGGGGATCAGATCAAAGAAGGATGCCTGTTATTTCCTATTTATAAGTTAGACTGTTTTATCAACGGCTTACTCATATCGAAAAAGGAAAATAAATAAAATCAATAACAAAAACAGCACCACAATGGAAATAAACTAACTGTTGTATCAGATAGACGATAATAGTATTTTGTCTTTATTTTTATTCTCGTATATTCTTATATCAAAGTTACAAAATCAGAAAACTATGTCAGCCTTGTTTAATCTGATATGCTTAAAAGACATTTATTGATCTAATATATTAATTCACATGTACAATTGCCGTGAAGGATCAATCAGCTTTTAAATTATATTGTTTCATTATTATGTTTAGATGAAAGGAAAATGATTTCATAAAAAATTTCCATTACACTTGTCCGAATATTTTCCTGAAAATAATAAGAATTATAGAAGTTTATAAAAATTCTGTTCGCAAAGAAATCATTTATTCTAAAAGAATTGCTGGTATAGGATACGCAAAATTGCTTTCACCATCAGATAATGATATACATGAGTTATTTACTCTGTTGTATGTAAAATCTTTTCAAAATGGGATTTCGAATGTAATACTTTTGCACAGAAAATATGTTATTATTATTTGGCATCGTTTTTACTTGCGAAATAATTTAAAACACGAAAAACTGGAATCGAAGTCTTTAACATCAGATGGTGTTACTAAAATTATTAAGCAATCTTTAGTGTTTCAAAAACTTTAACAGTATAAAATATTGTTCGCACGCCTATCAATTATAAAGTAAATTACTAAAGGGGGTTTGTATAGGGGATGCTGCGGGATTGTTAAATGCATAAGGAAGGTCATAGGAATTCACTTTCAACTTCATCATGCACACATAAAGCAACAATATTATGACACTTGAGTTTCAGAACCTCAGTGTAGGGATAAATAAGGGAATATTCATAAATTTAGAATTGTGTTAAATAGGTTAAATTTAATATATATATATATATATATATATATATATATATATATATATATATATATATATATATATATATATATATATATATTATTCTTTGACCTTCCTTATGCATTTAACAATCCCGCAGCATCCCCTATACAAACCCCCTTTAGTAAGAAACAGCACACAGATATCTACTAACCATAGTAAGGGTTACCCCTATATTACAGATGAACAATTTAACCTAATTTAATCTTTTCTTTAATTAAATGCTATTTGGAATGTATCTGTATCTTGCATTCACTTTCACTGCTTTAACAACACTCTGCTGGAAACTAATTTTAAAGTATGAATTTTATTATATTCAGAAATAGTCTTATCTCTCACTCTCTCTCTCTCTCTCTCTCTCTCTCTCTCTCTCTCTCTCTCTCTCTCTCTCTCTCTCTCTCTCTCTCTCTATATATATATATATATATATATATATATATATATATATATATATATATATATATAAAGAGAGAGAAAGAGAAACTGATAAGAAATTGTCCTCAATTTCAATCGATAATTTGCATATAAACAAATTAGTATTTATTTAACCGGGTGTACAATTTGAAATCTTACAATTTGTAATTAATATAATAATCTTGCAGTTGAATTTCATTTTAGTCTTTTTATTGAAGGAAATCTTTTATTAAATATCCGAGGTCATATATATAATTGAATGAACAGCTTAGAATCTTGCAGTTTGCAATCAATTCAATAACTTTGTAAGTGTATTTCATCAGAAGTTTACCACACATTAAAAGAAATTAATTAAATATTTGGCAAAATTATAGGTATTTGGATTTTTGTTTTTGATTTATACTTACGATTATTTATCAGCCAATGATTTTTACTCCTGCTCTGCGCCGAACACTTGTATTACAAGCATTCAAAGAAATAAAGTTTTATGACATAAGTTAAAATATGGCTAAAAATAATTATAGTAAAAAGAAAAAACACAAATTAATTCACGCATTAAATTGATGACTTCCTAATTCTACTATAGATATTGTAATTTAAAGAGAAATATTGTTAAAAAAGGACCAATTTGTTTAAAAAATTAAGAACTTAATCCCTCTAAATTAAACGGAACAGCAAATATCATTATTGTTTATGCAAAAAATATATTAAAATGAAAATATTTTTAGCATAACTTAGTTTTATTACTTTATAAACACATTATATGAAAAATATTTACATACTACGTTTACAAAGGTAATAATCCTTAAAAATCTATTTGAATAAGATAAATTAATAAAAAATATATCACGCTTTTAGACATTTATATTTATGTTAAGTAAATCAATTGTGTGTATTATAATCAGAGAATAAATACTTTACAAGATTCGGTCGGAGTAGTAAAATACTTGAAAATGTTATTAAACACGAGTGTTCAAAAACTTTTAATATATTTATCATAAACGTATCGGTAAATACTCTAAGGATTTTTAAAAGAAACTTATTTAATAACAAGTTAAGTAATTATCTTTTAAAAATGTATAGGTTAGTCTACATGAAATACAAACAATTTGTTTGAATATTGAATTGGTTGAGTTTTTCTTTTAATATATTTAAATTTTATACTACTGTTTTTAAATCATGATCGTGTCTTTTATTTCAAAATATAAAGTAAATTATCTTTAATGAAGTCTTTAAAGAAACAGAATATATGCAAATCTTGAACGAAAAATGGCCAGACAATTGTCTGCGTGATTCGTTTAATTGTACAAATAACTTTGGCCAGTTGCATCAATTAATGAAACGTGTGGTAATAGCGATAAATAAAATTGAAGGACATTTATTAAACAATTTTGTCTCAAGCGAAGAAAGCGGGAAAATTATAGCAGTCATTAGAGGTCGACTGCAGAATTCAGCGGTTTTCCAAGAAGAAACTTCAATTGTTGTCCTATATTACTTTCGAAATCACACACTGTTTATTTAATGTTCTTACACCATCCGAGCATAAGCTTTTAGTACTAGTACTCTAGTAATATATATATATATATATATATATATATATATATATATATATATATATATATATATATATATATATATATATATATATATATATATATATATATATATATTTGGGAAAGCAAAAATATCTCCCTGTGCACCAAGGAATACCACACAGGGTCCGAAGGTACAACAAATGTGCTACATAACAAATCCAAATAAATCATGAGATGAAAAAAAAATAAGAAAAGAAGGCAGAGAGAAAAAAAGAGATATAAAAGTAAAAAGGGAGTTAGATAACAGCATGGATAAATTTTTTAAAAAATATAAAAGTGTCTTTCTTCACTAGGTCCAACAAAATCGGGGGCCATCTGTTATTTAAGTCTTTACAAAGCTCGTTCCTTTCTTGTAAAACAGATAGGCATTCAAGAAGAATGTGTGACGGGTTGTCAATTCTGGAGTTGCACGTGCACACCCCACTGTTTTTAATGTGGAAACGGTGTAGGTAGCTGTTGAATTTTCCATGTCCAGTGAGGAATTGGCGTAATTTTGAAGTCAGTGTAGAACCAGTGGTTCTTAATTCTGCAGGGAACTGAAGGGAAAAAAGAATAAGTCCACTTACAATTGGGAGAGAAAATAAAACCTGAGTTCCATTCTGTGAAAAAAGTCTGTACTTTGAAGATAATTGAATTTGTTTGCATTTCGCTAATTACTTTTTGATTAAGTTCATTCCGTTATATGATTTAAAATGGAGTCTGAACCACTACATCTGTTATCTAAGTCTTTATGAAGCTCGTTCTTTTCTTGTAAAACAGATGGGTATTCAAGAATGTACTACAGCATCTACTTCAGAGATGGAAATGTTGTTTTATTGAACTGTTGTATAGAAGGCTCGAGCACAAATTATTTGACCATTCCCTCGGCATGTCTAAAGAGAAACGTAAGCGGAACAGAATTATCTAAATCTCCGAAAGTGATTGAAATAGGGATTAAAATAATGACACGTTTTACTTCTTTTTTTTTTGGAATATAGAAATAGCGATTCAAATGTTATCTAATATGGACCATATTTCTAAAGGACTAATTAATCCTTTCCTGAATCTTAATTATAAGTTCTTTTGATTGCAGTTCATTTGAGGACTAAATTAAAATGATAACTTTGAAGTATAATCCAAAAGTTTTAAATATATACGTAACGTTGTTCATTTATTAAAGATAAGGCAAAAAATAAAAATATTTTAAGTTTTTTAAAAAATCTATAAATTTTTAAAAGAGATTTTTTTATTAATAAAGAGGTGATAATTTCAAATGAGAGTGTCTTGTTCTGTTACTTTATTAGATACATTTTGTAAGAGCCAAGTGAAACTAAATTGGCTTAAATTCTTCCCGGATAGAATTGTCTTTGTAATAAATTAAAATTTGAATGCATAAATTATCTAAAAAGAGTCAATAGACCATTGAAAATATATGATACGACCCCAACGGAAAAGTACATGAAAAGACATCGGGAAATTGTTTTGATCATCAAATCATGACGAATATTTTCGGAAGCAGCAATATAAATAAATGAAAAACATCACTTAAAAAACAAAAATATGATAAAAGAAAACACATTTTCTTTTCATAATTAATTTATATATAATGGTTAGTTTCAATCACATACATTTTCTTCTTTCTTTGCTTCTTACTCTGATAGACAATCATCTCATTTGCAGCCACGAGACCTAATCACTTTAAGAATGCTTTTCTGCTTTTAAATTTATTACTTGTTTCCTGAAAAGAAATAATGAAGACTTCTGAAAAGTAGAAAACACTTATATTTGGTGTAACTTTTGTTTTTATGTACTTCTCGATTGTTAAAAAATAAAATTTATACCAGCTAACTGCGTTACTTCTCTTTACAGATAAGAGTTGATGACAAAATTCTTATCGGAAAGACTTATATATTTATCATTAAACGTCTAAAACACTATTTGAAAGGCCTCGTGCTTCCAAAATCCGCACTCAAAGACATCACAATGAATGCGATGTTTTAATTTATTGTTTGTTGAATTTTGCTGATTACGTTAAAATTTATCATTCATTCATCACAATATATATACATGAAATCGTTTGGCTTTATCTCAGAACTAATGCATTTGGAAGCTGATAAAAATTGGTAAAAGTTTTTTTTTTAATTTTTAAAACTAAATTTTGAAACAATTTAAAATTTTAAATTAAATTTTAAATATTTGTTTGATATGTTTGATAATTTAAATATTAACTTAAAAATATTACTTAAAGTCAGAGTTTGATTGTGTTACAATAAGTGGAATAACATCTTGAACAGAATGCAAGTTTATTGAAATTCTATACTATGAAAATGTTATTCCACATTCTATTCTTTTTTGTTTTCACGTAAATCTGTGAAATGTCAGGTAAATCTAGAAAGAGGATAATATTTTTTAAAAAAGGATTATATAGGAAAATATTTATTGGAAAATAAACAAGAGTATAGTTTATCATCTAGAATCCATATTATAACATATACATGAAGTTTAAAACAAAATGTAATTACAGGCTATTGCAAATAATTTATTTTTTGAATGAAATTTTTAGTTTCAAGTAAAATACTGAAATCATTACTACTCATAAGGTAATTATTTTCATTTATTGTAGCCAGGAAAAATGGAAAATTAGTAGAGAAATGGGTGTAAGTATGATATCCCCCCCAAGTGATTTCTCGCCAAATCTAGCGTCCTTTGTTTGATTATCGTGTTGCCAATATAAGTTTTTGTTACTTCTCAGATTTTTTTGTTCTCAGATTTGTTTCTTTCGTGTTTAACATCATTTTTACGCCATATTATATATGGTTCTTTTCAGTGACAACATTTGAAGTTTTCGTTTTACTTTTAATTCGAACATTTTGTTCTACGTTTGCTGTTGTGTTTCGTTGTCGCCAGCGTCTAAACATCGTAAACTATTCTTTTTTCCAATTTCTTTTTATTTATTAATTATTTATGTCTTTTTTATTTTTCATTTATTACATAATTTTCTTATATATATTTTTAAATTTATTATTATATTTTTCTTTTATATTTTCAACATCGTAAAGTGTTCTTCTTTCCAATTTCTTTTTGTTTATTTATTATTATCTTTTTCTTACATGTTTTTGTTAGTTTATTATTATATTTTTCTTATATATTTTTCCATAATATCACCGAGCATATTCGACATGTGAGCTTGACTTCATATCAAGTAAATCCATTATTGTTATTTACTTATTTCTTTTACCGGTTGTTTGGAAGAGAAGGCAAACCCAACAAAAAAAGTTTTTATTCATTATTCAGAACTAATTTTTTAGATTTTTTAAACTATTATGTGATTTAAAATATTCTAAAACGCTTTGGGAAAATTCTCGCATTGAAAAACGTGTGTTTAACTTGGCGACGATAAAAAAAAGTCGCAATGCTCGCCATCGGGAGGGGGGGGGGAGGAATATTTAATTAGTTCCGAGAAAATCAGTTTCGAAGTAATCATTCAGAAATTGGTGCGTATTTTAATGTATTTATATCAACTACACTGAAAAATTTTAGCAAATACATTTGAAAACCCGTTTGATCACACAGGTACACATGATTATGATTTGTATTCGTCTTTTTACGTGTTTGTTTTACTTTTTGGGTTTCTTATTTCTGCTGATAGAAATCACTAAATATTACCTCATAATTTTGAATTACGGCCAAATGACAAGGTTGACACCGGAGCTGGATTCCTTCTCTTGCATTTCATCACATCAGCTGAGATATTGGCCACTACAAAATTTTAATGTACATTGGTACTTACACTAGAATTTCTTTGGTGAGTTCAGGTATTAAAATTGTTACCTTCCGGACACGAAAGCGAGCTTTCTACCAACGAAAACATCACCCCCTCACTCATTAAAAAAACAAACAAAAAAAAAAAAAAAAACAAGCAAGCTATGCTGTAATGATTATTGATGTATAGACTGAAGTATGATTTTTAAAATTTATTTCTTCTGCTGAAGGATAATTTTATTTCCTCATTTGAAATTGAATTCTGAAGTCAAGGTGTTGCGCCACCAATGAAAATGTATCGTTATTGATATTTTTAATTGAATAGATTAGTTGAATAAAATAAGGAAGGTTAATACACACAAATTTTTTTCGTGATGCTAATCTAAATGATGATTTTATGATAATACTGTCTTCTAGGTATATTAACCTCTTAATTGTGTGAACTGTTTGAAATAATTCAGTGTATGATTCTTGAAATTGTAAATATGTAAAATTCCTGAAAAAATGATTACTTAAATATATGTTATGCTTTTTTATTCTATGATTTAAGCTGCAATAGTCAGGTTTCTTATTTACATGTTTTAAATATTATTAAAAATCTTATAACTATATATTTATTATTTTTTATACTTTAGAGAAATTAGTTTTGCGTCAAAATTATAGTAATATATATCGTAATTATATTTTAAATTAAATTTATCGTAATTATATTTTTAATTATTTACTGATGTCGATAGTATAATTACAATCAAATTTTCATTTCTAAGATAATGCATATTTTGGGTCATTACGCAATTATGTATAACTTAAAAAATATAGTCTCTTCAAAATAAATATTATCCTTCCCTAATCATTTACGATATCGGAACATTTTTGTAAAGCAACAAAACGAAATACTACATTTTTATTTTTATTTGAATATATATTACATGTGGCTAATTATATTGTAAGAATCAGGTAAATGAAAATGTATATATTGTAACTATATTTTAGGAAAAGAATTTTTTTGATAAAATTAATAAAAGGGAATAAAATTTAGAGAAGACTTTAAAAAATGACTTAAAATGTTTATTTTATTAATTTTTTTGCGAGATATCATTCTGAAATTTAAATATTGTTACTTATGTGTTTTGTTTTTACTAGAATTACTTTGTGCAGAGAATTATCCTTTAACAGTCATTAACAACCGGATACCCGTAGGAAATCGCTTAATTGTAGCCTGCTTGGTGTCAGTATGACATTCAGATGCCGTTAACCGTTATCACGGACTTCGAGAAGGACTTTTCACTTACTTTTAGATGATGTCTGCGGGCAGTTTTTTCTCGTACCACTTCCATTTGCAAGTACTTTTCTTTATATTTCTTCACATCTTTGATTGATTGTCAATTTACTTTGTAGTTCATCTTAGAAGTGGATCGATTAGTATTTGAGCTGGTACATGTCACATGTGTTGCTACACGGTGTTTAAACTTGCCTGGATAAAAATATAGATAAACTTTCCATTTGTAATATATTTGTATTATATTTTTCAGCTTTGGTCAATTCATTATACATAGATATTTTAATTTAGATTTATATAGGAACTGAGTGGAGTGTTGCCACTTTCATTATTTTAAACTTATAGATCTTGATTTAAACTTATAGATTTAGAAACAGATATTTTCCGTTTACAAATATTTTTATGTACTTTTTATTCATCAATTTTCAATTCAGTTCATCGTAGATATGTTTCAAATTCAGTCTAGAATGAACAGGATTTCGGCAAACCAATCGATTGTTGTCTTTTTCATTTTTTGAACTGATTCGAACTTATGGTTAAAATGCAAAGTATTTATCGTATATTAATATTAACTGCTGTTACAGCATAAATAGAACAATTATGCATCGTAAATTCATATTTTGATGTTTTGTTCTTAGTACAAATTTTTAAAATATGTTCAAAATAGATTAATTGAGAACATCACAACTAATTTATGAATGTTTTCGTACCACATTTTGCATGAGAAATAAGCCTTATTTTTAATTTAACAATAAAATCTAATTTGCAAATTTCTTAGAAAAGATTACACTTTCAGTTTATTTAGATGAGCAGAAGGGTAATTGGTTAGTGCTGTTGTTGTTGTTGTTGTCGTGTGCTAGCCAGGCTGGCAATATGGGGTGCGCTGCTCCACTTTTCCAACTGAACCATATTTTGATGTGGAGTCCGACTTCTTCAGTACACACATGCCATAGGGACCCGTTTATAGGGTAGGCAACTATTATCCACATTCATACAAGGAAAGGACAAAGACAGGATAGATAGAGATCAAGTACATCCATGCCCAAACCGGGAAATTAGTTAGCACTCTAGTCTTCATTTAACTATTAATAGGTCTGATTTTCAGGTGGCAAAACTGTAAGTTTTAAATGCACTTTAAACTGTCAGCCCTGGTTAAGTGATCTTCCATATGCAAAACAATTATGGTAAAAGTGCAAATCTACCTATTCCCTTATTTCATGCATGCTTTTCAGATTACTAGAAAACTTGTAACAACAATTTTCACACACAAGTCATGAGATCCACATTTAATATTTAAAAAAAGCCTGATCCAAGATTTTAATTTCGAAACGATAATAATTTTATAAATTTAGTTGCAGTTGTGCTATGCAGCTTAATCCTAATATTTTAAATTCGAATACGGGATTCATTTTAAACGTTCAGAAGTTTAACTGTATAAATACATATTTTAGTAACTTGTCTCAATATTTTCTGAACCAGAAAGAGTATGAATTTCACTTTTAGAACTTTCACTTTTAACTTTCTTAGAGAAACAGTTCTATTTGTGGGCTTGTAATCGATACAATAAATTAATTTTTCTATCAAGTCATAAACAATTGGTGAAATATAATATCGGTACAAGTAAGTTAAGTCTGTTTAATTGGAAGTCAAAATTTATTGGAAACTATTACAGGTTATCTATTTCATTTATGTATATAATATATTAAACTGAAATTTAAATTGTTGCAAGTGTTGAAGCACGTAAAAGGTAATATGTTGTTTCTTCTTTTTGTGGGAATAATAATGTGTAAATATATAAATTTTTTATTTAATTCAAAGGCATATGGTTATAAAACTTATCCCGTAAGATTTATGAACAACCTTATAAGAACGTACTAGATGTTCCCATAAGGTTTGTAAGGTTATAAATATTTTGTTAGCTATTTATTAGTATTTAGCTTATGATTTCTTTAAAATGTATTATTAGTCATTGATAAACTCATAATATACATGGCTGTTCAGACAAGACCTGGACTGCTCTTAAGGTTAAGGGGTGTGGAATTCTCGCCTCTCACCAAGCGCCTCGTGATTTTGACCCAAGCTTAATTGACGAAGTTGGTAAATAAAAAATACTTTTGAACTTGCATTTTCCAAATGTATAAAAGTTCATAGATCTAAAGAAATTCCAAAATTAAATCTTGACGTAAACGTATGTAAAACATCTTGGCATAAATTTAGCTTGGGTCGTAAATGAAAACAGTAGTAGAATTTTTTTCAAGCAGAACATATTAAAAGAGAATTAGATTAAGAAAATGTTTTCCTTTATCCAAAAGTTATTTTAAGTTCCTAAACTTAATATCGTAGACAACATATTTGAGATAACTTTGGGAAGAAAATTGCAACTTAATCTTAGTATTTAAAAAAGGAAAATTAGAAAAGTCCACGTATTTATAATAAAAATTTTCTGAATTGCATATTTTATTTTAGCATACATGATTTTTATGTATGAATTTTTTATGGAAATGTTTATTTGTAGTTTCTATGATTAATTTTTTTACTCATTATTGTAAAAAATATCAATATTTCAATCAAAGATAGATTGTAATATTTACAAATATATAAAACAATATTTGACTAAAGTAAGATAATCTCAAATGAATTTAGTTTGAAAATTTATTGGATTATTTCAAATTTTTAATCCAATACTCTTTTTTTATTAATATTATAAATATAACTATTTCAGATTTAAAAAAAACATTAAAACTTTTATCATTCTCTGCACACAGGTTTGTTAAAAAATAACACCTTTATATTTTATAGGAATAATTTCTTAAATAAAGATAAGAAATTTTAAATAATTTTAGAATAGCAGTACTCAAAAGTACGGTAGACCATTTTTCAATAGTTTTCTCGAAAAAAGTAATAAGAAAAATCAATTATACAAATAGTTAAATAAGATAAAATAAAAAAAAAATATTTTTCTTCGTTACCTTGAGTTTGCTTTTCAGGTGTAGAGATAAAAGAGTTTGTGAAGTTAATTTACATGTGTGTGAATGAGATCGAGAGAGAATTAAAATAATACACCAGATATTAATTTAAAGCTGTGAAGACTAAAGTGCTTCAATAAAATCTGCAGTTGCTGGTTTCCTTAAAGCTAATCAAACATTTCATAAAAACTTTCTTTTTCTGAAGATTTCCTCAATTATTCGCTTAAATTTTATCACCTGTATGAGCTACCTATTGCCAACCTGAACTTCGCAAACTTTGAATAGCACTTTATACCATAAGAAGGATCACCACATTCTTCTTCTTCTTCTTCTTAGAATTGGGTTTGTATGTCATTGGGCACCTCTGCTTTTATCAGCATTTTGTACCATTAACTCCAAACCCAATGTTTCCTAGTTCCAGTTGCTCGGGTCACCCACTTTATTAATAAAGTCCGATAACCCTTTAATGGAGTCTAGGTGTAACTCTCTAGTATGGATGATGCCTAAAGAGGTTAATCTAGGGAGGGCAAGAGCCTCGCATTCATAAATGATATGCTCTGCCGTTTCCTCTTGCGTATGACATTTCCAGCAGATAGGGTCTTGCTGAAATAGTCCCATCTGGTCAGAGAGTCAGTCATACTAGGGATAGCTTCCTGACTTTCACCAGAAGATGGTTTGGAGGTCATTTCTACCTCAAGTGAAGGATTCATTACTGCCCCTTAACAAGACAGCCTCTGAGTTCACTTGTCTTTTTCAGCAAGGTCAACTTCAGAGGCATCACCTGTAGATGCAGAAAGGATTGTTATTTCTTGTGTCTTTTCAGCCACAAGATAACAATTTATAAGTTCAGGTAATATAAGTCCACCCAGCATTGCCTGAGATACTGGGCAAGGCAAATTACTCTAGAAGTTTGCCAGGCAACTAGAGGCTCCGTTAAGACACCAATACCGCGGTGCCAATTAGCCCTGGGCACGGAACACATAACACCAGGGTTTACGGGAGCTGGTTCGCGGCCTCTGATTCTATATTCAAGGCTATCCTGACATTCCTACAGGACGTTCGGTGATCCACCGCCTACCGACGCGCCTGGTAGCTGCTCAGGCCCCAGGTGGATCACCACAAAACTTTTTTTCAATATAATCACAATATTTTTTATAATTGAGAATAATCTTTTCTGTCTTGTTAAGTTTATTTTCAACTGAAATTAATGGCCAGATCGGAATCTTTGTAAACTTGATAGCCAAATTAATCTTCAAGGCCTCTCTTAGCATGATTGGGCTTGGGACCAAAACTTCCTCTGTTTCATAACTTTCATAACTATAATAAAGTAATTTTTACATAATTAGAATTCCAATGTATAACAGAGAGATTACAGTAATATAACTTCAATTTTAGTTCGATTTGGGGCCCTCCTCTGAGATAGGGACCCATGGTAACTGCCCCATATGCCCTAGTCAAGTTCTGGTAATCTTGGAACAATTTATTTCATTAATTTAATCACAATGCCATGATATACTATGCTTATTTTGAAATAAATATTGCAAATATAAGCTTTTCATAAGCATAAATTTTGAGAACGTGATTATTCTCATGCATCAACCGTTTCCATTCAGTGTCACAAAGATTTGAATATTATTCATATGCGATAGTCATGTAAATAAACAATTGAATTATTTCAAACTTATGCATTTTATCATGGAAAAATTACTTTTGGAAATTTTAGGTTTACAAAATTCGGAACTAGTAGGATATCCCCTCCCCCCATTGGCGACTATTGCAACTTTTTTTCATCGCCAAGTTAAACGCATGTTCTTAGAATGGGAAATTTCCCAAAGTTGCAAAAATTCGCATTTTAGAAACTTTTAAATTACATAATAGCATAAAAAATCTAAAAATATTAAAGGAAAATGAATAAAATCTGTTATGTTGGGTTTGTCTTCTCTCCAAAACAACCGGCAAAAGAGGTAAGTAAATAAAAAAATTCGATTATGTTGGAATATATTTATCAAATGCCTTGGGGTCTTGTTTCATTTGACGTCAAGCTTACATGTCGAATATGCTCGGTGATATTTTCTGTTTGATGCATCCGTTATATAAGCTGAGTTAAATTTGAATATAATAGGTTACAAGTAGTTCTGGGGTGATATTTATTTCGCCATTTTGTTCGTTTGTCCCCAATCTGTGCATGTCAATTTCACATTTTAGTGGAACTAATTCTGTAAAACGTTACTATGGTAAAGTAAAATGGTGGCTAAATCTAAACTACAAAGTCATTTTAGCAAAAAATGGCAGTTATCAATGCTACAATATAAACTGATTTATTATCACACATGTATGCAATTCCTTATAAAACAATTCTGACTGCAAATTAGTCTTGCTACGATAAAGCTTTTTTTTTCTACGTCAAAATAATATTTTTAATTTATTTGCAAAAAATACTCAGTTTAGTCAAATGAAGAAGTATCTGCTTTTCTTATTATCAAATGTTAAAAAAAAAAAAAAAAAAAAAAAAATCAAATGCCTGATTATTACTAGGATTTAATACATTTTACTCCATTGATTTAAAAAAGAATATTGATTGAATAGTCGATTGATTTAAAAAAATACAATTTAATTACCAAGTATGTATAAAACTTCGAATTGTGAAACATAGAACAAAAACTTCAAATGTTGTTGCCAAGGAAAAAAACCGTATATATGACGTAAAAATAATGCAAAACACGACAGAAACCAAATATGGCAACAAAAAATTCCGAAAAGTAACTAAAACTCAAATTGGTAACACTATAATCAAAACAACGGACGCTAGATTTGGCGAAAAATCTCTTGGAGGACATATCATACATATACCCAAAACTCTTTTATTCAAAAACTAAATCCTATTTGTAATTTGTTAAAATCAGTCATATTTGCATATTTTTTTATTTCAAAGTGAAATCATATTAAAAAAAAACAGAGCCTTAAATTATTTTCAAAAATTTATTCATTATGTGTTTAATGCTATATATATTAAAGACTTTAAACAATGTAGATTTAAAAATGCGTCATTGTCCTACAAGAACTTTTTTAAAGATGATATATGTATAGGGAATCATAAAAATATGTAATTCCTATTGTATCAGCTATTTTCGTAACTGTGAAACTCATACACTTAAGTTGCTAAATAATCATGGTATGTTTATCATTTGAAAACAATTTGATAAAAACCATTTCAAAAAACTATTTTATTGGGATTAAAGCAAAGGAATTTATTAAAATTAAAAGGTCTGCCCAAGAATTTCAAGAGATTTTAAGAATTCTATCTACTAAAAAACACGCATTATTAAAACTCATTTAAATACGGAAAAAAGTCAAGAAATCGAGAAATGTTGAATAATGAATTGGGTTATATGTATATTATTAGTCACGATATAATAAAGTAGAGACATTGATGAAATTAACTGAATTATCTGACGTAGAACGTGTTTTTTTTAAATCTTTAGATGAAGATTGATTCAAACACAGAAAGGAAAAGAGCGTCTCATCGGAAAATCTCATCGAAAATCGAAATCGTCTCTTCGAAAAAAAAATTACATTCCCAAAAGTTTTCTTTTATCTAAGGAATTACATTTTAGTATTTAATAAAATGAATTTAGAAACAAGATTGCCCTCAACAATTTCTTAAAAATATCGATTATTACATTAAAGGTTCGGCATTTGTATGTACTGCATATTAGGATGCTACAGGCATAATAAAAATATCAGTTGTAGATATTATATATATTAACCGTATAAACACACACACACACATATATAAGTACTAAATAGTGTAATTAAATAATTTTTTTCTTTATATATACCGACAGTATCAAGATGCTTTTGTCAAGTGAATGCCCAAAATTACAGGGAACAAAGTCTATATTGCTAGAATATTGTTTCTAAGGCATTTCAGTAAAATAAACCGATTACAAAGATAAGAAATTATTGGCAATATAATATCAACTCAGAAAAGAAAACGGAAAATACACACGGGTTTATAAATTTCGTGTTTACGGAAAAACTTGATCATTAAAATACCGTCCAAATTATATAGATTGTATTTAAACATTAAATATATAAATTTTATCAAAAATTCTAATTACATTTGATATATCAGTCTGTGAGATAAAACAACTTATTCTAGAAATCAGTAACTAAGAAAACAAAAAAAATATTTACGGTTTAGATTATAAACTACAAAAATAAATTGGAGGTGGAAAAATTGAGAAAAGAATGACGTGAATCTATAGTGATAAGAAAAGTTTTTACGTAAAATAAGTTTATCTCATTTTTTAACCTGGTCTACATTGTTAAAGGTCTAAATTGCAAAAGGAATAATACATGTAGTATTTTTAGAAACTAACTTTAAAATGACAACAGAATTTTGTTATATATAAAAATGTAATTTTTTTACTATACATCTTTGGGGTTCTGTAATCATAAGATTATTTAGCATATTATTCTTATTAGAAAATTATTATTAGCATATTATATTTCTTCCCTTTATTAACTATAAAGTTGTTGTTTCTTTCGTTGCAGTTGAGATCCTGAATACGCCACTTTATTACGATTCTCATTGGTTTAAAATATCCATGACGTCAGATAACATTTCATCCACGTCACACGTATTGAGACGGCGTTGTAAATCCGACTTGTTCTGCCTGCTTTCAAATCATATTCTTCGAACGGCCGCACACAAGGCAAAGTTCGCCATCGAATGTCTGAGAATAATGTCGAAGTTCATTTTATTAATAAAATGATTTCTTATGTAAGGAGCAAAGCCGCTCAACTTGTCTAGTGGTTAGCGTGCCTGACTGCGGATAGGGAGGTCCTTGGTTCGAATCCCGGTGTGGGCATGGATGTACTTTCTCTCTCTATCTATCTTGCCTTTGTCCTTTCCTTGTATGAATGGGTTGTGAATGGTTGCCTACCCTATAAACGGGTCCCTATGGCATGTGTGTACTGAGGAAGTCGGACTCCGCACCAAAATATGGTTCAGTTGGAAAAGTGGAGCAGCGCACCCCATATTGCCAGCCTAGCTGGCACACGACAACAGCAACATAAGGCAAAACATCGGTATGAGAAGCCGTTTTCCATTGATTCAAGCCATTAACACATAGACAATAGAACAGCAGAAAAAGCCAAATAAAAAAGACGTGACAAAACATCCATTTTATGGTTAGTTTAAATTAGTAAAGATGATTATAATTTTTTTAAAAATTTCATTAATTAATAGAATTCTATAAATTTATATTTGCAATATTTGTAAACAATATCTTTTGAATCTTAGATTATTTACTTTAAGCACTTTTAAAAGATACTTTATACAGAAATATTGAGAAAATATATGATTTTTTAAAACTTTTATTTGTGTTTCAGCGAACAATTTAATAAAACCTTGTATTTATTTTGATAACTATCAATTTATTTCTTTAAATGACTTTATCAAATAATAATTTGATAGAATCATACATCAGCTACTCATTAATTAGATTTTAATGTTTTTCAAATAAAATTTTAATTAATTACAATGAGTATTGCGAGGTTTTTTTTTCAATGGGAATCAAGATTTTTTCCAAAAAGAACAGACATCTTGCGTAAACCGGGTGGCGATTTCTGAAAAAGTAAGGCAGCCACCATGAGCAATATCCTTATATATATATATATATATATATATATATATATATATATATATATATATATATATATATATTATATATATATATATATATATATATATATATATATATATATATATATATATATATATATATATATATATATATATATATAATGGTTAACAAACTGATTATTTTCTCCGAACAGTTTGCTGTGTAGCACGTAATTTCTCAATGTGCTAATTGAAAATAAATTTTTTTGAATTTGAACGTAACTATGTTTTATATTGATGTATCTATATATGAGCTTAGTTACATATAAATTATAAAAATGCTTTTAAAATCATTTTTCTCGTATTAATATTACATAAGTGATTAATAAAATATAATTTTCCCTATCTTATTCATTGTCTAATAACTAAAACTTTTGTATTAAATATCAGTTTTAAAAACCTTGTCATTATGATTTGTGTGTAGTGTAAGAACTATAGTAAAAATGTTTACAATTTAGTCATTTAATAGTTAATTTTTAATTAAAATTATTAATGGATAGGCTAGCCGCCCAACTTGTCTAGTGGTCAGCGTGCCTAACTGCAAATAGGGAGGTCCTGGTTCGATTCCCGGTTCGGACATGGATGTACTTTCTCTTTCTCTCTATCCTGTCTTTGTCCTTTCCTTGTATTATTGTGTTTGGAATGGTTGCCTACCCTATGAACGGGAACCTATGGCATATGTGTACTGAAAAAGTGGGACTCCACACTTTAATATAGTTCATTTGGAAAAGTGGATCAGCACACCCCATATTGCCAGCCTAGCTGGCACAAGACAACAATAGAAAGGCCAATTTTTAAAAAAATTAAAAGCAATACGAAAACAAATTTATAAATATAATAAACATTTCCAATCATTAAATAATCACATATTTATATGTAGTGAATATTTTACAAAGTATATTGGCTTCTGGAGTCATACATACAGTCGAAGCAGGAAATAGTTAGCTATTTAGTTTAGTTATTTGTTGGATTGATTGCAACCACGGGAGAAAATAATTAAAGTTGGAGCCAGTCTTTAAACAATAAGTTCCGATAAAATTAGTTGACCAAACCTGGGGATGGTATATTAAGTCAGATTTCGTAGCTGCCACAAAAATTTACTTCCTGAATTAAAATTTTTCCGCAAGAAAAGTTTATAAATACAAAGTATTTTTTTCAACTGAAGATATACACATGGTTTAGCATGCATGTATATTCTAACGGCTTAGGAAAATAGATGATTTGTCTTTTTTATGGGACGTATTTACATTAATATATGAATCTGATTGTATGCAAAACTGCATCACTGAAAAAGCAATTTTAAGAATAAATTGTTAATAAGTCCCTTTATATGACTTTCATAACCTACAAAAAAACTCTTTATTTTCTTCTCTACATTTACTTTATATCAGGTAATAATTTAAGGTGAATGTCCTAATATACACGAGTCTGCATTTTCTTCATGTCCTTGATAATTTTGAAAACAAGTTGATGACTGGAAATAAAGAATCATAAATTTCTTCGGTAATAATTTTAGAAGTTTTAATTTATTATGGATTTGCTTTACGTCTATTCATCTCTGTATCAGGGAAATATTATGAATATAACATGAGATATTTTCGCTTATTGCAGCTTCCATTGTGTGTAAAAATGTGTAAGAGCACTTAATAACACTCATTACTTTAATTTTTGCCTTGATTTTCAGAAAGAATGATTTAATTAATTGTAACTTTAAGAATAACAGGAGGGGTACATTTCCTTTTATAGATATCCACATAATAAGGCTATCTAAACTTTGGATATAAATTTCTGTATACTATAAAATTATAAAAAATATCATTATAAAAACTATGAATTTCTAATTTATTGCATGCATATAGAAATGTGATATCCATATAACTAATAAAATAAATTAGCTTTATGAATAATTAATAAAACTTCATCTATAAAAATAGTTAATTTTATAATATACTGCTGGCACCCAAATTGCTACACCAAGAAATATCACAACAAAATTTATTTTGTAGATAGCATGTTGACCAAGTATCAAATGATTAAATTTATAGACTTCTGTGAAGTGTGGTTCCTGCCAAAATCAGAAGCCACAGTAGCCACCATTGTTAGAGATCACCGTTGCCATACACCTCGGCATTGATTCAAAGAGACTTTGGATGTGTTCTTGGGGTACAAGCAGCTTCCTCACATTGCCAAAGTTAATCTAGTGAGGCAGCTGGTTATGTAATCTGGCTCGATCGTTGAATAATCATAGACTATCATGTTTTCTATCGGAGAAAGATCCGGAGAGTGAGCCGGATAGGAAAGCAATTCAATCTGACGATTAAAGAAGAACCTTTCGAAAATGCGTTCCATGTATGGTCGCGCATTATCCTGTTGAAATATGGCTGTGGGCAAGCCTTGAAATTAAGGAAGGATAACTGGCTCCAACATCTCGGAGATACAGCGCTGGCTGCTTAAAGTTCCGGCAATGCGTACTAGAGGAGTGTGAGAGTGATATCCAATACCGCCCCATACCATAATACCTAGGGCAGGACCAGTGTGGTGGAGCATAACGCAGCTGTTTAGCACCCTCTCTCCACGGTGTCTGCAGACTCAAATGCGACCATCGTGGTGTTGCAGACGGAAGCGTGACTCGCCAGTAAAGACAATTTCATTCCATTCTGCCGTCCACACCTTTCTTTCATCACACCATTGGCGGCGGAGACGTCTATAGTTCTGTATCAAGGTTTGATGAAATATTAGACGTCTTGCGGACAGATCACTCTTCGGTAAATGGCATCGAATTTTATGCGCAGACACTGGATAATGCGTCACAGACTAAATGGTGCTATGGTTCATAAGATGGCTGGCTGAGCGATCCGTCACTACCATGCGCGCAATTTTCTTGACATCACGTGAAGTGGTACACTGAGATGGATGTGATCGAACATGTCGGTTCGTCGTACCCTTCTGCATCCGACGATCACATATCCGCATTACAATTGTTTGATTTCGTCCAACACGACTACCGATTTTCCTGAAAGATAATCCACTATCTCGGTAGGCCACTACCATTCCTCTGTCGAACTCGGATACTTGATCAAAAAATGATCGCTGTTTTCTACGAGGCATAATTGATCATTTTGTTAATAAAACCACAAGAAAAACACAGTTGCCGAACTTGAAATCGTCGAAATTCTAATCATTTGTATATCTCACCTCCGCTAATGCATGTTGTAAATTTCATGTTATTTGCATGCTTCCTTCAGGGTGGTACATTTACGGTGGCCAGTAGTGTATAAAAATTACTTTTCATAAAGTTCTTTTGCTTCTATAGAAAATAAATAAAATTGCCTGTACGAATAATAGTTTATTATTTTGCATAGATGCAATGTTAATCTTATATTAAAGCATTAACACTTTTATCACGTAGAAATTTAATCATTATTTGCTTATTAAATATGGACTTCAGTTTCACAGGACTTCATTGGTTATGATTTTAAACAAAATCTGGGAAAAATAACGATAGGTAAAATTTGATGAGATTGGGAGTCACATAATACTAAGCAATATGAATAAAGTTTTCCTAACTAAGCTCAGTATATAGTATAAATTAACATTTTCTTTGAGACCACTGTGCAAGTCAAGTTATATATTTTGCTGTTGTCTTGCTGGTGCATTGTCAATTTTGTCGAAATTAATTCTAAGATATGTTTTCATAAATATTTGATTTATCTTGATGGATGATAAAATGTTCTTAACGAAATAATTTGTTATTCTCATTGCCCATCATTTAGCAAAAATCAATTTTCAAATACTCGTGATCACTAGTACTTAGTGAGATAGGTCTTAAAACTTCATCAAGAGCATTTACAAACAATTAGAAGGACCTAGTGGGTGTGCACTGTTTTGTCAATGAGCGTAGTCACCGAATCAAAAATGGCTGGTTTGATCCATTGTAAACTATGTCTGTGTGCTTTTGTTCTAAAATTTAAATTTGTGATACGTGAATATTTATTACTATCTATAAAATGTCCGCCTTGAAAATAAAAAAGCTAAGTTTTCAAATATTAAGTCATCTCCAAAGGATGTAAAATAAGTGAAATGTTTATTAGGATCTAATAGTACAACTAAGTTGCTCCGAGTTGTATATCCCGAGTTTTGAACCCAGGGATTATGGAAAAAGAAAAGGATGTTAAATTTTTACTTTTATATGTCTGTCTGTCGGACCAATGTTTGGAAGTTTTCCTGGTTTCCTCTTGTGACAAGTGAATGCAACCCCCTATCTGTGAAAAGCTCTTTCTGGAGGCTATGTGCGCTGAATGTATAAGTGTCTTACAATGGTATTTAACTGCTTGTCGGTCCACAACATGCTCTCAACATAAATGGTGAAAGATGATACTATGACTGGTTCTCTTTTATAAAGGAAAGGGAAAGTTTGATCTTGTTGGTAAGAGTAGAAAAAAAATGTATATTTACATTTCTGTGCTTAGATGCTGCATGCATTTTTCTGTACTTGATGAGAAAGTATTTTGAATTTCTTCTTTTGCGTCACGTGTAAAAGACTCATAATCTGTGAAAAATGTTCTTAAACTTTCCAATCTTTTCTAAAGATTCAACATCTTTCAGTTGTTAAGCTGCTTTTTATAAGTTGTTGTTGTCGTGTGCCAGCTAGGCTGGCATTGTGGGGTGCGCTGCTTCACTTTTCCAACTGAACCATAGTTTGGTGTGGAGTCCGACTTCCTCAGAACATACATGCCATAGGTACCCATTTATAGGGTAGGCAACCATTCACAACCCATTCATACAAGGAAAGGACAAAGACAAGATAGATAAAGAGAGAAAGTACATTCATGCCCGCACCGGGATTCGAACCCAGGACCTCCCTATCCGCAGTCAGGCACGCTGAACACTAGACAAGTTGGGTGGCTTATAAGTTGTTAATAATTGGAAATAAATACTATATAGTAGATATTTATCAATCCTGTTTGTTTAGTAATATTCCTTTTCAATAGCAAATTAAATATGAAAACACTTGCCTAGTTTTGCATGCATTTCCAGAAATTGAGCATTTATGACTTTGATGAGTTTTAGCCATCTTTATTTTGATAATTTGACATATATTTTAAATTAAAAATTGATGTTGACAGATATCATATTTATGGTTATATGTAAGAACTGTCTCTGATTATTTTCTTAGGATCATTTCAATGGTTGTAATGGTTATTTTTTGATGTGTGTGCATAAAAATAAAGTTTTTCAATAAATTTCCAAACCTTTCCAAACAAAACCAAATATTTGATAGCATGATAATATAAATTCATAATTTTTATGATTTATATACATTTAAATATTTATCATATTGTATGTAGATTAGTATTGTTGAGTGAAGAATAATAGGTTAGGTTTAATACATCCAAAATATTTTGTTTGGGTGAGTCTTTTGAAGATTAATTAAACGAAGGTTAATGTTTTTCTGTTCATGTGTTGCGGAAGATTAGAACAGTTTGTGAAAATATCTCCACATTCGATCGTGGCTAAGAATAATAAACCATATTTTCTGGCTGTTTGTAAGTTTAAAATCCAGTTTATCTTCAATGGGCCATGATGAAGCATCAATAAGATATAAGTATCTAAAGACCAATACAAGTAAGAAGGAATAGTTATAGTCTGAGAAACGAATATAAAACAAAAATCTTCGCATTTTTTGCGAGAGTCTACATTAAAAAATTATTAGAAAGTCGACTAGATAAATAAAAATGTAATTGCCAAAAAAAGTAAGTAAATAAAACAACTATTTTTAAATATACCCATTTATAGCTATATCAAATTATGACTGTGTACAATCATAAGTAAAACAAAGGAATAAAGTCTCCATGTCAAGGACCATGCGACATCCAGTATTAGTCACAAGTACATAATAAAAAATAGCAAGTGACGTCAGTGGTTTGTATACTTTAAGATAACACTATTTTCATATATAATCATAAAACTGAGTTTTGGGGCTTATAAATATGATAAATGATTCATTGACGATATTTTTATGTTTTTTTAATCACAATCCTAATCTCTTGATCAAAGTAATAAAAGAGATAAAGTGATCGAAAGAGCGCTTTCGGTTTTTTTGCTAACTTCTCTTTCGAAAAGCTTTATCTGTTTTAATCGTTCTTAGCTTTATAACGACGCTAATAAAATTCCTTTTTCGGTGATAAGTTTTTGCTTATAGGAGATTAACAAGATCGTATGATAATTGGAATTTCAATCAAATGAAAAAAACCGTAGCATATCAAAAACGTGATTATGTTTTTCATAAAAAAATGATTGAAAAAATCTATCAGCGGAGATTTCAATTTAGATGTACAAGGATTGATTTGATTATCTAGGTTCTGAGAACTATAAACGATAGTTTAAAAGATATAAGAATCTCCAAAACAATATTTGAAATTATTTAGTAAATTCGAGTTTAAAACTGCGTCTTTTGTTAAAAAAAATTAAAATCTGAATTTTTTAGGTGCTAAAGTTATTCTTTTATATATGTTGTTGTTGTAATGCCTGGCAACTAGAATTTCCACCTGTCAGCACTACAAGGGGAGGAAGTGATGACATCTTATATTGTGGGATGCCCGGTGGGTGTGCCACCGTAGCCTCGAAAGTGGGCCTACAGTCCCCATCTCTGTTTTCCTGACCAAGAGGTCCTGGGGTGTGAAGCATATGTCCCGATTAGATGGTAAGCCTAACGCGAAACCAACAGTGTTTATTCCCAAGCATGCTTGATACTCAGTTTATCGACCCATTGAAGGGATTAAAGGCTGAGTCGACCTTGCCCAGCCCGAGGATCGAACCTCGGACTGGGAGAGTGAAACGCTAACATTAAGCCACTGGACTTTTTGACAGCAATTATTACGAGTAAAAATATTATTTGAAAAAAAAAACTATTAAGTGATACCTAGAATACGATTAGTTTTTTTTTTTTTTATCATTTTTTGTATATTTTCCATACATGAACGTTCAAAACACATATTTTTAAATATTTATCCAAGTTTTCAATAGCATTTAAATCGAGAGATGAAACCGATTTTTTAAAAACTTATTACATAATTAGCTAATTGAATAGTTGTTTATGTTAATAGGTGGAGAAACATGTTAATAAGCCATTAAAATAGTTTGGTTTGCTTGTCGCTCAACGGTCATTTTTTGCACACGAGGGCTAATTAGACCGGGACCTACGGTTTAAAGTGGATTCCGAACCACTACAAACATCCATGCCCAAGGTGGGATTCGAACCCACGAACTGTTGAACCGAAGGCAAGAGCGCTAATCATTCGGCTGCCAGCTCGGCTCCATTAAAATAGAGAAATGTAGTAATAATGGACATTTTTATTAATAATTCCAATATAGTTTACTGAATTGAAAAATGTTTTCAATAATTAATACATATTTTTGCCTTTTTTAACTTTTTCATTTAAACTATCCGTTTAAATTGATGCTTAGATCAATTATGGTAAATATATTTTTGTTCTATTACTATAAAACTATACGTATTATCTTATGCATCAATTATTACTATGAAATTAAAAAGGGTTTTCATCAGAATTCTAAACATTTTACAAGAATCTAAATTTTCTTCCGATCATTGAACATGTTTGTCGTTATGTTTTAACATTTGTAAGTGTTTGTTATATCTATTTAGATTTATCGTTTGTCAAAAAATAAATTTAAAATGTAGTTTAGTAATGTTAATTGATATTTTTATTTGAAACAATACATTCCGCTAGTATATCATAATTCGTTGAGTTTTATGGCACTAAGTGCAAAATAGGACAAACTGTGCCAACTTGAATATATCCTAGACCAGAGTTTGTATAAAAGCAATTTTTTAAGAAGTCAGTTTATATTTTTTAATGATTTGATAAACTGTGTTTGGATTTCTAAAAGTTTGATAAAGTAACAATACTCCGAATAAATGACAATAAAAATATTGGGAGACTTAAATAATATTTGCTTGTCGTTCAACGGTTGTTTTTTTGCACACGAGTGCTAATTAGACCTAGACCTACGGTTTAAAGTGGATTCCGAAACACTACAAACATCCAAACCCAAGGTGGGATTTGAACCCATAAACTGCTGAATCGAATTAAATAATGCTGAGTAAACTGTAAGAGGACACATGGTTTGCTCTGTGAATGATAAATTCAAATTTCCATCCCGGAAACTGTTGAATAGAATTATGCTTTTTGTTTCGAAATCTGTTGGGTAGAAATTATTGGAATTTTTTTTTTCCTTTGTGACAAGTGTGCAAATGATTCACAGTCAACAAATGTCTGCTTCTAAGTTTAAGACACAATTCTTTACTAACACTGCCTATAAAGTATTAAAGATCTTTTGGAAGGGAATTTCACTATCAGAATATAAACAACACGGGTATTACGCAAATGGGGGGCAGGCAAGAAAATGCATTGATAGATCTCTGTGATTACTTATTTTATACAAATATATTAAATTCAAAAAGACATTCATATTTATCAAGCAAAATTAACGTTTTTCTTTCTCATTCGTTATAGTATAATTTGCCTAATAAAGAAAAATATGCTATGGTGTGGATGAGAAAGAAAACCCTTATTTTCATATTTGGAGAGAAAAATTTTAAGATGCATAATAAAACATAAGCTTACATATAAAATTTACGGATATAAATTACGAAGTTTACGGATATAATTAAAATCTAACTGGAAACTTACAATTTCATAAGTATTTAGTTAACTAAAGACTGACATGCTAATTAATAAAACAAAGAAAATGTTGAAAATGCATACATTACTTCATTCATTGCGTTTATCATGCTCTGGTAAACATGTAATCAAACAACTCAACTAATAATTAACAAAAATGGAATTTTTAGTAATAATGAAGTAAGCAATATTCTTTCGGAAAGAAATTATTATTGTACCCATAAATAATTACTGTAGCTTTCACCCTTAGTAAATTTAGTTCAAAACCAGATTTCCAGAGAACCACAATACCCACTATAAACAACTGAATTAATTTTTATACAGTGTAAACAGCAAATCCAGTTTCAAATTTTCATACAAATATTTGAATACAAGATTTTTAGTCAGAGTAAGTTTACTGACATAATTTATACTTCATTGAAATTTTCAACTAATCAGATAGTATCTGTGTTAAAATAAATTATACTAGTTTGATATTAAATGCAACTCGATCAATGCATATTTATTACAACTACTATTCATAAACTTTAGGTAAATGTTAAGTGAACAAGCCAAGTTTGATTTCACCAAGAAATGTTCGAGTTTTACGCTATTTATTGCAAAAGGAATATAATCTAATATTTAACATATTAATAAATCTCGCAGTTTCAAGCAAATTTGTTTCAACTTTTTCCACTACTACATTTTAATGAATTACCCAATGACAAGCGATTACTTTCAATAGTTTGAATTTGTTTTCTATCGATATAGAAACAAATTCAATCTAATTAATGAACTCTAAAGAACTGATGTAATCAGATTTATTCCTATTTCACATTGAACATTCCTTAACCATTTTATTACTCCTGAACAATTCGAGGTTCATTGTAGTTTTTTGCAGTTCATATTTTTTTCCATTATCCCTTCAAAATACTTTCATAAACATTTAAATAGTAACAATTTCATTAGGATAAAATCAGGAAATTATGATTTTTAAAGTAAAACTCTTAACTGATTTCATTATTTTAAGACATTAAAAAGATGCATTAATGTCAGTTAATCCTATAATCAAATAAGGAAAATGACTGTTTATCAAATTCAAACAATATTCATAATATTATGTTATGCAAGTGTTTTGTTTTAATGTCTGATTTTAAAATATTTAAGGCTTGTGATTCTGCTGTCTTCCGACTAATTTTCAAAGTTTTGAGTTTATTAAATTATTAGCATTTTATATCCCCCATAATATCACATGTTTATTTTGTGTGAAAAAATCTTTGTGTTTGACATAATTTTTAGTCAAAACTAATTTACAAGAAAAAACTTTATTTTCAACAATATTTATAACAAAGTAAAACAAATAGCTCAATTTTCTTTTTTTCTCACAAATATATTTAAGAACTTCACATATTTATTTACACATAAATCATTCAATCAAAGAATCTTCATCACAGCAATAAATAATTGGCAGTTTGAATAAGGCAACGTTCTTGTGTTGGCATTAAACTCTCTATTACAAAATTATTTTCACTGCTTTCCATATTATACAAAAAAGTACAGATTGCAACTAAGCTAAAATATACAAAAACTTAAATAACAGTTTCAAAATAAACATGTAATTTGCTTAAAAATATATACAAGTATATGAAAGTGAGTAAGAAAATATTTTAAAATATTCCAGGAATTGCACATTTGAGAAGTTAATCCATTCTATTCTATTGTAATTGATGCTCAAATATTTGGCAAAAAGTCGGAAGCAAAATGTATTACACAGAAAGACAAAGTATTGAAATAAAGTTTAGAAATCGACATGCAATTTCTTTAAATGAAAATTTGTGATTTAACCATTTTCATCCATCATAAAAATTTCGGTGGGGAGCAAAAGTAGGAAATATTTACTATTTTATAAATAGTATATATATAATTACCAATTAATGTTTTAATTAATAAAGCATAAGTAAATAATCTCAGAGATTTAATAAAAAAAATAAATAAAAGTAAACACATTACAATGAAAAATTCTCTGAGACTTAAATTAGAAATATGAAAATATTTTATTGTTATGTTCTGTTAAATGCAAATATAACTTAAAAGAAAAAACTAAATAAAAAAACTCGATATTTGTTCAAATATAATAATTTAAAACTTCCTTTACCAAAAGAAATTAATTTTACAGAGGGGACTACTGGTAAATTTTGAAAATGGGAGAATAAATCAAAATTTTATATTTTAAGAATGCTATAGTTATAAAAAAGTATACTTTGTTACAATTTTCAAAATGGAAGACTCAATTTTAAACTAATCTGTTAAATTTGAGCTTTGATTACAATTGAATAAATATATTCAATTAACGTTTACTAGTAAAACACTTTCAACAAAATATTTGCCGATATGTTTCTGATAAAAATATTTAATCACAAAATAAATGGAAGTTTTCCATCAAATGGACAATGCTTCAAGGAAAAATGGTTAATCATGAAGAACACGATACAATCTCCAAAGACAGGCGATATATGATACAACCACGGTTAATGCGTTTGGCGCAAAAAATTATTTGGCTCCTCTTTGGTGAGAAAGTATCATAATTTTCATCTTTACCAGGAAGTGGGGGAAGAATTCTAAAAATTCTTTGACTAAGAAACCACATATCACATTTGGGTGTTATAATTGCTATGGCACCCTAAAATAAAATGATACAATGAAAATACAAGTAAGCAATGAAGAATGAAGCTTTGTACATAGTTTACTTCTTTAGTGTAGTTCTAGTTTACAATGCTCTTTTTTCATCAATTGGTGACTGTAAAAGCGATCATTGCCAATAAATAGTAACATCTACAAGCTCACATGGTTCTGGACAACCTTATTTTGGCGCACGACTGTAGAACAATCAAAAGGGCATCGTAATTTAGAAATCTACACCTGCTTAAGTTTCTACAAAAGTTCAGTTTTTTTCATCACTTGAAGAATCATCATTCACGGGACTGGATGAAAAATTAGGTGTGGACCTTCCGGCAATTGGGGATCCGGGAGAATTAAGAACGGCATTCAAACTGGATATAAGGACGTTATGTCCTACATGGTAGTCAGTGGTAAGTGTTTTCATCACACTCATGGTAATTGTTGCCTGAAAAAGAAAAAAAAAAAGTCATTGATAAATCCAAATTACATTTTTTACTACTTAATTAGCACTTAAAATTTTTAAATTAGATATTTTTTCATCATGTAACTTGCCCTTGATGAAAAAAAAGTTTAATGGTTAATATTAACTTGCTTGCTTGTTTTAAATATATCAATTAAAATAGCAAATATACTTATGTTTTGAGACTATATTAGATATCAAGTTCGAAAACTTCTATGGTTGGTTTGGTTTGGTTTGTTTGCGCTCAACGGTCATTTTTTGCACACGAGGGCTAATTAGACCGGGACTTACGGCTTAAAGTGGATTCCGAACCACTACAAACAGCCATGCCCAAGGTGGGATTCGAACCCACGAATTGTTGAACCGAAAACTTCTATGAAATCTCAGATAATTATCAAAGTGAAATTTTTTGGCAAGAAATGTAAGTTAAATTTTCAGATTAAAATATTTGATGAAATTTAGGTTATTTCAAACTAGTATATAAATATACTTCCTGAACAATTCTCATAAAGATTTCAGTCTTTGTATTAAATCATATGAAAATTTTCAGTATAATACTCTTAACATTTTATATCGATTGAGCATTATAATTTTTAAATTGTTACAGGAAAACATGTGCATTTCTTTCGATTTGTTTTAAAAATAAAATTTGTTAAACCAAGAAATTTTATGGTAATCATAGGTAATGTTTCGTAAGCTTTTTTAATTGAAAAAAAATTTTAATTTAAAATATATTCAAAAATAATTCCTCTGATTATTTAAATTTGATAAGTTTGCTCGAAGTTCCGTTTCGCAAAAATAAAGGGATGATACCAAAAATATAATCAAATAAAAATTGTATAATCTTTTTAATACTTTAGAGACATTACACATTACTCCTCGAATATATTAACTAGTTTTACATTTTAAATTAAAAAAAAACTTCTTAGGAAAAGAGCTTAAATTCATCAAGTCACAAGAAATCTAAAACAAAAATGAGAATTCAGCATTACGCTGGAAATAACTAAGTAAAATTTTAATGGATATGTATGGAAAATACAAACATGGCAAGGTATACAATCCCGTTGGTTATACCTTGCCATTTAGGTTCGGTTTGTCATTCAACTATTTTTTTTATACACGAGGGACATTGAAATTAAAATATATAGACTAGAATTATAGTATGCTTTTTAAATATTATCGGGAAATGCAATTTACGAGATTTATTAGAAAATTAATTTAATATTTCAAACAAATACTCATATTTCATTTCAAATATTATTATAAATATTAATTATTATAAAAAACTACCAAATAAGATAGAATCAATAAATTTGCTGTAAATTCGTAACTTTTACGTTTATTTTAAAACGTTCCATCTTTTTGGCTCAACCGTCATTTTTTAGCCATAGGGTAGGGCTTATTGGGCTTTGACATACAGTTTTTAAGCAGATTTGGAATATTTATAAATTGTTATGGTGGAGACAAGAATCTAATCCACAACTGCTGAATAATAAGGTCATAGTTTTAACTATGCAATCAGCTCAGCTTAATATAAAATGGATAGGATATAACGAAGTTAAATATTTTAATTCTTGCGAAAAAAAACGACAATATTCTGATTTATTCTAATCGTCTAAATCAAATCATTTTTCATTCGTAGGATTATTTAATAATCAAAATTTTAAAAAATTCCTTAAATTTTAAAAGTGTTTGGGTTTCTGTCGAGTTTTAGCAAATTTTATATCTGATATTCTATATGAGAATCTGATAATATTTTCGAATTTATATATTAAACTGTCATCTGCAAGTCTTTTTAGCGCAGGTGTTCGAGCAAAAGATAAACTACCAATGCAGACGATCTCATTTCACAGTACAATTACGTCAAAAAATTCCATGATGCAACGTAATGGCTGTATTTAGGTAATGTATGCAGGTCTCTCCAGTCATTTTTTTTGAAATATACGATATTAAATTTAGAATCTCAGAAAGCGTGTTTTTTCGTAGTCAGTAACATTAATTTAAAATCTTTAAATAAGTCAGATATAATTTTATAAATACAAACTAAATAAATAAATCGTCAAATAAAGTTGAAATTTATTTGAAAATACTTATTCACAAGTTTCACTCTTGTAATTTAAAATAGAAGACAAAGTTATTAAGAGCATAATTATAGGTATTAAGCTTTGCACAATGGAAATAATGTACACCAAAGCAATTTATTGATCAGTAAAAAATATTTTAATATAAGATACATATATCTTATGAAACTTAATGCGAGTTTCAAAGCTTCCGGTTAAACACAAAATAACAAACTGAACTATTAACCGATATCAACATTACACTTGGAAAATTGCTAAAATTTAGATAATTTGTAAAATTAATAAGAAATTCAATTACAATAAATAACTTTAAATGTTATTAACAAATTCAAACACATCTCACTACTTCAATTCGGTAGTGCGAAATTTAAGGCTTGTGGTAGAATCGCTGCTCTAATTAAAACTAAAACAATAAATAGGAAAAACAAGTAGATAGAATATTATATTTAATGTATTTAACTTTTATCTAATTAAATCAATTCATTTTTAAAAGAACTTTTATTCCAATCGAGTGAATCTTATTAATATATTAAAGACGATACTCGATTCTTCTAATGGAAATAAATTCAAGCTTATGTTAACGTAACTATGAAGATAATATACTCAAGTAAATGTGCAAAAATTAAACATTGCATTAATTAATATAAATTTGCTAAAAAAACATTCAAATAAGCAATTTAATGAAAAGTAATTTTGATATTTTAAGTTTTTAAAGAACGATTTTAAATAAATTTTATCAAAATAAAAGAGCATCTTTATATTATGTTTCATAATCTCTCTAGAATAACATTAAATTTGGGATAAAAATTCAAAATGTTATTTTTTGTTGTTAACACGAAACTAGTAGCTTATTTATTCTAAAGTTTACAATACATAGTTTTTGTAATTTTTCACAGTTAGTAGCATTTTTAATTTCAATAGCTTTAACTTTAATCACAAATTTTTTAAAATAAATTTAAATTAATTTTCTTACGCAGCGCCAATGACATCCAAAATTACAATTAAGATTTACGTGATAAAATAAAAAATTAATTCTGAGTATTCTTAATTTAAATATGCAGCTTACCTGGTCGCTCCAGCCACTACCATATTTCCATTCAGTAACGTAATGTTCACTGTTTTTGGTCAGCATGTTAAAAAAAACCTCTTGATCCAAGTTAGAATAACAGTTCTGTATCACGTCATCTAAAGGCAGCGGTTCCAGACCTCTTTCCTTAGCACCAACGCTTTTATTGTTAACTCGAACACCACTGGATCCGGCCACGTCGTTAAGGCTAGACAATCTGACCCAAGCAGTATCTGAGCTGGTGATTTCGTTATTGTCCAAGTCCAAACCCGAAACATGCACCACATTTCCGTTTCCGACATACAGCGCCCATTCCGTGTAGAGAACGCGGTCAATCTGCACCAAATCACCCACTTCAGGTTGCAATTCGTAAGACGAAATGAATGATCCCAGACCAAAACAGTCAGATCTTAAGAACAATTTTTCAGAAGGTGAGTGATTAAATGGTGAATTGCAGTTTTTCATTTTCCTCGCCGGAAAAGGGCTGCTTACTTTACGAACTGTGTCATTCATGATCATAGGACTGACAAAAAAAAATCAAGAGAAAAATTTAAAGTTAAAGGATAGAATGCAACAATAAGCAAAAGAAATACGAAAACTAGAACTTCCTTCTCGAACGAACGCGAATCAGAATATACTGAACGGAAAGGAAATCAAGACTGTTAATACTATTCGAAAAGAACTCTGCGCATGCGCGGAAGCATTTTTTTATTTATTTACTTTTTCTCTTCTCCAAGGCAACCGATGGGAAGACAAGAACGATATGGTGACGCGAAAGAGACGTGGCGGGAATTCGGTGAAAACAATTGCGAAGCTCGTGAGCTTTTATCGCGGAAATCACACATCAGATATGAAATTAAAAAAAAAAAGTACTACGCAAACAATGTAATTTCGAAAACATATCAAACTTATTATTTACAATGATTGTTTCATATTTCTTTAAATACGAATAATTACTTTTAAAAAAATATTTTTTATCAATTAAGAAATGCAATAAAATAATTAATAATAATTGAAAAAAATCAAAAATTTTCATATTGGGGAAAGGTGTTCAGTAGCTAAAAGAGTAGAATATAGCTCTTGATTTCCAAGAAAGTTGCTGGTTCAATACTCCAGTAGAAGACTTCTCATTATATATTTGCCGATTCAAATGTTCTTCATTCATGCTCATTAAATATTCGTAAGATAGTTTTTTTATGCAGACATTCTGGAAGTTTAGTTAAAGGTGCCAGCGCGTTTTTTAATTCTTGGTTTTCCTAACTGTTTCGACTTCGTCTCTATTGTGATACAAACTCATAATCGCCTGAACTCCACAATAGAACCGTTACAAATTCCTAACAATATATTTTTAATGGTTTTTGTCTGAAGAAATGTAGTCAATAATAGATGTTAATCCATAATAATAATTAAATATATATTTAAAATAAGTAAATTTAATGGGGTATATATTGTATTTATTAATTTCAAAGTTTCTAAGAATGCTTTTTTTAAGATAAATAAATACAGTTTGGTATTTACATTAAAAATAATAAAAAGATATTCAATACGAATGTGATTTATACTTTATTGCCAAAGAAAAAATTATTTTCAATATTGTAAACTTGTTTTAATGCCAGAACTATATAAAAATTCGTCAAATGATTTTGTAAAAATACACAATGAAAGTTTCCCATAAGGCTCGAGAAAATCTAGATATTTTTAAGTTAATATAAAACCGTTACTCTGATGTAATCTAGATATTTTTAGGTTACATAAAAATAAAGGTTCTGTAACTATATTCAAAACGAAAATAAAGAGCAAAATAAAATAACTGTCAAATATAAATTTTTTTTGTCAAATATTAAATTTTTGATGCCAGATTTATAAATAAAATTCTTCAAACGATTTTGTAAAAATACACAATGAAAGTTTCCCATAAGGCTCGAGAAAATCTAGATTTTTTAAATTGATTAATGTAACCGTTACTTATTTAATCTAGATACTTTTACGTTACGTAAAAATAAACGTTCTATAACTATATTCATAACAAAAATTAAATGCAAAATAAAATAACTGTCAAATATTAATTTTTTTCTTATATTTGTGTTAAGTTTCGAAAGATTTAAATGAAATAGAAATGGATGAAAATTTAATTCATGAACTTAAACATGAATGATTTACAAAATTAAGCTACATTTTTAATAAAAATAGTGAAATGTTTCCTCCACACACATCTCCTAATTCAAAAAATGGTTCTGTAGTTTTTAAAGAAGCTTTCAATCAGAAAAAAAAGTAAGTGGTTAGTTCTTTTCCATGAATAGAATGAAAGTAAGAACTATTTTTAAATAGGGAATTTTTTTATATGTGTTTTTTCATACAGTGCCTGTAAAATAATTTTCTAACAGTGCTTTACTTAAAAACAGTGTATTTTAGAATACAAAAATATTAATTTTAGTTCTTATTTTAATACTAATTCTAATTTTTTATACTGACGAGCTTTCGATTTTCAGGACTATTTTAACAGTTGCTATGAGATCGTAAATACTATTTATTGTGTATCTTTCATTTATATAAAAAGGCTGTTATAATAAATATTTTTTATTTGGCAACGTTAGGTTTTCGTGCTACCTAATTCGAGAGCATTGAGAATTCAAAGATTCCGATACCATATTGCCATTAAATATGTTACAAATGCAAAAATTGTAATAAAAAGTACTGTAGGAGGTTTTTTACATAAATGAATTTGGATCCTGATTTCCTAAATTCGATGGTTTCAGGAATTATTATATTTGAATAATATACTTCTCTACTAAATATCATATTTAGTAAAATTATTAAGTGGCTACTGTGAAAGTCTGATTAAGAAATTCTTTTTCTCAAAGATTTTGATGCTTTCGTTTCTGTAAATTAGGGGGTTCGCGGATATTCAAGAATAATACCTCTAAAGCATTTTTAGTGAAATTAAAAAAACTGTTATGAAATAATAGACTGGAGAAATTTTTTTCTACGAAACATCTTTTTTGTAAAATTAAAAAGTTGTTGAAGAACAAGATTCTAAAAGTGTTTTTCTATTAAATATTTTTCAGTAAAATTAAAATCTGTAACATAAGTATTCATATAGGTTACGTTTTTTAACTCTTCAATTTTGTTAAATTCAAGGGTGTTGAGAATTTGCAGATTTGGTGTTATATTAGAACTTAATGTCATAGTATGATCAAAAAACTGATATGCTAAAAATTATATCAAGTAAATTGTTTAATATCTTACTTTAACTTTTATTACAAAAGAAACTTATTTATATCAGATATGTACTTTTTCGGATAAATCTTTCTTAGACAAATATTTGTTTCTTAATCAAAAAATAAAACGTTTTTGTTAGTTTTTTTCATTTTTTTCAATCGAAAAAAAAAACACATAAGTTTTTCCTTAAGAAAACTATTCTTTTCCAAATTAGAGTGCGTGGGCGTGAGAAAGAGAAAAATTTTATTCAATTAAAACACAGTTTAATAAGTTGTCAAATGTAAAATGAATTACTTGAGTAGCAAATTAATTTTAATTTTAAAAATCTATTGAGATAGCAATATTAGAGATTGAATTTTTTCTAAATAATGTAAAACTACATATCTAAAAAATGGACAGTAATATTTTATATTTTTAGACATTAATAAATATCGCTCATTTTAATGGGAAGAAATAAACCTTAAATAATTTTCAAATTATCATATTCAATTGGTTTAAAATATCTATTCTTAGAAACAAACAAAATCTTTCATTAAGCAGAAATTTTCTATACATTATCGCGCGTGTAAACACTTTTTATTACTGACTCAAAATGCAAAATTGAACAAAAATGTTTTTTTGAGAATAACGATGATTTCTGTATTTTTAATAATTAAAAAGCTTTTTAAAAAACTGGTTTTTTAAATGTCAAAAATTATTTTTGCAATATTTTTTTAAAATAATGGAATACTTAGAATTTTATATTCGTTGAAATTGCTTATATGACATAGAAGAACACCAGGGGCATTAAAATTCATTTGAATCTAAATGGTCTATATGGTTATAAAACTTGGATATAATAATATATAAATAATATGTTATTATATCACTAATATATAAAGCACTAATATATAAAGCTATTTAATCGACGGATAGTTTCTAAATTCACGAAGAATATTATTTTGTTTTTTAGCATAGTCCTAGTTCAATGGAACTTACCACAGTTTATTGTTTTTGAGTATGAAATATATAAACTTCATTTCTTCATTAAAATTGTGATTTTAATCGTGACTATAAGTAATTTCATTTTTGGAGAGTCCTACTATGAAATAGTCTATTAAATGGACGAATATTATCGCCAAAAATAATGAAGTAATTTTCTCTACAACTCACCAGTATAAAATGTTGAGAAATTTAATGGCGACAACATTATTTAATGACTATAGTTGTCTTGAATAATTTCCTTACAATTCATCCTTATAAAATACACTAAGATGTATAAAATCCACAAGTAAAAATATAATTTATTTGTGTGTGTGTGTGCGTATTTTATAAGTTTTACCTGTGTAAACATTTGTTAAATGTTATTACTTGTGTATCAAATGCAGTTAACCAAACGAATGAACTAGTTTTTTTTAAAAAAATTCGTCTGTATATGGTTTAACAGCAATCAACAAATTGTCTTAAGTGAATGTTACCATTAAAATAATAAGTTTATTAATTTTATTTCAATTCGTTCTGTATGGAATGTAATGACACTTAAGAAGATTTACAAAGGATGTAATGATACGAATTAAAAAATTACATGTAAAGAATTTGTTCAGACAGAATACGATATAATAATCGCTATACTTTATCCTTATAAATTGTAACGAAATCAGATATACACAATTATGTTAATGTACTCATTTCCATTGGGATAATGCCATGACAATAGGGTTATATTACTGAATAGAAAAACAATTCTGAAAATGTTCCTTATGATTCAGTCATTCTCAAGATGAAGAATAAAATAGTTGATGAATCATTTAGACATTGATCTACTAAAAATATCCCTTACGTTAATAATCATTGAATTAAAATTCTTTTACTATATTTGGTGTCACTATGCTTCATTCACATTTTTATCAGACGCAAAAATCTTGGAATTTCAGATAGGCTGTAATATTTTGAATAATGTAACTAAATATGAGTCGACATTTCTATTTCATGAAGATTAGGAAGATATTGTATTGCTTCTATTATTTTTCAATATAGTCATAACCCACTAGAAGATTTTCTCTTTTATTGTTCATCCCCCCTTCTTGTCCTCGATTTCCTTAGGGTCAACGGTTTAATGGACCTTGTCTGACTTCGTCAGACATTTGGAGGATAAGCCACAACACAACAACAACCTTTTTATGGTAAATTTGGCTTTTTTTCTCTGCATATCATATAATTTTCAAAGCATCATTCTTATTAATTATGAGCTCATAATAAATCATAGTTATGACCACTTTAGCTGTGTCCTAATTTATATTATTAATTTCAATTAATTGTTATAACTATACATATATACATATAGAGCTCCAGTGGCTCAGTAGCTTCACGCCGCTTCCCTTAAGCTCAGCAAAGTGAAGCATCATTTGCCGCGGGCAGTGGTTGGGAGGGTGACCACGGTGTACTCTCCTTCACTGGGTTGCTGGAACTCCGTGGGTTGGGGACGTGTCCACGTTAATATGTGACGTCCAAAGTCCTTCCGTTGGTGTGGCGTGGATGTGGAGAGGAGGGTGCCAGCTCAGGTGTGGCCTCGTCATCTGACCCTGGTTCAAAATGACGAGGCACCTTAAAAAGAGCAAAGTCGTACTTTCACCTTCGTGGTGCTCTGATCCAAACGAAAGACGCTCTCTCTTGACTTAATTCGCACAGCCAAAGGCATAGCGAGCTTGGCTTGTCCAAGTGTCATAAGTTACAACAATACATATACATACTCAAAAGAAAAATTCTATGGTCTTATCTAATTCATTCAAAGAAAGAAATTTCTGTAGCATACAAAAGTTACGCTGATAACTAAAAAATTACTTCTAAAAGAGTAATAAATTTTATTAAAATGGAATTTTTTTTTTAGACATTTGTAAACATTTCTGAATTGACTGTGATATTATTCATACATTCTGAGAATGCATAAAACAGACTGTTAATATCCTCTTCAAAGTCCCGTTAGATGACACACTCTCTTCTAGGACATCCGCTTTAAATCAAATTAGTCTATTTTCGTAGTCTTTATACCTAGAACTTCCTGCCAAGAATTTCGCTTTTTCCCTTATCAGTAAAAGGTATATTTTTGTGAGTCGCATTATGATCATATCAATTGTGCAATTTTTTTATCGTTCCTTTGCAATGTTCTTAAAGGGATCTATTATAACTTGCAATAAGTTTTCGAAATCAATAAATTTAATGTAAGGCTTGCCACTAAATTTGTGCTAGTTTCATAAAAAATAAACGTATTTTCCAGATTTTTATGAGTTATCTGAAAGAATTTAGTTAGATATTTACTTTTATTCATCATAACACAGAAGTTCAAGGTAGCTAATACTCGTAAGTATTATTAAAACTGTTATAAGCCTTTAATTGTTGACTCTTAAATAAGCAAAACAAATTTTCTTGTGAAATACTGATATGAATTGTTTTTGAAATTATTATTTCTCCAACGGCGGGCACTCTTGGGTGATGAACCCTATGCCACAACAAGGCCAGAAACTGCTACTCATTTGTCGTTACCCAGTGGACACCTGTGAACCAAATCACGGAGACAAGTAGCGTTGCCCACGCCATATCACCACAAACATATCATCATACATTATCACAGAAGAAAGGACAGAGAAACACAGAGAGAACAGAGAAAGAAAGTAACATCCATACCCAAACTGGGATTCGAACCCTCGACCCATAGCTCAGGAGTCAGGAGCGCTAACCACTCACCATCGGTCGGCATAAAATAAATACAATTATGGTACCAAATGAAATCAACAAGCATTAGAAATCACTATATGTAGAATTAAGTTTAGGTTTAAGCACTTAAGTGTTTTTGAAATTATTTTTATATGGAAAATGATATATGATTGGACAACTTTAAAAAAATAAATTACTGCTGAACTGAATTTAAGGTATATGTATACCCAATATAGTGTGAATCAAACTGCATTGAGGGCTTGACTAGGGCAGGGCCATACATTATAAGCGGGCCATAAATCGAATAGGAAGTTTATAAACGTTTCCCTTCTCTAATGGACTTTTTATAAACAAATATCTGAAGAGTATAAAGTCTGTCAGTTTTTTGTTAAATTCTTCATTAATGTATCGTATGAACGCAAAAATTCTATATTTCATAAATCCGTGGCTTTTTAGGGCGCAATGGAATCAATTCATCACCAGGCGGCGCTCCTGCTCTTGGTACTTGTCATGTGACGAATTCCAAACATTATATTATTGTGTGTATTTTCATATTTAATTTTGTAAACATACAATTTAATTTTATCCAGTAAATTGGTAGAGCAATGCTTTTTAATTTTTACACACATTTAATAATAAAGAAACGTTTAATATTTATACTTTTTCAAATTCTTCTACGTTTAATAATCTGAATATTTTCCACACAAATGAATGAAAAACGTAGTATTTTGAAAAAGAATAAAATATTTATAATGGCAAGAGAAATTTGTAATCACAATTATTTTATAAGAAATGATAAATGATTGTAAAGCAATTTTTATATCATTGGTAACTGCCAATTTTTTTTTTCCAAAATAACCACTTCAATTTTATCATCATTTTTTTTTTACCAACATTTTAAAAAATTAATTTCACAGAAATGCTTGTCATTGAAGACAAAATGGTGATAAATTGGAGATAAACGAATAAAATGAAATAAATATCAGTCCAGAAGTACTTGTAACCAATTAGATTCAAATTTAATAGAGTTTATGCAGCCGATGCGCACCTAACAAACAAACAAAAAATTACCAAGCATACTTGACATGTGACTTTGACGTCATATGAAGTGAGTCAATTCAGCTAAATTTTTGCATTTACGGTGGACAAATTAGGCCAATCAAAAGCCTGTATTTTTATTTATCCAAAATGCAATGTCTACAAAATTATGGATTTCTGATTGGCTTAATTTAGTTGTCGTCATTGCGAAAATTTAGCTTAATTCCGCCCTAATGTCAACAAGGATATGGTTTTTTCGCAGTTAAGGCGACAAAGTTAACCAATCAGAAAACGGCATTTCGAAAACTTGCGAAAAGTTCATGTACTTCAGTGATATGATTGTTAAAAATATCATCTGAATCGCAACTGCGAAAAATTCAATTGCATTGTCAAGAAATCAATAAAATTGATTGAACGATATTTCGTCTGACCATTGGGACTTTTATAACCATTTTAGGTTCTAGTCAATTTTCTTGTTAAATATCTATAATAAGGTGAAAAATTTAAATACTTCGATAAAGTTCGGTTCTTCACTTCGGAAGTTATGAAACAGAGTGGGCCACGAAAGTCGTTAATTAGACTAAGATGGCCTCTGGCTTCATTCAGTTAATAATTAAAGCGCTTTTCCACATTATTGTTGCAAAATAATAGAATAACCCTTCTATAAAATTTACTTTTACTTAAGAGTTCGTAAAACCAAAGGAATTTAGTTCATAGCAATCTGAGAAAGAATGGCAAAGTTGGTGAATATTTAGTATAAAAAATTGCTATATAGTTTAGACGTTCACGAAGCTTCTTTGATTCATTTTTTTAAGATTTTTTTTCTGGAATTCTGTGGAAAATAGGAAAATATATAAATACACTCTTGTTTTCGTGGGAAGATTAGATTAGATACAACTAGAGATCTGAAGGATACAAAACATTGCTATAAATTTATGTTTACTGTTGTAACCTAGGAACTGATAACCAATCATAGTTTCAATATATTTGCTTTGTTTTTAGGATATGCGATAAAGTATTTGGAAATATTTTATAATATTTTCGAAATAATGAAAAGTAATGCATGTCTATTTTAGTCACAGTAAGCGCTTATCTCGAATCTGTAGACCACTTAGAATGCAAAATTATTTCCAAGTTCTGTTAAATTTAAGACTTTTTCAAAATTAACTGACATTATTTTCCAATTCTATTTGCTAAAAAAACCATAGAAATAATCTATTTTCTTATTTCTTTGAAGAGATAACAATATAAGGTATTCTCATATAGTAGAAGAAGCAATTTATGAATCCATATTTATGAGAAATAAGAAAGGAATTTGACTTTTGGGAATAAATAGGAAATCAGGGTCATGCTTTTATTTATGAGAATAGTTTAACAAAAAATTGAGGTTTACAATAACAGTTTATGAAGTTAGTAAGTATGAAATTTATTAAATACTTAGTTAAGCACACTAAACATATATGTTATAAGTTTTCAATAATAATCATAATAAATAATTGATGTAGAAATATTTAAATTTTTCATAAATTTTTACATTATATATATGCTAAAAGTGTAATATAAACATAATGTGTATTATAAGTATACGATAAGTGTATTAAATTTTTGCTGTTTTAGCATATATTATAGAGCGAGACTTTGATTCAAATGTAATGTATAAACTACCTAAAATTGTTGGGAATTAATGATTTTAAGAAAAAGGGTTTCTTACTTTACAACATTCATAGGGTTAAATGTCCCCGGCTCTTGATTGTAGCATCGCATGGTGAGGAGGTTGTGAGAACAGGTGTCTGCCTCATCACTTGATCGTAGATCAAAATTATGAGCCATTTGTCTGTGACATCTTGTGACGACGAAAGTTAACCGCGAGTAAATATATCACAATAGATAACGTACATAAGGATTTTGATATATTTCTTGAAAAAGACTAAAAAAAGAGAAATAACGTATAGTTATAGTTTTAGTTGACAAACATCTATACCAACAATAACTATAACTATACATTTAGTCATTGAATCAGAGATTGAAGGCAATAACAGATATAATCTTCTAGATACTTTCACCATGGTGTCTCAGTTCATCGACCATAATGACTGATGTTTAGAGGTAAACCAGGACTCCTACCAATAAATGATCACTTGCTTTCTCCTGGTGAATGATTTCGAAAACATAAATGTTAAGGCAACAATTAAACATTTTATTTATCTAGTAAGGTCTGTACAACACGGGCAACTCGCTGTTGAACTATACTGGAACTACCTGCTGAAACGAAGCATACCACATAGATCATTAGAGCCACTGGACATACCACAACAAAAATGTAAAGTTCACTGCTCAAAAATATTTCAAAGGGAAAAAAGAATGATAGAGATAGGTATACAGTACCACATCACACCATCATTCTAAGTGATGGGTCACTGACGAAATCTAATGCACGCTGCAATGAGAGTTTTCTACAATGCAACCAGACACAAATGTGATCCTTGTGATGAAATAACAGAAGCAAGATTCATTTTAAAACATCACATCATTGATGCATCCAGTTTCATCGTTCATCACATCATTAAAGGCTCTTCTATCTGTGGTTTAGTGTCAAGGGTCAGCTGAAAAATAATCTTCGTATTGATAATTGGAATTACTGTAAGAACATCGAATTATTCATGCTGATATTTGCAGAGTTACTTTCTTGACTTAATGTTTTAGATATATGTGTGATTCATTTCGACTATGCAACTAACATATCCGTTTCTCGTCTGTTAATGACAATGTCCAGCTGAGATCCAATATGGCGTTTATAGGGCCATCACGAACACATCTATTTCATTCTTTGCTAACAATTATCGGTTCTCGATCGACTGTTGCCTATCGTAAAACAGCTATACTGTGATATTATAGGCAGAAATTAAATATTTATCAAAGTCAGAAACGTGCTAGAGGGCATATTTTTTATTACAACACAATACATCACCAAATTTTTCACAAAGCAACAACGCTTAAATGTAATTTGTGTACGAGAAAATTACTGTACAATTTTTCATTTACAGAGTCATCAATTTTGCATGAATGTTGAAAAAGTCTATTCTTTGCACATTACAGCATATTCTTCCTGTTGTTTAGATTTTATGTATGAAGTATGTTTTCTTTGTATAGAAATTTCAATGGCCTTTAAATTATTAACATCATCCTGGCCAGAACATACTAAAGTAATTGCCTTTGCCGACGACACATTATTAGTAGTTGAAGGTAATACAAAAGCGTCTTGCAAATCACATTGTAATGAATCTTTGCAACATTTTTCAAAGTACTGTAGAAACTTAAAGCTCACAATTTCTCATCCTAAATCGCAAATCCTTATCCTGCACCAGAAAAGAAAACATTTAAAATCAAATTCCAGAATAACCTTAGAAAATAATAGCCTAAAGCATACTAAAACACTAAAATATCTCGGAGTAACAATAGATTGCAAAATGTCCTTCCTACAACATATCAGGCAGTTAAAGACAAAGATGATACCAATAGTTCAGCGTTTCCGCTCCATGATCGCAAGAGATTGGAGCATTAAAAGTAAAATTACTAAAGCAATTTATCTTTCTGTCATGGAGAAAATGGTTACTTATGGCTCATCCTTGTGAATTCTACCCATGACTGTTAGGAAGCAGCGGCAATTAGACAGCCTACAGAGCTAATTTACATTATTAATCACGAGAAGCTTCAGGACCACGTCCACAATTGCCCTCAACACACTGGCAGGCCTGTCACCACTTCATCTTACTTGCATCCAGCTAGCACACAAAACTAGGGTACTGCAACTGCAGGAAACTACTGTGCTGGGAGACCAAACCCTCAGTGCGTCTGACTATGAATATCCTGTGCATAAAGACTGTGTCCATCCATCGTTAAGACTTAAGGGGATACACATCCACAATCTGCCCTCCAAACCCTCCTCGCCAGCAAAAGGTCAAATTAAATTAATTACACCTTACAATATCTATACGGATGGATCACATATTGACGGTAAAACAGGTGCAGCCCTAATAATTTATCATGAAGACAAACAACTTCAAGAATACAAAATTAAGCTGAGGAATAAGAACTCAGTCTTTCAGGCAGAGGCCATAGCCATTTTTGAAGCTATCAACATCATTAATGCACAAGGCCTCAGATCTGTAACCATTTGGTCTAATAGCTCATCTACTTTGCATGCGTTACTTAACCCACTTCACACATCACCAATAATACAAGCCATACAGGAAAAACTAGCAGCTGCAACTTCGCACATCAATCTAAGCTGGATTAAAGCGCATCAAGGAGATGTTGGAAATGAGTGCGCAGACACCGCTGCAAAGGAAGCCACAAAAATTGATGAATCCGAAGCATTAGTGATTCCTTATCCGAGATCTTCACTTATCAAACATCTGAAGCACTTCACACTTCAAAAATAGCAGTCTCTGTGGGACAATGCAACAACAGGTCGAATGACCAAACATCTACTCTCAGAAGTCTCTAGCAAGCTAACGTATGATAATCCATACCTCAACCAGCTGCTAACATTTCACGGTCCATTTTCACAGTACTTCCAAAGATTCGGAAAGGCAGTTTCATCCACCTGTATCTGTGGAACCCAAGGGGATCTTTTCCACTATGTCCTAGAGCGCCCAGAGACTGAGAAATACCACTTAAAGATGAACTCCCAACAGACCAACATAGAGTTCCTGAGATTTTGCTTGAAAGATCGTCAGCGCAGATTACTCCTCACAAAGCTAATGATTCATCTCAACAAACGAGGATTAGAACTTTTTCAGGATTTAGGCCACGCTTCCACAGACGATATTGAAGATTCCACAGACGAATCAGAAAATTATTCTTAAAGTTAACTTTCTTCCACAATTAATAATGGTGTATAAATTTTTTTATATGTACTTAATGAAATTTATGAACTATATGTTCCGAATTGCTTGGACTTTTCGAGCATTATGAGCCCACTTTAGAACTTTAAAAAACTTTTTGAATCCTATTCCCTTTACTTTAGGTCAATAATATTTAACAGTTTTGGAATTTGAACTCCTGATTCACATTGGGGAAAAAATGTAGATGATATTCGAATTTTTGAAATTAATGCCTTTTAAGATTTGTGTATTTTTTCTTAATAAATTAGAGTATTTTTGAAGTGTTGAAAGCTGTTAGAGAAAGACTTTTGTATTCGCAAAGTTGGGACTTAAATTCTAGCTACATATGTTCTATTATCTAGGTTAGATGATGTGTCAAATTGATTCTGGTTGGTAAAAATAAGCTACCAAGTACGTACTACGACAAATTAGCCAAATAGAATGATACAGGAAATGTGAAGCAAAAATTTTTTCTTGAAACTCCAACAACAATAATAAAAAAAAAGAATTTATCTCAAAATAGTGGTTATTAAATAAAAATGCATTACTCATATAAAACAATGCAAACACACTGCTGTCCAAAGAAACATTATAAATTGTTAATGTGAACAGAAATCCAAGGTCATAATAGAGTGCTATAAGTAATGATGTTATCATCACAAATTTATTAAAAATGCTCTATATTTGTTATGTACTTATTTGTATTTTAAACTTATATTTATTAATACTTGTTTGTTAAACTTGTATCATTATCCACTGATAAATTCTTACTAACTCTAACATTTATCCTACATAATGCAGATATTTATAGCTATTCAAACGGTAACTTCTATAATTCCGCCATTGATGTTGACACGAGAGAAGAACACGTGAACACGTGAAGAATGTCCAGTGTCTACGAGAAAAAACTCGTGTGATCGGATTCTTTTAAACAATAAAAGTTGTTTTTGATTCAACTTCACGTCCTAATTATTTTTTTGCGTGAAAAGATATTAATGCTCTTATGCGCACATGTCAAAATTGATTCAATTTTGATTTACTTTTAATGAAGTTTAAAATTTTTTTATTGAGAATATTAGAGTTTAATGTGAAATTCTTTTACACATCAGAGCTATAATATAGCATCACGTTTTAATGATTTCATATAATTGTTCTATAATGCAATAGTTTATTTTTGACAGCCTGTTAAAACAGAGAAATCACATTTTCTCTGCTAAAACAAATTTTATATAATGTGTTGTAGCTTTTTCACTGAATGTGTCCTCCATATATATTAATTATTTTAAAAATGTAAGGAAAAAAAAAAACACGTGAAAAAGAGTTACTGGTTATAATATTTTGGTAATTAGCACATGCATAAAACAAAAAGAATTTAATGTGTTAACTCAATATAGAAAAAGTAGATTCAGTATCATGTCCTAAAGAAAGGATAAAACTCATTTTATCAACTGTGATATTCATCACATTTCAGTAGAAAATTAGAATAGGACATTTTACGAGGGTTGCCTTTTAAGTTTCTACAAAAAGTAGGAAAAAAAAAAGAATTTTTTGGAAGCAAACTATTCTATTGCTTTTCAAAATATTCGCTTTTAAGATTTATACACTCTTCCATCCGTTCAAACCAATTCTTGAAACACTTTTTCCACTCTGAAGTTGGTATCTCAGAAACATGGTTTTGGAAAGCATCAACAGCTTCTTGAGGTGATGAAAATCGCTGCCCACGCATTTTTTGAAAGTCATTAGGTGACAAATCAGGAGAATATGGGAAATGAGACATTAATTCGATATTTTTACCCTTCAAATAATCAGTTGTTTGATGTGCTGTGTGGGAGCTGGCGTAGTCGTAATGAAGAATGATGCGGCGGTTTTTGTTGTTTTTCCTGATTTCGTTGATGAATTTGCAAACAAACTTCTGCATACCATTTAACGTTAACATTTTTTCGATCCTCTAAAGGAATGGTTGCGATATGTCCGGTATGGCCGAAGAAAAAAGCAATTATTTTCTTGCAAGTGCTCCGTGGACGAACAACTTTCGTAGGATTCGGTTCATTTTGAAACATCCAAACAGTGCATTGTAGTTTAGCATCCGGCATGTACGAATGTATCCAAGTTTCGTCACCTGTAGCGATGTTGTATACGGATTTTGCTGTTCCCAATTTGAATTTTTTTATCGTTTCTTTACACCAATTTACATGAATGTCTTTTTGAGCTTCTGTCAAATTGTGCAGAATCCATCTGGAACAAATCTTTTTAACAGTTAAATGTTCATGCAAAATCGAATGTATTTCAGTCTGTGATATGCCAATAGATGCTTCTATCTCACGATACGTGACATGCCGATCTTCTTCAATCATCTTGCGCAAATCATCGATGTTGTTTGGAATCACTACTGATTTTGGTCGTCCTTCACGAGATTCATCACTGACGGACAAACGACAATGACGAAATTCCGCAAACCAATTGTAAGCAGTCTTTTCTGATGGTGCCTCATTATAAAAAGTTACACGATGCGATCCTATGCATTGTTGTCGAGTGAGGCCTTTTTTAAAATCATAAAAAATCATCCAACGGAAACCTTCACGAGATATTTCCATTTATAGAACTAACTTGCTTCTTTAGAACACTCACTGTAAACAAACTACGTATATGATTTCTAAGATGCCACTGATTCCAAGGGAAAAAAATATGAATTTTATAAATATCCTGAAAACAAGTTTCAGTGGCGCCCTCTATTATTCGTTTATAAAAACATAAAAGTCAACACTCGTAATAAACATTTGTGACGGTTAGGAGATTAAATGAAAGCTGGTGATTTGGCTGAGTTCTTCAAAGAAGCCTCATATTCGGTTTCAATCACTGTTGAATAGCTGTCAGTGCTATTATATCTAGTGCTATAATATCAGTGCTATATGGATGATAGCGGAGGAACTATTTTTGTGTTTTTGTCTTCAACTGATGATAACCTATTGGAAAAACTGACTAGTATAATAAACGATACACTTTATTTAACGTGTTCGCTTTTTTTTTAACTTACTTCTTTTAAAATATTTGGCACAGATGCCGTATAATTCAGGATGCCAAATTCTGAGCTTGGGAATTTTTGTCGGATTTTCTTATGTATCTGGCAACCTGGTTTTTATTAAGTCATAGATGTGGAGACCTATGCTAATTATGCAGAAAATTCTTTTTTGGCAACCCTAGTATTTACGTCATTCGCGTACGTCACAGTACGTTATGTTGGCAAGATTTCTCCATCGCTTAAAAAAATTCAGAATTTCGAATCCTGGATTATACGGCCTCTGTTACGAATATTCTATTCCAGATTAACTTACATTCCCACCGTGGGATTTGAATTTTTAGAAGCTTTAAAATGATTCTGGAAAAAAAATTTAATAGTAATAAAAAAATAAATTCATCAACAACTATGGCACATTAGTAGTTATTATTTTGTGTGAACATTTTTTTAGATATATAATTTGAAATTTTCCTAATATAATTTTTTTAGTTCAGTTGGAAATGATAGAATGTTACATAGAATCCATATAACAATCTTTCATTTACAACAATCATTAAAACCTGTGGTAAATGTTTCTTTATCACAGGTTTGTGTGGGTCAAATTAAAATAATCTGATAGTTTTTCAACTTTGCATGTGTGTGTTGCTTAAATTATATTTCAATGTTTGCAGACCATTATATCTACTTAAATGGAAGTTACATATTTAATTTTGAAAGGAATATTTTGGATTAAAATTTTTTTGAACACAATTTAAAATTTGCAATGTGGTGTTTATTTCAGATCGTTTTGCTTTCTGAATTTTTTTAACGACAATAAGCAAGCTCATTTTGTTATCCTTATTCTTGCGTAGATTTCAGATATATTTAGGTATTTTTCATTGAAAACACCTTAGTTTAGTCAATATGTTGAAAATACCTTATATAGCAAAGTTTTGAATGAACTAAATTAAATTTCCTCGATTCTGTGTTTTAGCTTTCGATATAAAAATTATTAGATTATATTTAACTAATTATCAGGTGTTAAATATTGCCCAATCAATTAATTTTTATGTGTTTTAAATCAAATTATATACTCTAAATAAAAAAAAATGGAAAGAAAATTCATCGAACATTATATGAAATAATTAAAAATAGAAACTTTAAACGAAACTAAATCTTAAATGATGAGTATAAATGCTACAGAAAGGTCTTTGGATCCCAGATTTTAGCACTGTACAAATTTGTCTGTTGCTTAAAAATTTTTGCAAATTTAAGCTGGGCAAGTTTTGAAAAATTTTTTAAAATATAAATTAATTTTGAACTTCTGTCTGTTTGAAACAATATCGTTATGATTTTTCATATGATATCTGAAATTTCTCTTGACAAAAGAATTGAACATTGAATATTGCAATCCTAATGACGCTGAAGTCATACATGCGCTGCAATACTTTTTTTATTTCAATAAAAATGTGATTATAGGCCTTTTACTGGGTAAAATACAGGATGTACTAATATGACTATCCATTTCCATGAAAACACTGATGTATTGATTTCCTTCACAGGTGTTTGAAGAAGGAATAACTCTATCGTTTCATGGAAATTGACAGTAAAACTTAAAAAAGTTGTGTCAGCTGTACCAGCGAAAATACGGAAAGAGTCACCAACAATGGCCTATATGAGGCTATTTCTGAATAAATACAGACTAACTAGTTGAGTGATAGGGGAAAAACGTCCTGGATGACCATCAAGCTTTGACAATACCGTTAAGAGCATTTGTGAGGCAGTTGAAAAGAGCCCACGTGCTTCTGTTCGACGGCTGAGCCGTAAGAAAATTCTTCGAAATCCTGTTTGACATTTTTTCAATTTTATTCTGAAGAAAAAGGTGTATCACGCGCAGGTATTGCATCATTTGGAGGAGGAAGAGTATGGAATCCGTATGACAATGTGTAATGACCGTTTGGAGGCCGTGGAAAATGATGACTTGTTAAACCACATCCTGTGTATAGATGAGGCCACATTTCTCACATCTGGATTAGTGAATCGTCACAGCTGTTGTATATGGGCTGATAGCAATCCTGATGTGATGTGAGATTGGAAAAGAGACACCCCCAAAGGTTAACGTATGTTTAAGGATGACCAAGCCTAAGATTTATGATCTATTCATGCTTGTGTGCAGAGGAAATGATAAGTGGAATATCTTACTTTGATATGCTTGAGTTTTGTTTGCAATCAAAGTTGGAATCTGATGGAATTCTGAATACGGTTGTATTCCAACAGTTTGTGGCTTCTTCCCACTTTTTGTCACTGTTCATGATTACATTAAATGCCCATTCCTGGGACGGTGGATCGGTAGAGGATCTCAACGCATGTGGTCATCCATGTCTCATGATCAAATGCTACTCGACTCCTTCCATTAGGGTTATATAAAATCCCTTGTGCACAGGATTAAAGCTACAAGTTGCGTGTAAGGACTGTGGAAGCAGTCAACACCATCACAGCCAATCAAATCATAGCGATACATTAAGCTCTATGCTTTGAAATGCAGGATGGCCATGCTCAACGGCACAGGTGCCGTATAATCCATGCGCCAAATTCTGAGATTGGCGATTTTTTGGCGGATTTTGTTATGTATCTGGCAACCTTGTTTTATAACATAATACATATGGAGACCTATAAGAATTATGCAGAAAATTCTATTTTGGTAACCCTAGTATTTACGTCATCGCGCACGTCACGATACGTCATCTTGGCAACATTTCTTCATCGCCAAAAAAAATTCAGAATTTGAAATCATGGATTATACGGCACCTGTGCCATGCTCAACTTTATTAATTCTTATGTATTTATGCTTATTATTCTACGCATGTATTCATTTCCTTCATTAAATATTCTGATCATGAAAATGAATTATTATTTTGGGATCACTCTGGACTTCATTGTTCATGTTTTGATTTTGGAACTGAAAAATGTTTTTGACGATGAATTAATTTTAAACTTGTACTCATACTTGGCACATTGGTATGGAAATAATTGATCTTTCCACCAGTAATTAGATATCACTATTATTCTATTTGTAAAATATATATTCTAGTTTATTCTGAATATTCCACTTCTGATTATTTAAAACATAAAATATCACAAATATTTCTTAAATTTTTAATTGTTTAATAATTATTGTTTTCTTAGAACTTAACACCATTTTGTCATCAACTGACAAACAAAATCATGCTAATACAATGGGGTATAAATGATAAATTTTAATAATATGCCTGGTGTACTGTAATGTTAATTTCAGGTAAAATTTTTCAATCGAAAAATTCTTTCCTCAGAAGAAGTTTCAGATATCATATGCCATAGTGAAATGAAATTTTACTTAGTGAAATATTTTAATTTTATTCAGTATAAGTTTCATATTTATCAGGGGCGAATATAATAAGAGCTGGTTTTAGCATGTTGCAAATTCGAATTCATTTTTATAAGTCTGAAGACTGATACCAATGTCATTGTGAAAGACAAATTCTGCTCTAACTTTATTATCCCATTATTAATTGAATTTTTTTAAATAACTATAATCTATATGATAAGGTCATTATTGTTTACATTCATGGTCGAAAGTATTCAAGTAAAAACGAAATAAATGTAATTTCACCTTGAACACAAAATCAAAAGTGTCGTTTGTTTATCTTTTTGAGAATTCAAGCAAAGAAACGTGCTTGAGGTTATTTTCAATTTTGTCTTTTTTATGTAACACGCAATCTGAAAAGACAAGAGCTTTTCCTTAGTTTAGCAGCAATTTCGTGTATTTGTAATTGTGAAAATGCTGTCATTTTTCCCATGAAAAGAGCTTTTAAATTAACTGAAGATTGTCTGAATTTGAGATTCAAAAACATCATGGAAGACTTTTAAACGTCGGGAAAACAATTCAAAACAATGAAAATTGATGTGTTTTTGAAGTTTAACTCAAATATCGCATGTAATATTTTATTATTTTAATAATTTAATATCATGCCTTTTCAATTGATAATGTGACTTCAGTGACTTTTCTTAATATTATGTGCATTTGAATACCATTTTGAATACCACTCTTAAACATTTCAGAGCTGTACGTAAAAAAGATCTAAAAATGAAGTTTGAACAGTTTTACGTTAGAAAATTACAAAAATTAACTTCTCAATAAAGTTTGCAATTTAGAAATTAAAAATAAGTTAAAAACTAAAAATCTATAATGTATTTTTTAAATTAATTATAAAATTAATTTTCAATTTCTATTAGAATGACAAAGGATTTTTCTGTTTTCCCTCTATCGTTCTATTGATCAACAAGACTATCGAATACACGAGTCGCATTCTTCTTTCGAATTACTCAATAATAATATTCATATTTTTTTCGGAAGAAAAACTTTAAAAAGCATCTCTGGTGGAATAAAATGGGAGAATACATGGCGAAGAACTACTAATTCTGAGAGCTCTATAAACTATATAAAGAACCAGATATTGTTAAATTTATCTCAATACAGAGATTAAAATAAGCAGGACATTTGAGCCGGATGAACGACAATTGGGTGACGAAAAAAACTTTCTTGGCTCGCCCCATTAGCACCAGAAGAAGAGGACGACCGAAACTCCGATGGCGTGACTGCCTTGAAAACGACCTAAAAACACTAAAAGTGACAAACTGGATGACCTTATCCAAAAATAGGGGGTCCTGGTATGCACTTCTGAGGTAGGCAAAGGCCCACCTTGGGCTGTCAGGCCAATGAAGAAGAAGAAGAATATTCATATTTATTAATCTTCTGCAAAATTTAACAGAAATAATAAAATCTGATCATTTAAAAAAACATTGAATAGTGAAAGATACAAACTATAAAAAAATACTAAACAACAAATATAAAAACTAAAGATAAAAGATATAATATGCTAAAATTTTAAGTATAGGTTATATATAAGTTTTTACATATGAAATAAAATATAAAGAAACCACGATTGTGGTATGACAAGCACAAACAGTAACAACTTTAATAATAAACATAAGGACAGTTTGTATATGTGATTTGATTTTCCTTCGTTTATTTTATATAACAAAGAAATCAGCACCTTAAAGCGGATTTCCGTCGGAACCACGAACTGTTGAATTGAAATCCAGAGAGCTAATCCGTTTAGATGCCAACTAGATCCCACTTGATGGATAAATAATAGTAGAGTTGTATATATATATATATATATATATATATATATATATATATATATATATATATATATATATATATATATATAATTTCATATCCTGTATTCAGTACTTTATGAACATTACCAAATATGGTTAAAGAAATTCAAACTGACCCGGTCATGTCATCTAGCACCACTAATTTAAGCAAATGAGTGACCAGTGTGGTATATCCCTTCGAAGGGCTTAAGTTTTTCTAGGCTTTTTTGAGTTGAGCTCTCCTATTGACCAGACATGCTACAGGTGTCATATTTGATCTTCAAACGATAAAATTGTTCCTGTAATAATAAAATTTACCGTTTGAAAATCTGCCTCTTCAATAGAGGCTCCTGATAGCAATTTTCACCAAGACAAGAAAGTAACTTCGTGATATATGACACACACACACACACACACACACAGGTTGGTCTAAGCTGGCAAGTGCGCTCTATGTGTTTTCACCGCCAATCCGAGGACCCAAATTATATACTAAACTTACAGGAATATTTTTACAAAATTTATTATTATGGTTTAAAATGTGATTTTAACAATCGTGTGACATAAATTATTTCAATATTTTTATTTTTTCAAATATGTGTTTTCTCAAGGTAAGCGAGGACCTATGATACACACCTGTTACTGAGAACCTATGATACATACCTGTTACTGAGAACCTTTCATACACACTTGTTACCGAGGACCTCTCGTACACACTTGTAAGTGCGGACCTTTCATACACACCTATAAGTGCGGTCCTTTCATACACACCTGTAAATGAGGACCTTTCATACACACCTCCAACCACGGACTTCTCATACATACCTGCAAACGTGGATCTCACAAACACATATGCAAATTAGGATAATATATGCATTCTTTTAAAAGATAATATTATGTTGTAATCTGTATCTTAAGATAGATTTACTTGTTTCATCAATTTAGCATAAAACTTTGTTTTAAAATCCTACAGAGAGAATCTCAAAAGAAAACGATATATTTTTCCACACAAAATGCAAGAGGTCAATAAAAACAATGCTTTAACGAGAATTTATTCATCATGTATAAAAAGTGCAAGGATGATATGACTGAAAATTATAATATTTCTACCATTGAATAATATTTTAAGAAAAGTTTTTTTATTTTTATTATTTATTTTATTTTTATTTTTATTTTTTTTTTAAATCCTGATTGTGTTCCTGAAAGAGTTAATGAACACTTGGAAGGATTTTTTTACTAAGCAGTAAAGTAATTTATCATTGGAAAATATTTTATGTGGATACATGTTTTCGCTCCCAACTAATATTTTTCAGCAATAAAAAATAAGTTTTATTAAATTCCAAAAAAAAAAAAATCATTTAAATATTTTATAGATATTTTTTTATATTTGCTTTTTAAAAAATAAATATTTCTAATACAACTTTTAGTTTAAATATTTAAGATGAAATTTATTAGTATTTTTTGAAATCATAATAAGCATAATTATTAATTCAATCTCTTGAAGAATGAGTAATTTTAATGTTTAACATTAAAATTATGAAAGAAAGAGTGTAAAATGTCATTCAGTATATATTGGTTTTATAATAATTAGTATCTAAATAACTAATTATAATTAGATCAATTAAATAATTTTAAATATTGTTGACTAAATTAATAGATATATTCAAAAAATGTATTTTCATAGGCATAAATTAATTAACAAGAAAGAAATTTTTACCAAATTTCTACAATGATAACTTTAAATTAATGTTATCAGTTGTTAGAGCTATTTTTTATTTACCATACTGAAAAAGCTGATTTCTCGTATTGTCGTGTCATGTCACGTATATACATGTCACTTAAAATTGTATTTCTTTGATAAATATTAGAATTTATTTGTAAAAATTTATTTTGAATATTTTATTTTGAAGCATTAATTTACGTTGTAACTTTAATAAAAGCTTTTTTTTTTAAAAAAAAAAGAGCATTTTTCAAACACTTAAAAGAATACCTTTAGAAATATTTTTTTTTCTTTAAGAAAAATGTTTTACTTCCTTATGAAAATAAATGTACTAACGCCATGAGTACTTTTGTATTCAACACCAGAAAGGGTGCTTTCTGTTTCCCACTACCTGTTTCGTTAATCAGTAGCTACATAAAATTACCCCTCGAAGTTTCTGAGTACGGGCGGAGGAAGAAAAGAAATGGTCACCGAAAATGACACCGGAATCCCCCTTTGACGACCTTATCAGGCATTGAGGGAGAATATATTTCCCCTCTTCCGCTGATATAGAAGAAAACATACATTTCAGAGTACGGTTTTTAAAAATCATAATAATAATTTTATTATTAATCCTAATAAAAAGTTATGCATTGCCTCGCACACACATTGAATGATTTTTTTTTGTTTCATTAAATGGTCAAAAATATCATGAATGTTTAAATATAAAATTGAAAACATGAATTAATAAAAATGTATGTATCTATCATTTCAATTGCCTGTATAAAAGAGCGTGAGCTTTGTAAATTTCGTTTTAATAATATTCAGTTAGTTTATTAAGATTGAAGTTCACACATTTATTAGTTTTTCAATAGCGTTTCAAAACGTGAGTCAATAGCAAACAGCCTTTATGTGAACTCCTGACTTAATTAGTTCTTATTCTGTCAGCAAAAATCAAAAGTTTTTAAAGCTAATAACCTATCATGATATAGTTTACAGGTGTCAAGTTGTAATTTTTTTATTTTCCTCATCTTTACATAGATAAAATATTCCTTTCTATTTTCATGATTTCAATATTTTTTGACGTTATTTTAAGTATATATATCCTGATTTTTAACTTCTATATTTTGTTAAATAGCTCTTTTTAATTCCAATTACTTAATGTATTTCGTAATTAAACTGAGATTTCTTTTTTACTTTAAATAAACTTCAAGTTATTTTCTACAAGTAATAATCTATTCTTTAAATTACTTATTGAATTTTAGATATGGAATATCAGCGTTACATCTGCTTGCATCTGATTCCTTCAAAAACTACTTATAATATTTTCCTTTTCATTTGTTCGTGTTCTCTAAGGAAATCAAATATTTAAAATTGATAATCAAAGATTAAGGAGAGTGTTGCAAAAAGGTTTTAATGTAAAAGAGCTTAATATAGTTGATTCGAAAATACCTCTGTATTATACAGTAATAAAATGCTTAATAAAGTTCTTCCTACTGGTTTATAAGTATAGAGGTACACTGAACGTCTATTTGACGGATCTAAAGTATGCCTCTCAAAGTTATTTATAGAAAAGAAAGAAGTCTATTTGAAGTATGCAAAATATGCAGTAATCGGGATGCGCAAGATGTCCAAATCGAAACGTTCGGATTTTAAATGGATGTACTACATTTTTTACTTAATCCATAAAGAAAATTTATACAAAAAGGGAAATAAAAAAATTCTACTTATAGTATCATACTATTTCTATGTAAGTCGCAACAGTGATAAGGAAGATGTTTAATGGATACTCCATATTACTTTTAAAGCAACTAGGAATCCACATAAAATAAAATTTCTCGATTATAACTGAACCGCAAACGGTTATTTTTGCATGAACGAAAACCGGAATTCATATATTTTATTTTAATTTAAGAGGAAAGAAAAAATACAGTTTGAAGTCTTGATTCAAAAAGATTTTCAACTTCAACTTTTTACATAATAAAGATAAGGGGCTTATTTATTGTGGACAGTATGAGGCTTTCTAATTGAGGCATTAGAAGTCCTTTTCCTTGTCTTGGAAGTCTTGGAAGTCTTAGAAGTCCTTTACTATTATTACTTTCTTTTAATGCCAAAATCTCATCTAATGTTTTCTCATTCTTAATATTTTACTATTAGGTTGGTGCGTATGAAATGTCGGATTCTTAAGTGATTGTATAAAACTGCATATCTTTCTTCAAAAGCTGTTTATTCAATCAAAGTATGCTCCATTCGCTTCAATACACTTCTCCCAACGAGATTTTAAAGCGTAGATGCCTGTCTTAAAAAAATTTTGGTCTTTAGAATTAATAAACTCTGATATCGAGTTTCTTAGACTGTCTTCATTTTCATAGTGTTTGCCCCTTAAAAACAGCTCTAAATGCTTGAAAAAATGAAAATAGGTCGGCGAGAGATCCGGTGAATATGGTGGATGCTGCAATGATGAGCATACGTTTAACCGATCCAGCTTATTTCGCTCTGTCAGTGCGTGCGGTACCCACTTGTCCATCTTCTTAACCTTGCCAATCTCAGAAAGGTGTCTCAATAGCGTTGTATGGTCAACTTTCATCCTGATAGCAAGTTCCCTCGTGGATACGGCTGGATCCACTTCCACTAGAGCCTTCAGGTCATCATTCTTCACAGACATTTTGGGTCTTCCGCGCGGCTCATTTTGCAGTGAAAAATCGCCAGTCCGAAATTTTTCGAACCAACGCTGCACTTTCCGATCGTTAACCGTATTCTCCCCAAACGCTTGGTTTATGTTGCGTGCAGCTTTTGCAGCACTATTACCAAGTTTGTACTCATATAAGAAAATGACGCGAATGTCGGCAGAATTCATATCGGCAATAAACTCAAAAGAAATAAAAAGGGAAGACCTTCGAGAAAACCTATTTTGCTGAAATGAGTCTCTGGCAATGGACAATACGAGTATGAATGAGGTTATGCCAAATACAAAAGTATAACGAAAACAGGGAGGAAAACGTCCGCATGTAAAGAGAATCCGACATTTCATACGCACGAACCTAATATTTTCATATCTTTCTTATCAAAAGTATGGCATTTGCTTTACACTTAACAGCACAACTTTTTTAGACAAATCTCGCGTACATAAAATGAATACTCAAAAATAACTTTCATTTATATAAAAGTGAATCTTACAACTTTTATATTTACATTGTTATATCCTCCGTGTTTTTTATAAAAGTATTTTGTTTTCCGACTGAATTCTTCCAAAATAGAAGTCTTTAAAATAACCTCACAAAAGTTAAATATATTCTTAAAAAACAAAATGTTAAAAAATTTTTTAAATAACAAAATAAAAATATCTATAAAACTACCAATATTACACATATGGGTTGTATCTCAGTTCATTATATTTTTTACATTTTCTTCAATAAAGTAAATAAATGTCTAGATGTTTGTAGAAGTATATATATATATATAATATATATATATATATATATATATATATATATATATATATATATATATATATATATATATATATATATATATATATATATATATATATATATATATATACATACATATAATCTCATATAACTTACAAAATAATTTGAAAAAGGACTGACTTTGTTTTAAAATACTGTGTTATTCTCATGAACATGTTTTCTTTCTTATATTTTTGATTTTTATAATAAAAAATATTACTTTTGTAAAAATCTATATTGAATTAATTTCCTCTAATTTTGGGTATAATTTTTGGTATTCTGGTTTCAATATCAGAGTCAGTAATATATTTGATCGGGGAACTATATATATATATATATATATATATATATATATATATATATATATATATATATATATATATATATATATATATATATATATATATATATATATACAGAACAATTTATAGTAATTCAATCCTAAAATCTACTTTTAAATGATAATAACGAATTTAAAGTTAAAATACATATAGCCATTTTCTCAATCCAAACGGCAGGAATCTAACATGCACTATTTACAGAAACCATTTCTGCTATTCATATACATATGCCCTTTTAGTGAGAAAAGGTTCCTTTCTCGACAAAGAAGCTGTTTCCCGCTCTGTCACGAAACAGCGGGATTCTTATGGGGAGAAGATTTTCCAAGAATTTCCCTGTCTTAAGTTACCGTCATGTAAGATGAAAATCAGTTAAGTTTGGCCTTAAAAATATTGGCGTTGTACAGTAATATATATGGTATAGTTAGAGTTGTGGTCAGAGCTTGATTTGCAGAAATTAAAGATAATTTGAATTAAAATTAAAAATTCTAATATGTACGCGTTATTCACATGCTAAAGATCAACAATCATAAAGCTGGATTAAAAAATAATAATTTTTTGAATACTGTGAAAAATTCTTAAGAAATTGCGAATAGACTGTCTTTTGAAATTGTTTGACAATTGCTAAGGTTAGCTGAATTACATATAATCGTTCCAACTCAAAGAATTTTTCTTAGTGCAAAAAAAAAAAAAAAAAAAAAAAAAAAAAAAGCAAATTTTGCTAATTATATTCAATAAAAATCTTTTAAGCACTGCTATATTATATTATATATAGCAGTTTATAACGTCACACTAAAGTAGGAACAGTAAAAATCTGTATTTTCTGAAAAATAGGTTCTTTTGCTGAAAAATTTGTTGTGATATTTTGCTTACAAATCTGTTATTCTTGGAATGAGCAATTTTTTTTAATATTCTTTTATTTGAGAAAATTTAAAATACGTTTTTTTCTATGACACATATAGTGCTGATATTTGTAAAAACTTTGTTCAGTAATTGTTTTTAGATTATATATTCTGGTTTCTCTCCGAAAATGATAATTTTAATGCTGCTGTTATATGCAGCTCAACGATGAATGGCAAAAATTCTTCTACGTTACAGTGGCACAATAATGATATTTATCTCTAATATTAAGTTGTTAATGAAGGTGGCTGACTTATAAATAAAGAAAATGAAATTAACAACTCTTTAAGTGGCTTGTCTATTTTTTCACTCACATTTAATAATTGACATATTTTTTGTGAAAATATAAGAAAACTCTCAAAGCATTTAGGAGATATTTATCATTTTGTAATAAATTTAAATATAAGGTATATTATATTATCTTTTCCAAATCTGCAGTAATTAAAATTTCTTGAATAACATGTTAAAAAAAGATTTCAATTTATTTGATGTTCCTTTTCAAAGAAATCACAAGTAGCAATTTTTTACAGATATGTATATGTGTATCCTTGGACCAAATATTATTTAATAAGAAATTTTATTGCACTTATTTAGGATAGATATATATTATCATAAGTTTCATATATTGCATAAATATATGCTTGATAGGCTTAATACTATAAAATAATTTTACTATTTAGATAAAATTAAGAATTAGAATATCAAAATTATTTATTCAGCTTATTTTATGCGTGAATCAGTAGAGTCCGTATTTTGCTAATATTCTATGCAAAAGATTTCCACTAGTAATCAGCAAAACGAATGGACACTTCCTGTTTGTGAATGACTCAGAAACAGTACGCCGGAAAAAGGGACCACTCGTGATTTAGTTCCCACGGGTTTCCTCAGAAATGAATTGTCCAAAATGTGGTCAGTTTACTTCCTGCCAAACAGCAAGAGAAAGAAAGTTTCAAACTAAAATAACTGGGGTCATACATTCGAGTACTCAAAGTTCTGTGGGCTCTTGATTCAAGTATAATTGCTGCTTTTTATATACAAAAATCGTCAATTCTAAAAAACTATCACCATAAAAGATTTTGGGGAAAAATATAAATCTCGGTCTTTTAATGGAAAGCGTATTTGCATATTTAAGTTTTATATATTTAACAAAGAAGAACAAACAACTCAAAACTTGATAAAGATTTTGACAGCTAATGATTTTTTTAAAAAATATTAAAAACATATTTAATCGGGAGTTTTAAAACTCACTTTATTGGTTTAATAATAATATTCTAATAATTAGATATTTGAAGTGAAATATTTTATTACATTAACATTTTTTACGCACATAAATTTTTTTGTAACTTTTCCCCTTCAGTGAAACATAAATGCTTCGAAATATACATGTGTAGAAATGCAAAATTGAATTAAAGAATATTGAAAAGAAAGTAACTTTATAAACATAATAGAGTTAAATTTGTTTTTTAGTCTATCATTAGAAAATAAAAATATGCATCCAATTTTGCTTACAGCAAGTAAATATTTTTAAATATTATTGACTAAATTAATAGATATTTTCAAAAATTGCATTTTGGTAAGCATAAATTAATTAACAAGAAAGAAATTTTTACCAAATTTCTACAATGATAACTTTAAATTAATGTTATCAATTGTTAAAGTTATTTTTTACAACACAAAAAAGATTATTTTTTGAATTAGAACTATTTTATTGAAATCATAATGCTTATATTAATATTAGAATTCATTTTTAAAAAATTTATTTAATAACTCATAAAAAAACACGGCATAGTGTTTATTTATAAAGTGTATTTCATATATGATAAACCATAAATTATAGCAATCATTAAATATTGAAAAATAAAAGAAGTAAATATTAAAAGTGTGTAAATTAATATATTGTTAAGTGACATTTACTTTGCATGATTTAGAAAATTTCACCTTTCACGGGATTTGTGCAAATGTTTATTGTTTTTCAAATAACAATTGCAAATTTTTATTCTCTCTCCATCATTTTAAATTATATTACAAAATCTTAGTTAAGAATATTCAATTTTGTCTATTCAAAGTAGGAATTTATAAAAATTTGACTTTATGATTGAGAAACTAAATAAATTTATTAGTATTCAGCCAATTTTCTTATACAAAATATATTTAGATTGAATGAATTCTCAAAATTCTGCAAATTTTATAGAAACATTAATTTATGTGGAAACCCTAACAAAAGGTTTTTAAAACAAAAGACAATTTTCTAAAACACTTAATAAAATATCTTTTAAAGCTAGCAGTATTTGATATTTATTAATATCAAATGCCAGTTCATTCCTAAATGTAGTTTAGTGATTTAGTGCGAGTTCGACTGAAAATGATAGCACTTTTCCTTAAAACAGTAACTTCATGGTGACGTTATGTACATCAAACGCAACAAAATGATATTCTCATGCGAAATGAGGAGTAGCACCATTTCCATTCTTTTTTTAAAAAAAAAAAAAAAAAAAAAAAAAAAAAAAAAAAAAAACCAAGATACATATATGAAATGATCATATTCTAGAGCTTTGTGATTGCTTTCATACATGGAATATTTTTATAATACATGAAATATGAGTCCCCCATTTCTGTGTAATATGAAGTCTTCAAAAAATACAGGAATGTCAAAATGGAGGATGAACAAAACTTAAGTGTAAATAGAAAATTTGATGCAGATGCTGTTAATTTGAAATTAGAAACATGTATGGTCAGAAAAAAATCAAGAAAATTTATTTGTCTTAATCATTATATAATTGACTGTAAAGAGGAATAAAAAATTATTAAGTATGAACATCAGTTCAAATTTTCTTGAAAACTTATAAATTTTAAAGTGATAGCATATATAATAGAGATGGAATGAAAGCAAATCCATTGAAATAATCCGAAAAACCGGATTCAATGAACTAATCTATGTTTTTAGACCATCGAAAAGAAAAAATACGTTTTTGTTTGTTTGTTTAGATAAATGTGTTTACCATTTATTCTTATTCTCTGAAGTTAAATTCTGCTTGCTTATCTTATGCGAAAAAATATTGCAATAATTTCAGAATCATGTCTCATTCGAGCAGCAAATAAGAATTATATTTATATTTCAAATTTGTAACGCATGTTATTTGTTTGATTTCATTTAATATCGACTTTTGCTTATAAACATAAAGTAAATATGATATTTTGCATGCAAGCATAAACATTTTGCAGATTTGGATAGAAAGCTGAGAAAATATTTTAAATATCATTTCGTTGAAAAATAAATGGTTTTTAAGTTTTTTTTAACCAAAATAATAATTACACTATAAGTATAAATATGCACTTTCATTATTTACAAAACAGACAACTGGTATTTTTGGTCCCTTTTATTTAACATATATATATATATATATATATATATATATATATATATATATATATATATATATATAAGCGATATACCCCAACACTCAAACATCATGATTAGTTTTGCAGATGACACTTCCATTCTATCTATTGACTCTGACCATAATATTGACTCTGACCTTAAGAGCAGAATTATGAACAATAGAACGTAAGAGATGATGAGGTGAGGATACAATTTTTGAATAATAATTAAGAGACAGGTCTAAGAGTAACTGAAGGCAGATTAAATATAGATTATTGATGAGTAATATGTGAAAGGAATCAGAACATATCTTTACAGCAGAGTGATGAAATGTGTCCAATCTGCCTAAATTCTATTCTAAGACGGAAAACACAGACGGCTATCCATTAACAACACAGCCGTAGTCAATGGGTGATAAAATTAATGGCTGGTACATTTAAAAGAGTGATTTGTGATCTGTACTCCAAAATGTAATCGGAATTGCCTAACAGATATTATAAGAAATAGCCAACAATTCTTCCACAAATGTAAAATTTGAGAAAGGAAAGTTAATTTTCTATCGAAAATTATTCCAAGGAATTTTATATTATCAATCACAGGAATAAGTCTTCTGTTTAAGAGAAGCAAAAGATCATGGTAAATATTAGTTTTCTTGCAGAAATGATCACAGCAACACTTGCTAGGAAGTAGACTAAAACCATTCTGTGCACATCAAGTAGCAAGATTATTTACAATTTATTCATTTGTATGCCATTTAAATACATATTTGATCTAAGAAATTCATATTATATGAAAGAAATTTTTAAGTTGTCAACATGTAAACTAGAATGAACAGAAGATAATTGTTGTAGGATGTTGTTGATGAAAAGATTAAAAATGGTTAGTACTTATGGACATTGCGATCTGTACAAACATTTCTAGGCATTTACATTTGAATATTTTTTTAATTTCTTTTTATATATTTAATTCTAACTAAATATAAGAAAACGCATTCTCTTGATTCTGCTTAAAAACAAACACTCCTGAAACTGCCCATTTTACAAGATTTTCTATACGTCAGGTGGTTTTGAAAGTGTCTTTGAATTTTCACACTGCTTCCTCAGTGATTTATGATTACTCACTTACAGGAAGTAATCAAGGCATATTTTAATTCCTTTCTTTATCCCCGCAGGGATTTAAAATATAAAAAAGCTGAAAATGTCATTTTCGATAAAATTTACGGATTACTTAAATATGTAAATTTTCATCGTATTTGGGAACAATTAATTAACTTTAATTTTGTGTATTTGCCCCGAAAATTATCTTAAATAATAAAATAGGTATGGGATAGTATACTTATATATATATACTCCCAGAAATAAAATATATTTTCTTTACTATAACTGATAAATATGGTTTGGAAATTAAATCAGGGAAAGACGATTGGAATAATGAAAATTTGAATCAAATGAGCAAATTAATATGATTAACAAAAATTATCTTGTTATTTAGAAAAACTAAAACAGAATAATGGTGCAAAAAATTAATTTTGAAATTTGAATATTATTAAAAAAATTCAAGAAAAGTGTTAATTTTAAAAATGGACATATGGGTATCCATATTTAAATATTAAAATTTAAATTGAATAATGACTTGTTAGGAAAATATATAAGAAAAATGGATTAACTGATTTAATAGAAATGAAACTAAAATAGTTTGAACTAATAATTCCAAATGGAATCCAAACAATTGTACCGCACATGTATATCAAGATATATATTTCTTCCTTGAAGATTTCAATATGAATAAATTTATTGCATTTACTGATTGTGTATATAAAAATTGCAATCAGTTGAATGTATGAGGTTTTCAACACAAAATATGTTGAATTAATTGTTTATTCAATTAAAATTAATTGAATAGAGTCTCAGTTAAATTATATTTCTTGTTCAGTTTTTACATTTTAATGAGGTTCTCGTTAGCCTGTATGTATGTGATGCCCTCGATTGCCTGTATGTATATGATGAGCTCGTTTGCCTGTGTGTATGTGATGAGCTCGTTTGCCTGTGTGTATGTGATGAGCTCGTTTGCCTGTGTGTACGTGATGCCCTCGATAGCGTGTGTATACACACACGCTCCATGGCCTCCATTGCCTGTGTGTATGTGATGCCATCGATAGCCTGTGTGTATGTGATGTCCTTGATTTCTGATATGTATATGATTTGAAATAAGAAATTTTAATGTATGAAACAAAAATTAATTTTTATATTTATAATTCAGTGGACTGGTAAAGTATACAGTAAAATCCTTTCATAAGAGTTTATAATAAGAATGTAACGTAATGATATTATGTGTTGAAAATTTCTGAACAAATTTAACTAAAAACGTTTTGTAAATTTTCATTTAACATAAATTTTAATTCTTTAATTATTTATTTATAAATAAATAAATAAATGTTAATGAAAAAGCAGAAAAATATAAATATATTTACATTTTATTTTTAAAAATGTAATTTGAACAAAACATAACACAGTCATTAATATTAAAGTGTAAATTAAAAACTGTATATCTAATTAAGCAAAATTAAAATTATACTTCTTATTATAGCATTTGGAATTTTTTCAAATGAAGAAAATTTTTCAATACTTATAAGTGAAAAAATATATATAATTAACATTTATAATATCTGGTACATTTAATAAAATTAACTTTTTATTAAAAGAAAAAATATATTTAATTAATTTAAAAAAATTCCTTTACTTCTCAAAAGGTCTGCTATTCCTTAAAAAACAAGCCATAAAATTTTAGGTAATTAAGTTTATTTAAATTTTTAATTTACTTATTTTTTTTAAAAACATAATAATAATTATACTCATCTACTAATGTACTAAAGAACTAAATATATGAGTTTTTATGAAATTATCACAATGAACGATATTATTAGAAAATATTTGACATACACAATGTACATTTTTTCGGTTGTCTGAGGACACACTCACAACCCGGATTTTACCGGACCACCGAGGACGTCACATTTTACAAGATACACACTTTTGATACACACATACACAAGTTTAATGCACAAGGTGTAAACCGAGGACCCTTTTAAATGTCAACAAAAATGATAATTAAAAAATAAAAATATATAATTTAGACTTAAAACAAACAAAATCAAACAGAGGTCTTTCTTAAATTTCAACAAAAATTAAAATTCAAGATGAAATTATGCAATTTCTACACAAAAAAAGGAAAATCAATGCGAGGACGTCCTCGGATCTGCAGACGCCCTCGGTTAGAAGGTGTGTATACACACTATTGTCCCCCCTTTCCACCTCTTGCGAACACACACACACACACACACACACACACACACACACACACACACACACACACACACACACACACACACACACACACACACACACACACACACACACACACACACACACACACACACACACACACACACACACACACACACACACACACACACACACACACACACACATATATATATAATTTGTTATGTGGTTACCTCCTTATCTCTTCGTTAATTTAAAGATTATTGAATAGGCAGATTTTCTAGAATGAATAAGTTTATTTTTACATGAACATTTCGTAGTGTGACGACCAAACATAACATCTGTAGCATGTCTGCTTGATAGGAGAGCTCAACCCGAAAAAGCCTCGAGAGAACATAGCACTTCAGAAGGCTACAGCATACTGGTCACTCATTGGTTGAGAATAGTGGCGTGATGTAACATCATCGGTATGTTCGACATTCCTTAACCATATTTGGTAATGTGCATTTTGGAACAACATGGGTGGTGTAACTCTTACATTTTATTAAAAAGGGCCATTTATGCAACAAAAAGGTACAAATTACCGGATTATATGTATATATATATATATATATATATATATATATATATATATATATATATATATATATATATAATAGAAAAATAATTGAACAAGGAAAATTTTATTTAGGTCCTTACACAATTAAATTTTTCAATATTATTTTAGCTTTCTATAATGTACTTTTAATAAATTTGAATTAAATTTCATACAAAGTTAGTGTTCTATAATTATGAACAATATTCAAATGATGACATCAACGCTGAGCTATCATTTTTACTTATAATAAGATTTAAATATAGGATTAATGGGATCAATTGGATATGTTGACATGCATGTGCTATATCCAACAGAAGTCTCAAATGATTCAAGATCGGACACACTATAACAGAGTCACTTTAATTATACTTTTGTTAACCACCCTTCCGAGATCAGGTGCATAATATTCCAAATGATGACGAAGAAGTAAACTAATTTTATTCATATGAATGATTACTTAAAACTAAGTTCATTATCAGAGTTTAAGGCAAGTAAATTACAGCTAATCAATTTAACTTAGTTGTTTCCCTAAGATTCTTTGTCATGAGGATTTATTCTTTTCCAATATTTGGTTTAGAATGGATTTCGAGTAAATAATGGACTCATATTGGAATTGGGGAAGCGCAACCATGAGCTATAAGATGAATCATTTGTCTGCTGATGGATTTGGAACATTAATCAATTAGCTTTTACCTATCTATCTTTTTATATGAAAATATGATTTTCATTTTACGCTTTGCTTCACACATTTCCTAGGGTTTTTTATATGAAAGACAAAAGATCTTGTATATCTCAAGAGTTATTGAAAAATATAAATTTTAAATAAACTAAATTATAATAGATGACTGCCGACCAACTCGTCTAGTGGTCAGCGTGCCTGACTACGGATAAGGAGGTCCTGGGTTCGAATCCCGGTTCGGGCATGGATGTACTTTCTCTCTCTATCTGTCCTGTCTTTGTCCTTTCCTTGTATGAATGAGGTGTGAATGGTTGCCTACCCTATAAACGGGTCCCTATGGCATGTGTGTACTGAGGAAGTCGGACTCCACACCAAAATATGATTCAGTTGGAAAAAGTGGAGCAGCGACCCTATGTTGCCAGCCTAGCTGGCACACGACAATGAATGAATGAATAATAGATGACTGGATGCAAACAATGTTTTTTAGTGGGTAATATTATTAAATTTCAATAAAAATTCATATAGAATTAGTGCTACTCAAAGAAAATTTGTCAGTATAATTAGGTATTTTAAATTAGAGTTATTGTAAATAGAAAGGAACAGATTACTTATAAGACTGATATGGCAGCATGTTATTCCTTGTAGGGTAGTATTGTATTACACATTATGGAAGCAATGTGTAAATTCAATTGTATTTAACAACTTGAATATCAAATTAAGTCATTGAGGTGTATGAAATTGTTTAAAAATGGTCAAATACTTCGAAACAACTTGCTGTTCTTTGAACCGTAATGCCATCAAAGCAAGATATTTCTTTCAATGTACATAATAAATCCAATCATTGCATTATTCGTTAAAAATATACTAGGTTTAATGTACCATTTAACCAAAAAGCTTAAACTAAAAACTTTCTAAATCAAGATAATAATTTTGTATTTTAGACTAACTAAGATGCAGATTTATAAATTGTAAAAATTATCACTTGTATCGAAATGACAACTTTTAATTTGTGATAATGAATAATAATGTTTCAGTTGATATATTAAGATTTATATAAACTGGATACTAAATTAGCAAAGATATTTGCGATGTCAAATTATTGAGAAATCATGTATTGCCACTCACTTGATCGATAATTTGAAATTAATATATCACCTTTGACGTGATCAAAATCAGATTTTTCTATCAATGAAGTAATAAATTCATTTTTATTTGTAAATAATAAACCATGCGAGATATTATACTAAGCAAAATTTCAAATTATTATTCCACCTGTCAAGGTATCAATTTTACTTTTTTTGTTCGATTTTATAAATAAATTTACATGAAACGAATGTCGAATTGAATAAAATAATGGCATACATAATGGTAATCTCATAGAGTTAACGTAAGCTAAATTTTAGCTATAAAATTGAAATATTAAGTTATATAATAATTAATTTCTAATGTAAGTTTTTAAGCAATGATCTTGACAAAAAATGATGTTTGCTTGTTATATGAATGAAATTTTATCATTGCATTATTTTTTATTTTATAAGGATAGTATGTTTAAGTTGGCACATTTATTTCAGAGGAACAAATCAATTGAGCGCGATGAAAAAATACATTCTCTCCCACTAATAAGGTTTGTTTACCATCTTCCATAAGGAATATCCTGTTTTCTGCCAGAATGTCAGAGTTGTGTGATATCAGCTATATCATCTAATCAGCAGACTTCTGCGGTGAGCATGAAAGTCATTCATATTTGATAGCAAAACTATTTTGATAACTTTAAGTAGTATTTATGTCCTTCGATAATTATCAAGATCAAAATACCCGTCTTTTAACACTTTGTATTTATGCACCGATATTACTCTGCCCGCGCACCGGATAAAGCTGGAAATTGTGTATGTTGATGTGTTATTTGAGCCTTCAGATCTAGAATCTCCCCTCAAAAATGTGCTTTTAAGAGTTTTTTAAAAGGAGAATAAAATGTCTTTGACACGTACATATCTGATGATGATTTCAAGGAGGAAATAATCTTGCATGGTTATGCAATAAAATTGAGCTATCTATAAACTGCAAATCAATGTATTATTTGCATAGAGGGGAAAAATGTATAAAAGAGAAAATCGTTTTTATGTAATAAACTCTGATGGCAGCGGATTTATTACATAAAACAATTACATAACAGATGTGATTCAGAAAATAATTTTAATTATAAAGATTAATTTCTTTTGATTTTCAGAAAAAAATCATAAAAGTTACTAAACAGGAAAGAAAGAAAAGAAAAATGTTCTAAAACTGTCAAAGTTGAATATATATATATATATATATATATATATATATATATATATATATATATATATATATATATATATATATGCATATATATATATACATATATATATATGCATATATATATATATATATATATATATATATATATATATATATATATATATATATATATATATATATATATATATATATATATATATATATATATATATATATATATATATATATATATATATATATATATATATATATATATATATATATATATATATATATATATATATATATATATATATATATATATATATATATATATATATATATATATATATATATATATATATATATATATATATATATATATATATATATATATATATATATATATATATATATATATATATATATATATATATATATATATATATATATATATATATATATATATATATATATATATATATATATATATATATATATATATATATATATATATATATATATATATATATATATATATATATATATACATATATATATATATATATATATATATATATATATATATATATATATATATATATATATACATATATATATATACATATATATATATATATATATATATATATATATATATATATATATATATATATATATATATATATATATATATATATATATATATATATATATATATATATATATATATATATATATATATATATATATATATATATATATATATATATATATATATATATATATATATATATATATATATATATATATATATATATATATATATATATATATATATATATATATATATATATATATATATATATATATATATATATATATATATATATATATATATATATATATATATATATATATATATATATATATATATATATATATATATATATATATATATATATATATATATATATATATATATATATATATATATATATATATATATATATATATATATATATATATATATATATATATATATATATATATATATATATATATATATATATATATATATATATATATATATATATATATATATATATATATATATATATATATATATATATATATATATATATATATATATATATATATATATATATATATATATATATATATATATATATATATATATATATATATATATATATATATATATATATATATATATATATATATATATATATATATATATATATATATATATATATACATATATATATATATATATATATATATATATATATATATATATATATATATATATATATATATATATATATATATATATATATATATATATATATATATATATATATATATATATATATATATATATATATATATATATATATATATATATATATATATATATATATATATATATATATATATATATATATATATATATATATATATACATATATATATATATATATATGTATATATATATATATATATTATTAATTTTTTAGGATAAATGCTTATTAAATGACAAATTTAATCATTATTGACAGCTCATTTCTAACTGATTTTGACTGTGCCTTTTAAAATTGTAATGTTTGTTTAGAAGCTATTAAATCTTTTAATTTAATAACATCAGGTTATATTCAAGTTTTGAATTACTCAAGCCAATTCATTAAACAACACAGGTGCCATATCTAACGACCGCCATCATCAAGGTTATTCCAGTTTTCTATGACATTTAAAAACGTTGACTAAGTAAAATGAACTTCAATCCAGTTGTTTACATGTGAGTATCGAAAAGGATTGAGTAAATGCGTTACGTATAATTACGTCTTGATTTTGTTTAGTTTGTCAAATCATGTAAGGGAATACACGTAATGGAATTTTTAATACCTAACGAATTTCTGTCATATTTTTTTAATATTGCAATGAAAATAAGGATGATTACAGTGAAGCAATTAAATTATCCTTTCATTTAAAAAAGAAAAATAATTTCAATAAATTGTTTGCGCAATAATAGTCATTGATAAGTGAATAGAAAACTTAATCTGGTTTCGTTAGAATATACTTTTGTTTTGGTCAAATAATTTTCGTTTTTGTTTTACAGAATTTTTTTTTTAACTTTCAGCAATAATGTATTTTTCGTATTAAATTGCTGATACAAAATGCATCAAATCCAAAAAGATTATGTAGGATTGTTCGCTTTTGGAGAAAATTATCATTAAATTCTAAGAATTAAGGAGGAAAAAATTTCCATAAAAACTTTAAGGAAGCATCATCTTAGATTTATCTAATCAAGACAAATTAGAATTTATTTATTATATTATATTTCCATAGCACTATTATTTATGAGTGTAGACAATGACAAAATAATGTCGAAAATGTATACCGCTCTCAAGTAAAAATGTCGAGCCTAAATTGTTAATTTCATTTCAACCTTTTACTGCAGAGTTTTTAAAGCTTTTTGATCTGAAGAGCACACAATATTTACTGAAATTTTATATATCAGATAAAAAATGGGTATATCAGACTTGCATATAGTGACATTTGTTTATTTCTGAAATGTGTATGGGAAATTAGCAGTGCCGATGTTATTGTTAAATACACTTAAATAAAGCTAAGATACATTTATTCCTTTTCTAGGAACAATGCCATAAATATTGATCAAAGAATGAATGAACGCATATAGAAATACGTTAGTCAAAAAACTGCCGTTATAAAATAATGCTTGAAGTTCAGCTTTAGTGAAAATCACCAGGATTCAGAAACTGACAGAGATTCCTCTCTGGTTTTGAATTCTGGTGGTTTCAAGAATCCAAACTTCTTCATTATATTGAAGAATGATAACTTGAAACTCTAAAAAGATCGATACGCGTTTTTATTTACGGAGAAGCATTTGAGAAAACTGTGAAATATGGCTGATTTTGTTTCATAATAACGGATGTTTCAACATCACAAATACCATAATGCAAAAGTTCTGCCCACTAAACTATAAGGAACTCGAGTATTCTTCTTAGAGTCCTAATTTTTCCCATGGCATTTTCATGTCTTCAGTTTAAGAATATTATCAGGTATACCGCATTAGTGATTACACTTCTATTTTCCAAGTGGAGTTACTCTGCATTAATCTTGCTGTTAAAGATGCCATAAGCAAGCCTTTTCAAAAATTTTTAATTTGTAGTGACTCGATGTCATCCCTACTGGCTCTACAAGATGTAACTAGTTTTGAAAAACTTATTGTAGAAGTCCAGACTTCAATTAATAAGTGTGATATCAAAAATATTTCTTTTACCTTCTCCCATGTCAAGGGTCATAGTGGTGTGTATGGAAATGAAAGAGCAGATTTTATGGCCAAATCTTCTCCTTCACTTCCAAATAAACTCGATACCTGCTTACCCAAATCTTTTTTCAAAACCACAACCAAGAAGAAGATTATCACAGAATGGAACTCAGGCTTCGTTTCTTCTCCTAATTGTAAGTGGACAAAATCTTTTTTCCCTTCAGTTCCCTGAAGAATTAAGAACTACTGGTTTTACGCTGACTTTGATAATTACGCAATTTCTCACTGGACATGGGAAATTCAATAGTTATCCATACCGTTTCCACATTAAAAACAGTGAGGTGTGCATGTGCAACTCTGGGAGTGACAACCCTTCTCACATTCTTCTTGAATGCCCATCTGTTTCAGAAGTAAGGAACGAGATTTGTAAAGACTTAAATAGCAGGTGGCCCCCGATTATGGTGGACCTAGTTAAGAAAGAGAATTTTGAATTTCTTATAAAATTTATCCATGCTGTTATCTAACTCCTTTTTCATCTTTATATACTCTGTTTTTCTTTCTCTCTGCCTTCTTTTATTATTATTTTTTTCATTTCATGATTTATTTGGATTTGTTATGTAGTACATTTGTTGTACCTTCTGGCCCAGTGTGGTATTCTTTGGTGCACAGGGACATATTTTTGTTTTCCCAAATAAAAAGTTTAAGAATATTTCTTTAGAAATATCGAGATGGTTACAGTTAATTGAAAAAATGTAGGAGAAAAGGAATTTTACTTAACAGATATCTTCAACCTCACGATGAAGTAAGATGATTGATTGTCGACTTTATATATATACTTGGATTTAAACTTCTATATCCACCTTTTTTTAATAGGAACCTGCAAAAATAAAGTTTACAAAATAGGAAGAAAAGTATCTTTTTAATTCATACTGTCTATATTAACAAAATAATACATATTTTGATGCGATGTAATTTTTCTTAGATTTCTTTAGGTGTTTGTCATAAGAAAATGGAGCACTAACTATTATTTTGATTATTTTTTTCAAATTTTACTGTAAGGGTCTTTCCAAAGAAAGAAAAAATATTGTCTAATAGAATCTTTAAAAAATGTAGTTTAAAATAGTTTTAAATCAAGTAAACTTTTCCATTAGATGGCATTCACTATTATTGTGAGAATTGTAAGAATATAAAAAAACTAGAAACATATTTGATAAAAAAATCTTTATAAAAATATTGCCCTTTTGCTTTTATTCTGTAAATTTTACTTTTCATATATTTATATTTTTATTAATTTAATTATAAGTTCTTTTTCCGCTAAATTATAATCGTATCAAATTAAAAGTGAATTGTAATTGAATTGCTGTAATAGGTTTTAGAACGAAACTATTCAACAAACAATTAAAATCATAAAATTGATAAACAGGCACTTGTCCACTCGTGCAGGATTCAAAACTGAGGAAATTTTGTGCGAACAATTGTAAATATTTATTTTTACTGAAGGAAAAGGACAATGGCTGTAAATTTAGTTTCACAACAAGCAGCTGTATAAAATAGAAATTATAGGCGACACATGGAAGTTAAAATACCATTAAATGCGAATATTCTGACTAAATTTTATTAAGTTCTGCAAACAAGATATTTTGTAGGCAATAAATATGGGACGACATGTCGCCAGTTAACAAATACCATTTTCAACTGAATTGTTATAGAATATTCTAAGGAAATAAATTGTTCGATAATAAAAGGACAATAAATCTTCTTCAAACACGTATGACTTATGTATCATCCTTTCCTGAATTCCTCGTTGGAAGGATTAATAATTTTTAATTTTACAATTTATACACATGTCGTGAAAATTTAGTTGATGCCCAATATCTTTTGTACAAATTAACAAATCATAGTCTTACATAAAGCATATTTCAATTCTGTTCATTTAACATCGCGAAGTGGATAGCCCACCTCTTAAAAGTTGTAGTATACTTTAGCATTAATTGTATTTTGATACTTTACCACCTTTTTTTTTATCAATAATACTAAATAGTACATGCATAACATGGAAAGCATAACAAATGCATAACGCTAAGCATAACATATGCATAACGCTGAACCGTTCTAAAAACCACACACACACATGCACACAGATTGACGTCTTCCTTTTCACTGTCTCAAAAGTGACAATATTGAATCTGTAAACTTCTAAATCAATTACTTGATCATTATTATAACTAGAGATTGAGGTCTATTGATTATGACATCAAATTTTAGTGGTATTGTGTTGTGATAACTGTAGTTACTAGGGTTGGCTCACTGTGCCATAGTGTTAGGAATTATAAGCAATAAACTAAATTGCTCTCACGTTCTACTTATACTATCTTAAGTTACTGATAATTTTTATAGAACAATAAAATAAAAATTATGTCGAAAATTATTATTTTGTATAACCATTATGAGTAATAATGATAATCTGTAGATATTATGGCATTAAATCTTAAAGATTCCAAAAATATGTTGAGAATTACTTTCTTTCGCAACCTCAATTCGACATCGTTATTCTCTGATCGAATAGCAAATAATAAGTCACGCGCCATCCCAGGAATACCTGATGAACAATACTTCTCAAGACTTTGCAAAGTATGAAAACAATAAAATTTGTCAATTGAAGAGGGTTATTACTTTCCAAGAAATACTTAGATGCTGTGGCCTGGTTTGATGGGGCGTCGTTCTTATTATCGGAAGGTAGTGAGTTCGAATTTCAGTTTAACCGAAGATCCATCGTGTTCACTAATGGATGTTGGGACATGTTAAAACTGGGCTTGGTCGCAATGTCTTCTAAGTGAAATGATACCTCTGGGGTGGTAGGCCAAGTATTTGAGGTCTTCTGCTTGGTTATTGCTTCAAAATCAGGAAGAATCCACCCGACTGCTTCTATGTAACTGGTAGAGCCCAACTCAGGGCTGGGTATAGGGAAGCAGGCTGGTGCAACAGTTTTCCAAGAAACATATAAGCGAACAATACTTTGTTTGAAATTCATTATTCGTGGAACAGAGTTACAAAACTTATAATTTAATTAATGATATGACTTTTTTAAGATCTAAGTACAGAAGGGGCCTGGTTCTCTCACTTTGACACTCAATAGTATTCGCCCCGGACCATCACAACGCACGTTGATATATTCATAAGCTGAATTATGCACCCGATATCCTTTGACTGGAATATTTTGGCTTTCTCATTTTGACACCCAATAGTATTCGCCCCAGGCTATCACACCGTACGTTCATATATTCACAAGCTGAATTATGCACCCGATATCCTTTGACTGGAATATTTTGGCTTTCTCATTTTGACACCCAATAGTATTCGCCCCAGACCATCACACCGTACGTTCATATATTCATAAGCTGAATTATGCACCCGATATCCTTTGACTGGAATATTTTGGTTCTCTCATTTTGACACCCAATAGTATTCGCCCCAGACCATCACACCGTACGTTCATATATTCATAAGCTGAATTATGCACCCGATATCCTTTGACTGGAATGTTTTGGCTTTCTCATTTTGATACCCAATAGTATTCGCCCCAGGCTATCACACCGTACGTTCATATATTCATAAGCTGAATTATGTACCCGATATTCTTTGATTGGAATATTTTGGCTTTCTCATTTTGACACCCAATAGTATTCGCCCCAGGCTATCACACCGTACGTTCATATATTCATAAGCTGAATTATGCACCCGATATCCTTTGACTGGAATGTTTTGGCTTTCTCATTTTGATACCCAATAGTATTCGCCCCAGGCTATCACACCGTACGTTCATATATTCATAAGCTGAATTATGCACCCGATATCCTTTGACTGGAATGTTTTGGCTTTCTCATTTTGATACCCAATAGTATTCGCCCCAGGCTATCACACCGTACGTTCATATATTCATAAGCTGAATTATGTACCCGATATCCTTTGACTGGAATATTTTGGCTTTCTCATTTTGACACCCAATAGTATTCGCCCCAGACCATCACACCGTACGTTCATATATTCATAAGCTGAATTATGCACCCGATATCCTTTGACTGGAATATTTTGGCTTTCTCATTTTGACACCCAATAGTATTCGCCCCAGGCTATCACACCGTACGTTCATATATTCATAAGCTGAATTATGCACCCGATATCCTTTGACTGGAATGTTTTGGCTTTCTCATTTTGATACCCAATAGTATTCGCCCCAGGCTATCACACCGTACGTTCATATATTCATGAGCTGAATTATGCACCCGATATCCTTTGACTGGAATGTTTTGGCTTTCTCATTTTGATACCCAATAGTATTCGCCCCAGGCTATCACACCGTACGTTCATATATTCATAAGCTGAATTATGCACCCGATATTATTTGACTGGAATATTTTGGCTCTCTCATTTTGACACCCAATAGTATTCGCCCCAGGCTATCACACCGTACGTTCACATATTCATAAGCTGAATTATGCACCCGATATCCTTTGACTGGAATATTTTGGTGCTTATTGCTCAGATTAAAACTGCACTCATTTAATAAGATGTATTATCTATCAGCAATACACATAAAGAATTTCATTGACTCCTTAACTGTCAATAAATTCCTACTTTGAGGAATCTTTTTAAGTAGATTATGTTGTAGCAGACATTGATGAAATGTTATATATTATGATATATATGTAATTCACACCCTAATGCTTTTCTAATATACTAGAACATTCAGAGATGACCAAATATGCAAGGCTCATGAAAAATCACATTATGTGATGTAGTTTACTGGAATTGTTTCAACTTGTTTCATAATTAATTTTTACTATAAATAAAAAAATGCGAGTATGAAGGTAAATAATATTACTGCAGTTACAAGAATTTGTGAAAATTGCTGTGTAAATCAAAATATTTATTTTTATTAACTGATATATTAAAAGCAAATTTTGCTTAGATATCTATTAAGAGGATAATCTTGTTCTTTAAATTTCAAAAATATTAAGATTATTTAATATTAGCTGCATGTGACGCTCAGTGAAAATGGCGACTTTAAGACTAAAAAACCGTGATTGACAATATGATTCCATTCGCGATATTTAATAGATTAGAAAATTTTCAACCTTATAGCATTTTGCGTTATTTATATTAACAAATCAAGAGTCAAATGTTTATATGCACGTTATAGAATATATTTGCCGCCCAACTTGTCTAGTGGTCAGCGTGCCTGACTGCGGATAAGGAAGTTCTGGGTACGAATCCCGGTTCGGGCATGGATATACTTTCTCTATCTATCTATCCTGTCTTTGTCCTTTCCTTTTATGAATTAGGTGTGAATGGTTGTCTACCCTATAAATGGGTCCCTATGGCATGAATGTACTGCGGAAGTCGGACTCCACACCAAAATATGGTGCAGTTGGAAAAGTGGAGCAGCGCACCCCATTGTTGCCAGCCTAGCTGGCACACGACAACAACAACAGAATATATTTACCACAGATTGCACAATCGATTCGGAAATTTTGAGAATATTCTTCAACCAATATAAGAGTGAAAGATTTATACTAATCATTTGCCAATTTTTCTCTAAATCTCACAATTTTTAGTTTCCTACAATGTTCATTCAATTTGTGCTTCCCGTTAGAATCATCACCATAAACAGTAGTAAAATGTTAAAAGATATGTGAATGGCCAGTGATCTGATCTCTAAATCAACAATATATTCTTTGCTGTTTGAACTTATTTTTTTTTTAAAAAAAAGTAACCATGAATAACGAACCAATCAATAAAATATTCTTGCTGTGATTGAATCCAAACCATACGAAGATGAATATCTCAATCCCGAGTGACAACAAAATGTATAAATAAGATTGCACATTAGTTTTCGTTGTTGTTTCTAATGTCCCATCTGCTCTGACGAAGTCAGACCAATGAATCAATGGAACCGTTTGCTTAATGCAGTCAGATGCAAGAAGGAAATTGATATTCTAGCAGGTAGTGGCATATATATTGAAACCCCTCACACCAATTTGACTCTTTCTCATCGTAATCCCAATCACTGCTCTGTCTTCAGAAGTGAATTGATTGCAATAGACCTGGGACTAGAAGCTATTCTTTCTGAAGAGGATTATGGTGACCTATGGATCTTGTCTGACAGCCGTAGTTCTCTCCACCATCTTAGTAATTGGCTTCTTGTAGGCGACAAGATCAGCAACTCTATTCTGCTTAAATTAAAACTCATTTCACTTAATCATGATGTTCACTTGCAATGGATACATTCACATGTGAATCTCCACGGGAATGAAATGGCCGATAATCTTGCTAAGGAGGGTTGCAGGATTTCAAATACTCCCTCTTCCACACTTACTTTTCTGGAGTTATACTCCCGGGAAAAATCAACAATCTCGGAGGAGTGGAAAACACCCCTCACCCATAATTGGTACAAGGGATCAAAACCGGGTTTGTCCCTTGACCTCCCGTGTGACAGACGTACCCGGACTGTTCTCTCAATACTTGCTAGCGGTCATATTAAGTGCCTCACTTTCAACGAGGGCAGGAAAACTTTCGTCACCTGCACCAAGTGCCAAAATCATCAGGCTTCTCCTGAGCATCTTTTGGATTGCATGGGTCTCTCTAGGGAGGATCTCTTAAGCAATCCTCCTTTAGTCTTCGACTTCCTTACAGTCAACGAACTCGTGGATCTAGTCTGACTCCATCAGACATCGAGGATAAGCAACAACAACAACAACAGATACAAGAAGGGGGTGGTTGTGGATATCCTCCAAGTCCAGTCCAAGATGTGTTGAGTTGTTGCCTGCTCCTGCCGGCATTTAGGACAAAGAGGAAACTTCTTCATAGGAGTAAATAGCAGCTTCTGTCTTTCAAGGATTGGAGCATCATGAGGTAGAAGTCTGTCATAGCTCCATGCCTGTTAGTCTTAGCTGGGGATAATGGAGTGACTTTCTAGGCTTGGATGACCCTAACTGGAGTGTATACTCCCGACGTACATCTCTCATTCCTCCCGCCGAGCTGGCAGCCGAATGGTTAGCGCTCTTGCCTTCGGTTCAACAGTTCGTGGGTTCGAATCCCACCTTGGGCATGGATGTTTGTAGTGGTTCGGAATCCACTTTAAGCCGTAAGTCCCGGTCTAATTAGCCTTCGTGTACAAAAAATGACCGTTGAGCAACAAACAAACAAACAAACTCTCATTCCTTCCAGGAATACCCTCTGTCACGATGAGACCACTAACAACACTAAGGGGGCATATTAATATTAGATTTTAGTGGTTTTTTTGAGAGTAAAATAGGTGTGAAAACCAGTTTAAGAGAAAAATATAGCCCTGATTTAATTTAAATAATGAAAAAAAGCATTTATTTGATGCTTCATTTGTATGCATATAAATGAAGAGATACTTATCTTATATAATAGCTTATATGTGTTTATTTTCTCTTCATTCTTGGAAGATGTCTTTTTTTTCCAACGGCGGGCACTTGGGTGACGAACCCTATGCCACAACAAGGCCAGAAATTGCTATTCATTTGTCGTTACCCATTGGGCACCTGTGAACCAAGTCACGGAGGCGAGTAGCATTGACCGCCCCATACCAACACAAACCCGTTTATAGGGTGGGCCACATTCATACATCTTCACAGATGAAAGGACAGAGAAACACAGAGAGAACAGAGAAAGAAAGTAACATCCACGCCCGAACCGGGATTCGAACCCGGAACCCACAGCTCAGGAATCAGGAACGCTAACCACTCAGCCATCGATCGGCAAGCTGATGTTTCATTTTTATTGAAAGCAATTACTAAACTATTTTTTACTTATTACGCTGACAGAAATAAAAAAAAAACTAAATGTATATGTATATACAAATTTTGGTCTTATATTTCATACAAATATTATATATTTTAAATATACTTTTTTGAGGCATTTTCTCTTTTTTTGATAAAATAAAATTCACAAAAACTTCTTTTATATTATTAGCAAATGGCACTTTTAAATAATATACATTTTTTATAAACTATTAGCTCTTTCAAAGGAAATTTAAAGCAGAAAACATACAATAAAATAAAATAAAATTTAATTCGCAAATTGATGTAATAAATTGTGTTTATAAATTTGTGTATATAGAAGAAAAATAAATTTTAAATCTTTCCTGAAATAGTTTAAAAATGTAAATTAGTTGATAACATTTTATAGGTCATAACAAATCATAAGTAATTTGTTGGAATAAAATTTCAAGTTCATTCTTTTCGTATTAACTCTTTTTTAAGAATGGTTGAGAATTTGTACTTTAGTTGTAAGGATAAAAGTAATGAAACATTTATCTTACATTTTCTTAAATAAAATTCCAGCTGAACATTTTCTCATGCACACACGTTTTAATAAAATGTAAAATGTTTTGCAATTTGCATTTTTTTGTAAAATACTTTGCAATAGATATGTTGTTTATTAAAAATAGTAAAGTTGTGAAAAATATATTTCAACAAAAATTGTAAGCCCGAACATGAAAGGAAAATTATATAGTTAAAAAAGTCTTGGAACGAATATTCTAATAAAAGTTAGAATATTGATGCAAAATATATAATTCGTGATGATAATAAAACTTCGCGAATGAAACCTAAAAAATTACATTAAAGGAATAGTGGAGTATGTAATTTAGTAGAAAAGGACTTTGCTGTATTTGTCTAGGCTTAGTGCAAAGGCTATTTATTGAAGTTATTGTTGTTGTTACTAATGACACTTGGACAAGCCAAGCTCGCTATGCCTTGGCTATGCGAATTTAAGTCAATAAAGAACGTCTTTCGTTTTAATCAGAGCACCATGAAGGTGAAAGTACGACTTTACTCTACACACTTGCCATAGGTACCCGTTTATAGGGTAGGCAACCATTTACACCTCATTCATACAAGGAAGGGACAAAGACATGACAGATAGAGAGAGAAAGTACATCCATGCCCGAACCGGGATTCGAACCCAGGACCACCTTGTCCGCAGTTAGGCACGCTGACCACTAGACAAGTTGGGCGGCGAAGTTATTGTAATTTTTTTCATTGAAAGCGTTTTAGAAATAATTTGTAATATCTTCACTATTGTATCTCTCATCTCAGTAGTTTAAATATAATACCTTCTGGAAGAATTTTTCTTTCTTTGACGCTGTGGTGGCCTGGTTTGTTGGATAGTTTTTTGTTTTGTTATATGAAAGTAGGGAGTTCGAATCCTGACCCAATCGAAGATGCATTTTGGTCACTAACTTCGGCTGGAGCACGTAAAATAGATCGTGGTCCTAATGTTCTGCACATAAAATATAATACCTCAGAGGATAGCAAGACAAGTTTGGGATTTCCTGAATGTTCCTTACTTTTAAATTATGAAGATCCACCCACTGGGTCCCCAACTGTATAAGATGTCATCATTTCCGACTTTCTGGAGCTGAAAAGTAAAAATCCTAGTTCTGGGAGCAGTATTATATAGCAACAACACAATATTTTATTCATAAAACATTTTATTGACGTCACACAGGAAGACATCCAGAAATCTTATGAATTTGTCTATGTCTACTCATCAGATTTGAATGCAGAAGTAGATATGTGCAACACTCATCTTTAGTTATTTAACATATGTTAGGATCAAACAAGATATTTCTACTTTTTTTTAAAGGAAAAGAATATTTTATCTTCCTCTACAGAATATAACTTTTTTTCACTAGTGGTTTTGAAATAAAGTTTGGAAACAAATATTCTTTGATTTTGGATTCCTTGTACTAATGTAATTGTGTTGGAAAAGAGAAATAACAAACTCTTCACTGAAATAAATTGAATAAATATAAGAGTTATTTTACTTTAAAAAATATGTTTTGTAAAAATATTTAAAAATTGAATCATTTAAATTTCCGTAATTTATTATGGAGACGATATCTGTGAAATACAACTCTATTTTTTCTGTAATGTTCAAATATTCAAAATGAAATCTATTGAAATAATATTTATTGCATTTAACTTTAAATTTTATAAAATCCGTTATGTTGATTGTTTTTAAACATTATTAATACTTAATTTTAGGAATCTTTTCAATATATAATTCAAATACAAGGAAGACAAAGCTGAGAATTTTTATTTGAATATAAGAGCAAAATCTCTCCTCTGATATCAAATTTAGAATAAAGTTCAATGGAATGGTTTGAATGCTATAACCTTTTCAAAATTTTACTAGTGAAGTACTGTTACAATACAGCTGGAGAAGAAAAATAAAACTAAAGACCACTCATCTTTATGTAAAGCACACCTGCCTTCAATGAGGCAATAGTTTCCGATGAAAAGTTCAACAGCGATGATATCGTACGATTATTGCAACGTATCGTGGGATTAATCCATATGCAAGCAAACATTATGTAAATATCTATTTGCACCTACGTCAAATCCTATAAAAATATAAATAGGAAATACCACCCACAATTTTTAGAAGGCTGGCAAATTATATTTGTGGAATAATGATCTGTTCTAACAATTACAAATGTCAGATTTGTGGAACAGAAAAAAATATATAAATAAGAAATTAAACATTAAAAATTAAAAGTACTTACGTTAGCATATTTGACTCACTATCTTAGTTGAACATTACATTAAAAAAAACAAAAGAAATCTTTATAAACAACAATTGTATTTAAAAAATGAATAATAGCTTTTAAGGAAATTAAAGAAAATTTGGCTGCTATACTTTTTCTCTCTAAAGTAACACTAAAAATTAAAAGTATTTACGCAAACATCTTTAGCGCACATTCCATTAGTTAAACCCAACATTAAAAAAGAACTAGAAAATTCTATAAATAACATTTATATATTAAAAATAAATAATAAATATTAAGGAAAAAAGAAAATTTTGCTATTATATTGAAGTTTTAATTTTCTTACATTACTTCGCGCATAATTTATTTAACTTTTTCATTGGAAAGGCTTTGTTTAAATATTTGTGGTATATTCGATTAAGATTTTCAATATAGTAATTAATTCTATTATACGATATTAAATATCCATAATGTACAAAAATTTGAATAATTTTATTAATATTGTCATACAGGAAGAAGCTGAAAATTAGCTAGACATTTTTTTATGTAATAAAACTATTTTATCAGATAAATTATAAAAAAATTCTAAAAGTAGAAATTATTGTTAATAAAAAAATATTAGAAAAGCAAAAATATGAAACCATAGAAAAGAAAACATTTTTTTTCTAATTATAATTGAATCAAATGCAATCAGGAAAGAAATTTATAATCTTATCTATTTCAAAATAAAATATAAAGTATTTAAAAAACGAAAAAGATTAAAAAATGAATATGAAGCATTTGTAAAACGAATATAATAAACGAAATAATATTCAGTAAATCTTATACTGTTATTTATGAAGTTAATTTAAAGCCATATCGTATAATCTTGGAAACTAAGAAGATGTAAACGTAAATAAAAATACAATTTAAGAAATTAATGTTAAACTAAAAGCGTCAACAATGTTCATTAATTAGGTAATATGATCGATGTTATAAGATTCAACTACCAAAAATTGTAAAATTAAACGTAAGCATTTTTATTGTAATATGCAAAAGGATGGATTATTTCGATAACTATGTTGACCTCCGTGAGTTATTTTATTAATTTATTACATTACATATATTCAGACTTGTATGCTTGATTCTTGAGATCCGCTTGTAAGTCTTCGTCGATAAAAGGAGAAATAGCACATTGATAGATGTACAACCTCAGAAGAATAACGAAGAAAACACCCAGGGCCACGGTGGGAATGAAACCCACACTCCTACGCTCTCAAGCGATTAGAGGAGTGATACTTTGACCACTTAGCCACGGAGCGCCTCCTCCGTGACTTGGTTCCCACGTGCCCGCAGGGTAAGGACAAATGAGTAGCAGTCTCTGGCCTTGTTGTGGCATAGGGTTCAACCTTCTTGTGCCCGCCATTGGAAAAAAATGATTGAGCATTTTACCATGATGTCACTAAACACAGCCAACCACCTCATAATTTTGAAACCTGATTAAGTAATGAAGTTGACACCTGAGTTAACACTTCCTCTCTACCTTTCAGTAACGAAGAAACCTCGGGAACTTTAGCATTTTTGTCCTCTCACAGGTATACTTCAGTTGGGTCAAGCATCAAACTCGTTATTTCTCAGTCACAATAGCGGCCTCATTCCAGATGACAGAACGAAGTCATGATTTCATGACCTCTGTAGTAGTTTACTTCACTTTTCTATAGGATTTAAGAAACTACAGTACGTTCTTTTTTAATTAATTTCTGTTGGTTGTAAAAATAATGGAATAAAAAGTAGTTAAATGCTCGAACCTTTTCCAACCTGGCATTGAATAATGTTGAGTAAAATCTTCTGCATGTACTCAAGACTTGAATTCCAATAGCTCAGTAGCTTTATGCAGTATCCCGTTAAGATCAGCAATTGGAAACATAATTTGCCGATGGCAGTGATTGGGAGGGTGACAACATTCTCATTAGGTTTTTGGATCTCCATGAATTGAGTGGACGTGTCCACGTTAATCTGTGATGTCTTAAGTCCTTCTGCTGGTGTGGCGGGGATGTGAAGAAGAGGGTTCAAGCTCAAGTGTAACTTTGTCACCTGATCGTGGTTCATAATTACGAGGTGCTTGGTGATGTCCAAAGTCCTGCTGGTGTGGCGGGGATGTGAAGAGGAGGGTTCAAGCTCAGATTTGACTTTGTCACCTTAGCGTGGTTCATAATTGTGAGGCGCTTAGTGATGTCCAAAGTCCTTCGGCTGGTGTGGCGGGGATGTGAAGAAGAGGGTTCAAGCTCAAGTGTAACTTTGTCACCTGATCTTGGTTCATAATTACGAGGTGCTTGGTGATGTCCAAAGTCCTGCTGGTGTGGCGGGGATGTGAAGAGGAGGGTTCAAGCTCAGATTTGACTTTGTCACCTTAGCGTGGTTCATAATTATGAGGCGCTTGGTGATGTCCAAAGTCCTTTGGCTGGTGTGGCGGGGATGTGAAGAAGAGGGTTCAAGCTCAGATTTGACTTTATCACCTTAGCGTGGTTCATAATTACGAGACGCTTGGTGATGGGTGAGTATTCCAAGCTCGGTAACTTTAAGGTACAGTCCGGGCATCGTCTGTACTGCTATGTATGTACTTAAGAATTGAATTTTATAAATTTTGTTGTGTGAGCTTGTAACGATTACTCAAACGATTTTTTTTTAAATTGGGATTCCGCTAATATTTTCAGTTCCTGGAGTACCAGAATTCTGTTGAAATTTGGAGTCATTTCCAAAGATTGATGGCGAGATTAATATCAAGGGACACCCAACAGTGTCTAAATAACAACAAATATTTTCAATGAAATATCAATTACTTCTGAAAAATTTATTTTGAATCATTGACAGGTCATTAAAATAGATTTTAATTAACAACGTTTTCGACTATTTCTATTTACTAAATTTTTAATTTAACAAAAATATGAGAAAAAGATATATGTTAAATATCAACTATATTTCCATAACAAAATCGATTTGGAAAGTTCATCGTTCTTTGAAATCTTGCTATCTAGATAAATATTTTTCTTAAAAACTTTTTTTTTAAACTCATTTTGTAAAATGCTTCTTTGGTTGGATGAACCTCGTTAGATTGGCATTCAACAGCTACAAAAGAAAAATTATGACAGCTGCTTCTATTTTTAGTGAGGAAAACAGCTAGAGAAAACAAACGGATTTTTGTCTTGCAATAGTTCAAAGCACCAGAATATTTGGCAGTTTAATTACCAGAATAAGGAAACGAAATAATTTATTAGTTTGCATAGAAAGTTGA